>CM023482.1:43573579-44130713 GCA_013339685.2 Hyalomma asiaticum | reverse complement strand
AACTCTCTCAGGATAGGGTGGAGTGGAAATCGTTGGGAGAGGCCTTCGTCCTGCAGTGGACCTAAACAGGCTGATTATGATGTGCGACTGTCGAGCATGACGACCGTTCACAGATCAAAGATGTATTTCAAACTGATCTTTCATATGTAGGGCTCCTATACTGTTCAAAATTGCTTTTTGGGCGATTAATGGTTGACGCGAGTTGTACGTGTGACGCAGTGAGAACAATGTTCAGCAGTGCTGAAGCTGGGCGAGTTGGTTCTCATTCGAAACTCATACAGCATTAGTCATTCTTTCTGTTGACGGTGTGATTTATTTATTTATTTATTGCACTACATTCATCGCCAGAAGGCGCTACAGAAGGGTGTGGATAACAGTGAACACAAAATAAGGGAAACAAAGAAAAAATATGGCTGCTAGGAGTATACACAGCATTCAACAGTAACTTTGAATACAGTTAGTTGGGCAATAGCCGTGCGACATTCTCTTAGCGCTGTATCAGTGCAAAGGGTACAATGTTGCAGGTGGTACGCTTCGAAACAGCCTTGCAAAGAAATGTTGACCCCCACTGATTGATTGATTGTTTGCGGGGTTTAGCGTGCCAAACCAGCTGTGATTATGAGACGCCGTAGTGGACGTCTCCGGAAATTTCGACCCCCTGGGGCTCTTTAACGTGCACTGACATCGCACAGCACACGGGCCTCATTTCGCCTCCCTAGAAATGCAGCCGCCGCGGCCGGGATTGGTTCCCGCGACCTTCGGGGTGACCCCCCACTGGGCAACCGATTTTCATCCCCCAAAACTTTACGCAATACAAAAGGCAAGTATGCGAGAAAACGAAGTAAAAAGAGGCGTAGTTTATCAAATTAATAGCTCACGCATTCACGTTCAAATTCCGATTACCCCAGTAGGTATAAGATTTGTGACCACTGATATGAATGATGGAATATCGTATGAAATGTTCATGCTCCTGAACTCCGACAGCCTGTGGAAAACAAGCATGGCAGCACGCAATGCCGATTGAAATGTTCGAACGGTACGCAAGAACTTCGTTGCAAGTATTGAAAACGTTACAGAGCGGTATCGTTGGCAAACCTAGCATCCTGAGGAGGTGGGTATTGTTGGCGGTCTGGTAAATCTGAAACAATTTTTAAAGGAACACGTCTTGTGAGTGTGACTGAATTATATTTCATATATGTAAGCGTATTTATGTGTATGATGTATTGTTGTCAAAAGAGGCTATAAAAACAATTCAGGTTTACATAGCTGCACATAGAGTTCACCTAGATTGACCATCAGTAGATAGTGAGTTCAGGTAAAATACCTTTACGATGGTGGAGGTGCGCATGTTGAAGCGACGAGCAAACGTCAGCCCACACTTCTGCAGGATCTTACTTGCAAGTGCAGCACTCTTGGACGCCGTGACGATTCCTGATTGCGGGTGAGAATGATATTATTATACCACAGTCTGTACAATGAAAAAATAGTGAAATGCATATCTGGGCACGTCACCTGCTTTCATTTGCTGAGAGAGGAAGGAGTGCAGAAATCGTAGGAAAGTACTGTCGGACAAAAAGGTAAACGGACCGTGGCTTAAACAGCCGGGGCGGCCGCAGGGCCACAACGCCACGCTGCTATCTCACGCCTTGCGGTTGTGGGGACCGGGGCGTCGCGCGGGACCTGTTTTCCTTGGAATCGCCCCACATCCCCCTCTCTCATCTTGACGGAGCGGCGGCCCACCACTGTCGAAGGCCGTCCTTTTTGCCCACGTGGTTTTAACCAATCTGTGATTGGACAGCGCGTAGGTGCTCGCCAGTTTGCGCGTTTGGGCTTTGGGAGATGCTCGAGAGAACTCGCTGGGACTCGGAACGGTGCGCACGTGCTTTTGCGACCACCCGGCCGATGGCCACGCGCCATTTCTTGCCTCAGTAACCACCGGCGGCGACCTGCGATCGGCACCCATCTGTATGCTCTTTTCCTTCTATTTTCCTTTTCTGGGGACGCGCGGTCGCAGGCGCGCTGGCCGAAAGTTAGGTGGTTCTCCCCCTGCATGGTCTTTGTGTCTTATTGTGTTCGCGTGTTGTTGATTGTTATTATCTTTCATTGTATTCATTCGACCTTAGATTCGGCCTTGTTTTGTTTGCATGAACCTTGTTATTAAATTACCATGCTCGGAGAGTGACGCCTAATGTTCTTGCCCTTCGCCGCGTGCGCCGGCTCGGGCTGTCTCGCCTCTAGACCGGCCGCGGGATGACGCGCGCGGCAACGCGGCGGTGCATGGCTTGAGGTGAGCAAGCGCGCGGACGCGACGGCCCGATTCTCGTCTCGCCGAGTGCTCTAATACCACGTCACGGTGTTGCTAGCGGCGGCGCGCAACCGCCCTCCTCTGCTGTCGGGGGGGGGGGGGGGTTGCCACTGCCGACGCGCCCAAACATGGTAAAGGAAACATAGGTAAACAGTTTTCCAGAAATTCATCACGGATTCTTCACGAAGCTCACTCAAACTGCACTGAAGGATTCTGTACTCACACTCAATTGCGGCTACAATAGACGGCTTGATATAGCGTTCAAAACCCTCGTATAGGAACTGGAACGCGAACTTGCTAACGCTGCTGTGGTGCAAGATGTGCAGGCCACTCAGCATTTGGACAGCAAGCGCTTCACGACGCTCTTTATGCATGCAACCAGAAATGGTCGGCACCGTTCGAGGAGAGCATTTTTCTCATCCTCACTTAGAGAAGACATCTCCAGTGAGTCGCGAAAAGCGGTTTCCATATGACAAGCCCGAACGTGAAGCGAATGATCTTCCCAACTTTCACTGGGCGATGCATAGTCTGGAAGAGTGACCCGCTGAAGGAAGCATTTAAGAAATGCGCTCAGATCCGTATACTGTTTCGAAGTGTCAGGACCTTCCTCCTGAAATATTTTGTTGATCCTTGTGAACACATTCACGATCAGGCTCAGAAACTGAACGTCAAAAAAAAAAAAAGCTTTGTTCGTGGTTCAACATTGCAGAGAGCATTCTGGTTACGTAGCAGCGCTCAGTCCCTTTGGTGACATTGAAGGGCGTGAAGGGCGTTTTCAGCTCGAGCCGCTGTTCTATAGAACGGCTCGTAGAGCTCCAACAATGCTGCGGCAATTTCTACTGGTGCACATTCACAAGGATCATGAAGCTAAACGACGACTAATTTCCTTAGGGCGAGAAAAGACCATGAAATACGAGTGTTGGGGGCGAAGACAGGCACTATCCCAAATACAGCCAAATAGCGCCAACTGGGGAAAAATTAGTCCAATTTAGCTATTTATAGCCCAACCTGGCAACCCTGTCCCAAAGCCCAAACGCGCAAACTTGCGAGCGCCTACCAGCTGTCCAATCACAGATTAGTTAAAACAACGTGGGCAAAGAGGGCGGCCTTCGACAGTGGCGGGCCACCGCTCCGTCCAGCTGGGAGAGGGGGATGGAAGGACATTCCAAGGAAAACAAGGCGTCGCGCGGGACGCGTGGCGCCCCCCCCCCCCCACACGCACACACGCACACACACGGTAGAGCACTGCAAAGGCCCGGGCGGGCCTGAAAGCTAGGGGCCGACTCAGCCGTACGACCCTGGGTGGGTATCGATGGGCCCCGGTCGGGCTCGGACCTGTTGACGCTGGCCCTCGCAGGGCTCGGGTTTATAGTTACAAGCCGCTCTCGGGCGCGTTGATTAACCGGCCGAAGTCGGCCTTTCGAGCACGTTCTCCATGGCATGGTTAAAGGCATCCTGCGATAAACTGGAGTGACACGTCTATCCTGCGCCCTATAGTAGGATTAAACTTAAGAAGCTACACTAGGCAATAAAGGCGGATGGAGCACGCGGACTGGTGTAATTCGGCCATTCCATAGCCTATGCAAACAAGATAAACGCCTTGCTACATTTTGCAAAAAAAAAAAAAAAAACGTCGTTTCATGCGCTGAAGCGACAGCGTATACAGTGCACATGGGCAAAAAAAAGAAAGAAAAATGTATTTTGCATGGGTCTTTGCTTTTTCAAATGGCCGTGGTGCAGTGGACTTCACTTAACAGTCCCTCTTGTACGCATCCAACTTCATTTACTGTGATGGCCTTTCGTGTACGAAATACACAATATTTCTTTTATATTCTGTGGTATCACGTGTAACTTTCACAATATATGATCACGTGTTATGCTGTATTTCGTACTGGGATCATTACGGCTATTGTGAGTCCTTTAAGGAGCACCGTATTATAAGCACAGGGGCTTTTTAAGGAGACTTTCTGATGTCCTATATCGCTTTTCTGCTTTTTATGGCACTAGAAAGTGTACTCTTCGAAGTGTACTGGATTGCAATTGTTTCACTGGAAAGCCCGAAGTATTTCTTAAAGCAGTGTGTGTTTCGATATTCGTTACCACCACTTCGTTATGTGTATTAGGGACTCCGGCAACACTGATTGTTGGGTTTTTGAAATAATAGTTTTAAAATGAAAATCACTGTCCCTTGCCAAAGAACGCTACCACATGTGTGTCAAATACAAATACAATAACGTCCTGATTTTAAGAGCAACTCCGGCGATTTTTCATTGTCCACTGATCTCAATGAAATTTTCAGTGCATGTTCTCGGTGCTACAATAATTTATGCGAATCCAGGCGGTTACAGGTCATTTAGCTTTCCTAAGTATGAATGTTAAAATTTTTTAGCGGATTCGCACGCCAGCAACCGTGTGCAACGCTGCCTACACAAGCAGGCGGGCCATCTAAAGCAAAACGGCCATACTTCGACGCTCAAATCGTCGCTGTCGAGTTCAGAAGAGCTCGATACATCGTTGGATGGCGTCGCTACTCTCGTTTTTCTGGCACGAGCTCCATATTTCTGACGGTGGGGAGGCTGTAACATCACCATATACGCCGAACGAAGCGTCTACCGGTTTCGGTTTGAACACATCCTTCATTCGGCTATTTAATGTCATTGGTGAGTTTCTGGGCAAATTGAATGACCGTGGCTACTTCAAGGCTATGAATACTATTGGAAAACAGCCATACCATAATATGACGGAAAAGCCGCTGGAGTTGCCCTTTAAGCAGGATTATTGATCCCGCGCCTGTATTTCTTGGTTTTCGCTACCCTTGGAGTTTGGCGCTCATCACCGCAGGGGGGAGTCAGATAATTTTTTCAAGGGCCAAGTTAAAATATTATTCGTTTTTTTATGGAACATAAGCACACTCCTTTCTGTGATTACAAAAAACATTTTCATTATCACCGCAAGGTAAACAAATTTTCCGAGCGGTAGACAATACCTATAAAGTTCATCATCATTCAATAGTGGCCACGGTTTTGGGACAGTGAACAAGCACCCTTCGAAGCAATATAGCCTAACCGCTGGCATGCCACGGCAATAAAGCAGTATTTCTCCATATATATACATCGAATCTGTCGTCTTATTACCCGCCACAACGGGAAATCAAGAGAACAGCAATAGTTACATTCAAGGGTTTACTTCAACAATTCCTGGGGGGGGGGGGGGAGGGGCTGATCATAACGTGGGCTCTAATGAACACTTAAAGGAACAGCAAAATCAAAAGCAATCTTTACCGCATGGATATACTACATAGAACAATACCAAAAGGAACATCCTTGCGAGAAGACGCTTTGTAATTAAGAAAACATGCAAGAACAAAATTAACGTGGTGGCACCAGCCTAATGCTGCTTAACTAATACGCGCGGCGTTATATAACCTTCATGGCATCTGCTACGGCGTACATATGTGTGCAATGATAGAAATTATATACACTGTATTCTGAGAAAACTAGAGTCCTAACACAGTGCATTTAAGAAAGAGATCCAGCCGGTGCAGGCAACATGACTAAAAAAAAAAGAAAAAAAAAAAGAAATTTACACCTTGTGACTGCATGGTGTCTTTGGACGCGATATTCAGAAATCAAAATTTTTGCCTTAATATTGCGCTTTATCAGTAAATCTGCAATTGCGCAATAACTACAGCGAAATTCCGAAAAAAAGAGAAAACGATCCAAAGCACTACTTTGAGGTGCTTTGGATAATTACCGCCCGGGCCAAGGCCAAGCCCGACCCAAGTCTTAATAACACGGGCCCGGGCTAGCTAGGTCAAGCTCACATGGGGGCCGGTATGGGCCCGGGCTTAATATTACTGGTCCGGGCTGGGCCCATGCTAGAAAATGAAGCCCGTACAATGCTCTACCGTGCCGTCACGTCGAAGGTGCCCTGAAGGACCCTAAACTTCGGCGGTCCCGCCTAACGTGTTGTCCGTTTACTCGTTTGGACGATATACACATATACAGCGATTTTTATTTCTTCAGTACGAATGTTTAATATAAAGATTGTATGACACTATGGTGTCTGTCGGTCCTGGCACACGGGTTCTACGCCACCGCGAAAATGCTTCACCGCTGCTGATGCTTAGGGCAGTTTGCGTACATGGTAATATTAACCCGGGGCGGTATACAGGGTGTTTACTTGGAAATCTTGAGGTCCGAGACTTCATTCCGGCTGCGGCGGCCCCATTTTCATGAAACGGCTTAAGCCACAGCCTTAGTGGCCTAAGCTGTCTTATCAAATGCGGTGAGTTGGTAGGCTTCAGCCCCCGTGTCATTCGCCTAAATCAAAGGAAAGTGGTTGTCGTGCTCTCCTTATCTCGTACCATCAGCCTTGTCGCAACGAATGTGAGCGACAACGGGAAGAAGCGAGCGAATAGATAAAGAAATTAGATAAATGTTTTCGCTCAGCGCGATACTAATGCAGGCGACATGACATATACCGTTCAATTGCAGGATACATATCGCACAAGAAAAAAAGAGGCCCATTCCACGCCCGTGAGATGTGGGTAAACATCCGAGATCTTACTGTTGGTGTTTCCTTCTCTCTTTCTCTCGCTCTCTCTCTAATCTTCTTTTTTATCTATCCCATGGCGAGTTGCGTTACAAGCGTCATTGCCAGTGTTTCGATTGCTCTGTAATTGCATACTGCACCTTGGGGCTCTCAAACGGTGACTCGAAAAACTGCACGTAACCGCTAAGTGACACAGCTTCTTTATTAAGCCAGGGAAGGCATTCCGGCAAACCACCATATTTGTTCCCCGATGGATACGCAGTATTACGGTAATTCACCCGAGAGAGATGGAGCAATACGACGCCATCAGAGCTACATTCGTTTGGCGGCGCTCATGAAATGTGTAGCCGTTAGCCCAGTTAACTCGAACGCTAGGGAGCTTGGTCTGGACGACTTGGAGTGAGGGCAGCGCCACTTTATGGTGGGCGCTGCTACGGAAATATTATTCATTTTACTAATTCAATAAATAAATATTCAAGCAAATATTATCTGGGCAGTAGCTCCTGTTATTACAGGGTGCATGCCTCACTCCAACTGCTTCAGGCCATGCTGCCGAGCGTTCGAGTTAACCGTGCTGATAGCTGTACGTGAGCCCTTTACGAGTTTGGTGGTTTACGAGCAGAAAGGCAAACATGTGACCCACAAGGCCACTGCTGCACGTCGCTGCACGATCTGTCTTTACAAAGGCTCTGCGATGCTGGTGTGTGTTATTTTTGAACTTAGGTGCCTAAGAGGCTCATTTCAGTTCTGGTTATAATTTCGGTAGAGTTTCAACTCGGACGTTGTATGCAAAGCGCCCGTGTCAAGTTCTGAGAAACAGGAGGGTGCAATCGGTGATCACTCACCCCGGCTTTTCCCGCATACTGCAAGTTTTCCGCAGTGTATGTTCCTAATGCACAGGCAAATGATGACAATGCCGCTGTATAAAAGCTTTGCCTGGTTTCCTGCATTCATTTGCTCCTTTGCTTCTTGTGATTCCGCGTAGACTTGAGGGCCCAGAGAAAGCACTGACGGGAGAGGTTACGGCCAGAAGAACCGTGAAAGTTACTAACGAAAATGTGACGATTTCGAGCGCTTTGAGATAAAGTAAACGAAGCGTTACTTCATAACGCCGCTGAGTACACACACAAAAAAGGCGACAGCTCTCTGTTCACACAAGCAACGATGCGTCCTCGGCTGACGACAAAAATGGATCTTTTGTGCACGCCGCTCTTAGTTTTGCCTTCAACTCGTTTTGTTTTCACGTGCACGCCTGGTCACGGAACATTTGCGGTGACCAGTGGTAAGCATAGTTAAATGAAGTTGAAATCGAGCAATTTTTGTACATGTTTTGTCAAGGCTAAGAGGGAGCATTTTCGCACCTTGTTCCCAAGACAACGTCCACAGAATCAGCTGGCACACAGCTAAGTTTCTGGCACCGGTGTGTTTGGAATACATCAGCGTTTAAACCCATATCAGCGTTTAAACCCATATCAAACGTCAGGAGGCAAACCACCTCCTTTTGTCCTGACCGCGGGCAATGCACTTGTATTGCCCAAAAAATGAAATAAATAAAAAAATAAATATATTGGTTCTTACCTGATAGAGGGAGGTGCCGATAGAAAAGATAGTGAGGTTAACCAGACATCCTTCAGTTTGCTGCCCTCCGCAGCGGCTGCGAGAGAATGCTCGTGCGCTTTGAAACAAGGAAATAAAACAGCGGCTCCTTTGTTACGCAACTGAACAAACGACGTAGGTGACAGCGCTTTTCTGAGTGGCTCGAGCGCACATATTTCGCTCTTGACAGGCCCTTGGTTTGCCCTCAAGCAGGCACGTAGGCAAAGGGGGGGGGGGGGTGCCCCCGAAATTCGTCCGCTCAGCCATTAACGTGGGGGTATAGAGGCACAAGTACAAGCAGCGCCATGCGCATTTAAACAAATGAAAAACATATGATAGTCAGGGAACTCACCGAGAACAGCTACTCAAGAACCTTTATTCCGAAAGCCCTTCAATTCCTAAAGCACGGCAACGCTTGCCGAGATATTCAGCGTCCGGCTCCTGAATCAACACCACATCAGAAACAGCCCACTCTCCCATAAGTCCGAGGCGTTAGCAAAACCATTGCCCATATTCTCAAAAAAGAAGGCATCCGAGTGACTCACAAGCCTACGAACGCATGTTCTCTACATATTGCCAAAGACCGTCCACCGAGGGAGAGAGACCAAGGCACTGTATACAAATATTTTTGCGCAGACTGCGATGCGAGCTACATCGGCGAAACGAAAAACCTTAAAGAGAGACTTCGACAGCACAGGAATGACCTCCGCAATTTCACAAGAGATCGCAACCCGATAGCCGAACATTCTCAAGACGGCGACCAGCGTATCAATTTTCCTGACACAAAGGTCATACCAACTGAAACCAATTATCGGAAACAGTTACTGCTTTGCTAATCGGAAAGAGGCAGAAAACTGTGCAAGGCAGGACATTTTCATACATGTAAGACAAGCTAGTTGGGAACGAAATGATCAGAACGAACAAAATGTTGCCATACGGCTTCGAAACCAAAGAAAACGACGTTAGCTGGCCTTACATCGTGAGACTTTTCTTCGTCGCATCAGTTATGTTTAGGAATAGGATTCCCCTCTATGGTCACGACGCTCGGTAGTTGGATTGCTTCAAGGAACAGTGCTACGAATGGCAGGACATACAGAAAAAGATAGCGTTGATTCCACCGGTGGATTCCCTGCGGACATATCTTTTTCGTAACGAGAGGAGTGGTGTCTTTGTTGCTGCAGAGGTAGCAGGCGCTATATTGCGGGCGTCATTTATACGGTCGCGTAATGGCGGCAACTTAGGGAGTATTCATGTGCCTTGTTTCACTTATAGCTGCGCGGCGTGGGAACACGCACGCGCACGGCTTTGCTTTGCCGCATACGCAGAGTTTTTCCACGACCTGACGCCGGAAGCTAACCGAAATCTTCGAAAAGAGGAGTTGGGAAACTGACGGATCCGACGACCTATTAATCCCTTCGACCCCGCTGGCACCTATGCGAACCCCACCACCCTTTTTCCGCTGCCTGTGTCGAATCCCGGCCGCGGCGGCTGCATTTCGATGGAGGCGAAATGTTAAGGCCCGTGTGCTGTGCGATGTCAGTGCACGTTAAAGAACCCCAGGTGGTCGAAATTTCCGGAGCCCTCCACTACGGCGTCTCTCATGATCAGAACTGGTTTTGGGACGTAAAACCCCACAAAACAACAAACAACAACGTGTCGTCGGGCAGGCGCCCGCGCGGAGGGAGGAGAAAGTGCGACAACCAAAAAGAGTAAACTGTGCTTGTAGTTAAGCGGAAGAGTACTACAAGCGAGCCACGTTCATTCCAAAAATAGATGACCTGAAAGCTTCCCTCAGATCGCGCTCTGGAAACCATCGGAAAACACTGCAAAGTTTGCAATTTTTGTTGCCGAAGCCCGCCTCCAAGGGAAAATTTGAATCTGTGCAGCCGGCCTTCGATTTTTACCTCCGAGGTATGAGAACAACGCATAGCCTTACACTAAAAGGTGAACGGGAAATATGGAACACTAAATGGCAAGCCATGCGAGAGGAGGAACACACTCCTCTTGAAATATATTGGCAACGCTTGGATCCCGGCCGCGGCGGTCGCATTTTCGATGGAGGCGAAAATGCCAGAGGCCCGTGTACTGTGCGATGTCAGTGCACGTTAAAGAACCCCAGGTGGTCTAAATTTCCGGAGACCTCCACTACGGCTTTTCTCTCCTACCTATCCCTTTCACTCTCTTTCCCCCACCCCCACGGACGCTTAGCCGTGCTCCCGACATGGGCTGCAGAAATTAGCGTCCCTTTCTGAACCGAACCGCAATTATCATCATCATCAGTGAGTACAGCCGCTGCAGAGCGCTGAAGACAGCAGATGGAGGAGTGAGAGAGCTCGCGCGCCGGGAGGCACGCGCCGAGGGCGCGCCTCCCACGCGTAGCATCATTCATTTCTTTGAAGGTAACGCGCTACTAGGAACAATGGACGGACAGACCCAAACCTTAAGGAGCATCGCCACTAAAATTTGATAGTCAGTATTAGTAAGCGAAATGGGCCTACACGACGTAACTAACTTCAGATTTAGGGGCGAAGCTCCTTAAGGTTTGGGTCCGTCCGTCCGTTGTAGTAGCGCGTTACCTACTAGGAACGCGCTACTAGGAGGGCGCGTGTGGGAGGCGCGCCCTCGGTGCGTGCCTCCCGGCGCGCGAGCTTTCTCACTCTTCCATCCGCTGTCTTGTGAGAGAGAGAGAGAGACAGAGAGAGCGAAAGGCGCGCGTTGACTATGGAAACGCTCTTTCTTCGATCAACGCGCTACCAGCTCGCAAAGAAGGAGAACGCGCCCTCATCCGCGAGAGACAAGCTTGACGCAGGCAGCGTCTTCTAGCGAGTTTCTTGGTTGAAAAATACCGACTGCTCGCGCTGGAGAACCGTTCACCGGCCACCCATTGATATATATATATATATATATATATATATATATATATATATATATATATATATATATATATATGCACTGGATCTTGACTTGCAATGAAGTGCCGGTGGGAGATTTCACTTGTGCGTAGTTGAACCATAAGGATTCGTAGCGTGCCCGTTAACTACATTAATCCGGAACTCGGCACGTCTACGATGAACATCTGGAGCTTCGCCCACTCATCATCATTCACTCCGTGGATATGCTGTGAATTTTTTATTTCTTTTTCCTTTGTCTTTGGAATAAGAATAGTATGTGTCTCAGCAAATGAAGGCGGCAATGCTTTGGCTGTATGAGATGCCTTGAAGACAGATTGTAAGACAGGGGAAAGTTCCTTTTTAAACGCTTTGTAAAAGTTCCCACCCAAACCATCTGGTCCGGGTGAATTCCCAGTAGTGAGACTGACCATTACTGTTTCAATTTCTGAGCCTGTTATAGGCGACTCTAAAGCCTCTGTTGTCTCGGGAGATAACTGTAGGCATCTGGCCTAGGAACGCGTCTTTGAACTTTGCGATGTCCACTGGTATAGCTGTGGACATTGCTGACGCTAGACGCCTCCTGTGCAATCCGGTGGTCCGGCGACATGTTGCTCCACACTGGCGTTCCAGCTGTTCTATTCCGAGATGTACGGGGTCTCATCCTGGCACTCGGGCGCTGCGCCGTTGTCGACTTCGCTGGCGGTTCACCCACTTTACTGCCATCGGCTGCGCCCCCAGCAGACTTGTCTAATGGTCTTTTGACCGCCGAGCCAGTGTTAGGCACTTGTGCTGGTCCTTGCCCGGGCAGCTCGCGTCGTACCACCACTTCAGTAGTCACCTCGTCTGGTTGACTGTGCTCGTCCTCGACAGCAGCATTGTCCTCGTTGATTTCCGCTGTTGGAGTTGAATGATGATGATGATGATGATCGTGGTTCGGTTAGGAAAGGACGCTAATTTCTGCAGCCCATGTAGGGAGCACGGCTAAGCGTCCGTGGAGGAGGGAGAAAGGGAGTGAAAGAGATAGAGAGGAAGGCCGTAGTGGAGGGCTCCGGAAATTTAGACCACCTGGGGTTCTTTAACGTGCACTGACAACGGACAGTACACGGGCCTCTGGCATTTTCGCCTCCATCGAAAACTCCATAGTTGACGCAGATTGGCCGTTAGGCATAGAAGTCTTGCCTTCCACCACCGCATTCGCAGCGTCTCCTGCACCCTTGGCCGCGTCTTCGGCTTCGGCGGCGTCCGTGGTCTGCTCACCGGGCTGATCGTTCAGTGCAGCGCCTGTAACAGCGGCGTAAGATCGGACGCACTGGGCATCTCGATGGCCAAAGCGACGGCGAATGGAGCACCGTGGCACTTTGCAGTCCCGCCGAACATACGCATTCCATAGGCCTACCTGGCGCAATTACTAGGGCCAGCTCTCCCGCCACGCCAGTTTGATGGGGGTGTCCTCAGCCGTCATTCCACTCTTCAACTTTAGGAGAACCGTTCTGGTCGTCGATCCCTCGTCGCTGACACCGTCTACAAGCGAGCGTTCCCGGTTGACTTTCACTACATTGCCGAAAGCAGCAAACGCCGTTCGCACATCTTCATCGGCGACGACGTGGAGCGGCCAATGTAGCCGTAGTTTTATCAGTCGGTCTTGCGGATCGACAATGAGACAGCGATGTCCCTTCACTTGCAGCTCCTTGAAGGACAACGTTCTCTTCGTTACTTCTCCAATCAGCGTACACTTCACAGACGTGGTTTATCTGGTAGGCTCCAAGTGCCACGACGTCGGGCAGCAGTCCTGTAGGGCCTATGGCGTCTCTGAAGTGTTCAACTCTGTAGGGCCTCTGCTCGAACATCCCCACGCAGAAAAACAGTGTTCATTGAGACGCGTCCTGTGGGCAGTTGGGGCTAAATCACTTGGTACTCTTCAGTGGTCCTGTTTCCGCGGCCAGAGGGGGCCGCTGTAGCCGCTCCTACTGAGCCGTGCATCCTGCGTCCGTACACTACCGTGGCCGAAGGTAGAATCGAACCCACTGCACGCGCTTCACAATCGTTCAGCGGGCACCCCATATATATAGGCACTGGATCTTGACCTGCAGTGTAGTGCCGGTGGGAGATTTCTCTTGTGCGTAATTGAACCATAATGATTCGCTGTGTGCGCGTTAAGTAAAAGTAATCAGGAACTCGGCACGAACTACGATGTGGGAGTGCAGGAACATCATCAAGACCAGGAACATAAACGACAACGCGTGTGTAAATATTCACACGGGTTGTCACTCATTTACATGCATGAGTGGGCAATGTTACGGGTCATTTACGGTAACACCGAACGATCTCCAGTGCTGCGCCCACTCGTCGTCGTTCACTTCGTGGAGATGCATGAATTTTTTTCACCAAAATTGTGCTCCATGGCAGGCGCTTTCAAGACATGGCAGGCGCCTTCAAACAGGGGCCAGAGTCTTAACATAGAAAGTTTCATCAAATTTCATTGAGCCGAAATGGCCAGAACACAAGGAAGTACTTTGAAATCCGTGACGTCACGCTACGTCCGGGTATCTAGGTCTGAAAGTGAAATTCAAAAATGAAACTTGAACCTTGGTTTTCTTTTGTCTTACTACTGAACCTATAGTCTCGAAATCAGCGGCAATGAAGTTCTCAGTTGATAATCTATCGGGCTAAAATGATTCATTGTTTCCATTTAGTGTCCCTTTGAAGAGCATGTTCTCAAAGATTTTTCACTTCTTGCATGAATGTTGTGAAAACCAGAACATTTATGCGTCCTCAATGCGTTTCTTAAACAGACCTTCCAAAATGGCAACAATTGGCAACGAAACACAGGCTACGTCATGGCGGCAACGTCTGATGCAAACAATCTCTGACGCGCAAAGTTATGCGACTATCACGACGCCCTCCGGTCCCGTACTCAACTACTGAAATTGTCTTTTTAGCTAGAGAAACAGCCATTTTTCCTGGTTATATACATTTGTATGTAACCACGCGTTATGAAGTTCAAAGCGAAGCAAACGTAACGCACCTTACCCTAAACACTCCGAAAGATCGCTCGCCCTTCTGCCGGACAACTGGACAGTAACGCATCAAGCGCCTCTGGATGCGCTGTTAGGTGCAAGAATCCCGATCAACAATAACTAAATGTTTCCATATATATATATATATATATATATATATATATATATATATATATATATATATATACATACAGGGGCTGTTAGAAAAGTATCCGACCTTTGGCCGAAGAAAAAGAACTGGCATAACTGGAACGTTGGAAACTTAATCACCCTCAATGTAGTCTCCTTGGGAAGCCACACATTTCTCCCAGAGGTGCTGCCATTCCTGGAGGCATTCCCAGAAGGCCTCTTTCGGAATGGAGTTTAGCACAGCGGTCGTTGCAGCCATAATGCCCTCTCTCGTCTGAAATCGCGCTACTTTCAATGGCCTCTTGATTTTGGGAAACAGCCAGAAGTCGCAGGAGGCTGTTGAACTACAGGGGTCTGGTTTTTCGCCAAAAAAGTCTGAATCAAATGCAACGAATGCGCAGGAGCATTGTCGTGATGAATGCGCCAGTTTCTTGTTGAGCACAAAAAAAAAGAAAAAAACCGACGAGAGCACTGCGCACTACCTCATTCAAACGCTGCGTACCAGCGACTGACACCATTGGTAGACAGGAGAAAAATTCGCGCATGCGCACGAGGGTTCAAGGTCGGCTGATGCAAGCGCATTTACTTCATAACCGTGAGGTGTTCGCAAAAAAATAAGGTCGGATACTTTTCTAACAGACCCTATATATATATATATATATATATATATATATATATATATATATATATATATATATATATATAGATGGTCTCGTTGGGTCTCGTTGCGGCAGACTTGGTGCCTTAGGTAGCATATGAGGGTTTATTGGGCAGTAGCCATCTCGACATAAGATCACGTTCTGCGTGACGCCTCCTGGCAGTAAGAGTGTGCTACACTCGCCGCCATGGCTACGAGTGGCGCTGCCTAACACTCCCAGGATTCCATATCATAAATACCGAATAAAGTGGACGGAGGGACGACCGCCTTCGTAGCTCAGTGGGTAGAGCGTCGGACGCGATATCCGAAGGTCGTGGGTTCGGTTCCCACCGAAGGCAGGTTTGTCTCTTCGTCCACTTTAATTCCTTTCTACTTACCCCCAAAATTACAATATCATAATTACGAATTGGGATAACTTGCCCTATGCTTTCCTAGGCTTCAATGTTTGTTGTTTCATTAACCTGTTTCTAACAAATAAAAAGCGAGCTCTTGACCCCCTTTCGTTATATATATATACATATATGTGTGTGTGTCATCGAAGGATCACGCCGAAAAACAGAACATTTGTTTCCGACGTTCCGGCGCGAGACCGGCCGGTCTTGTGGCCGAAACGTTGGAAGTAAATGTTCTGTTATTCAACGTGATCCTTTGATGACATAATTAACCTACTGCCAAGGAACTCTGGCCATAACATAGACCTTAGGCAAATTTTCTGCCACAGCTTTGCACAACGCAGTTGAAAGGGCAACGCTAAGGGCGGTGGGAAGCCGCTCTACGTAGTATCACACTACATGAGCAGCTATGGACATTCCATGCAACGGGCCCGCGAAGCGATCGCAAAGCTATGTGGTTTGGGTCTAACGTGGGTGCGGCCTCTTGAAGCTTGAAAAAATCCTACGTGCAGTGGGAATCAAGGAAATGCGAAGCACGCATAAGGAACGTAAAATGGATTTGCATTGTTGTCTCGCTATGCCGAGTTTGGTACATATGAAGTTAACGAAACGGCCACAAGAGCACCAAGACTGTGGTATGTAAACCATACCGCTCATACACGCATGTCATGATTCTAACGTTATGACCTGTCATTTACGTTCGTCATGCAGTCGTGTTGTGCCATAGCAATTTTGGTATACATCCCTTTAACGAAACGAGTGGCATGTACATCATGCCGCTAATGACATGCATGTCACAATTTTCATGTTATGACCTGTCATTTATGATCGTCATGCAATCATGTTGTGCCAAACCAATTTTCGTATAGGCTCCGTATAGGCTCCATGCAGTCGAATTTTCCATGTTCGGCATCAGTGCCAGAATGCACTGCCTGGCGGAGAGAAGAAGCAAAATTGGGCAGACTGTGACAGGGAAATACGCGAACGCGATGCGCGTCTCCAACTCTATAGCAGCAGCGACCACCCGTCCCACCTTCTTTCGTTTTATTTCCTTTGAGACGCGCGCTCCAAACCTGCGGCAAACTGTTCCAAAGGGCGACGCCGTGAGCGTTCGTGTGGTTCGCAGCACGCCCGGAAAGCAGCGAAGAAACGCGCGCGTAGCTGTCGCCTCGGTTTCCACCGTGCGCGACTGAGCCGTCCGACGAGAGCTACTTAGCGCCCTCTGGTCAGTAGACGGAGCCCATACATCCCATTAACGAAACGGCAGTATAGCGCCAGTACAATGGCATGTAAATTATGCCGGTCATGACACGCGTGTCATGATTCTAATGTTATGACCTGTCATTTACGTTCGTCATGCTGTCGTGTTGTGCCATAGCAATCTTGGTATACATACCATTAACGAAACACCTGGCATGTAAATAATGTCACCCATGGCATGCATGTTATGCTTTTCATGTTATGACCTGTCATTTATGTTCGTCATGCAGTCATATTGTTGCATACCAATTTTCCTACACATTCCACTAACGAAACGGCCAAGAGAGCACCAAGACCGTGGCATGTAAATCATTTCGCTCATGACATGCATGTCATGCTTTTCATGTTATGACCTATCATTTACGTTCATGATGCAGTCATCTTGTGGCATGCTAATTTTCGTGTACATCTCGTTAACGAAACGCGTGGCATGTAAATCATGTCGCCCATGACATGCATATCATAATTTTCATGTTGTGACCAGTCAGTCATGTTCGCCATGCAGTCATGTCGTGCATACCAATTTTCGCATACATCCCATTAGCGAAACGGCCAGGAGAGCACTAAGACTGTGGCATGTGAATCATGCCACTCATGACATGCATATCATGATTTTCATGTTATGACCTGCCATTTATGTTCGTCAGGCAGTCATGTTGTGCCATACCAATTTTCGCATACATACCATTAGCGAAACGGCCAGGAGAGCCCTAAGACCGTGGCATGTAAATCATGCTGCTCATGACATGCATATCATGATTTTCATGTGATGACCTGTCATTTATGTTCTTCATGTAGTCATGATGTGGCATACGAATTTTCGTAAACATCCGATTAGCGAAACGGCCAGGAGAGCACAAAATCGTAGGCGGCTAGATAGATAGATAGATACGCTCAAACTCGCCGAAGTTCGCTAAGAAATGCTTCGCATTTAAAAACTATTGCGATCCATTGAGCCTCAATAAAGCTTTTCCGTCCATCCATACATCTATGGAAGAGTGTTCTACTCACTGAGGAGTAAGAACTGGTCGCGGCGGACTTGATGCAAACGGACGAGCCTTGCCGTACCTATTGCTTTATTTATATGAATTCTTATGAGCGACATCATTTTACGTTACGCAGAAAAACAGATAGGGTTAGGTGCGTTGGTACAACATGATTAAGGATGCATCTTGCGTTTAGCGCTATAATGAAGAACCGCGCTACTTCTGCCCGTGCTTCCGGAAAACGATTAGCGCTGCTGTCCACGAAGACACGCATGTTAGCGCACAGCGAAAGTTTTTTCATCACTTTTTGTTTTCACTCGCGCAGGTGGTGGCACGGCTATCATTGCAGAGCTGTCAGCAATATCTCTGCCAACGTGGTAATATCAGAATGGCTTCACTTCAAGGCGCATCATAAATAGGCTACCTCGAGGCTCGTGCAATAGATTGCGAGCGTTTGCTTGGAAAATCAAGTCCAATATGACGACGCGACCGGCGTCAGTAGCGCACTCGGGTGCGTTGCAAAGTCCGAACCAGAATCACGAGTTTCCGGTTCGACTACAAAATTTATTAGTTTTTGTCCTGTTTTTAATGAATAACTAAGCAATACTAAGAGTCTTAGGGAACATTTCTGGCCCGGCGATATGTCGTGCATGCAGTAGTCAGTAACAAACCTAATTGTATATTGAGACTCTATTATACCTGGCGACAACTTTCTGTGGCAGCACAGCGAAGGCTACGGAGCCGAAGCGCGCACATTTTTGCTACGCTCCCGCATGTAGTCCACGAACGCTAACTTTCGCACGAGTCAAAGCGCAACGTACGACTTATAACTAATTTTCTTTCTTTTTATGTTGAAGACTATTTCATTGTAATTTAGCAAGGTTGCCTCGAAATCGAATTTCGTTTTTTGCTGTTTCTAGTTTTCTGGTTTCTGCTGTCAGTTCCGCGTTTTCCTCACCCTCAAAACAACGATGGCGTCGCTCGGTTCAAGCAGGTTCGCGTCGCAGTGCGTAAGCGAGCATTAGCGAGTGTCCGCCGGCTGGTGTGAATTCATCGTAGAAAGTGAACCGAAGACAGTGGTGTTGCAAGATATTATGTTGTATGGATACAATCTCGAGGAAAGGAATTGTGCTGTGTGCAAGCAATGCCACCTGCGCGAGTTGGTCCCACACCGAAATAACCACTTTGGCACCGCAGTGACCCACCCGTCTTCAGCGAGTCCGCGAATTCGAAAGTAATGCTGCTATTGGGAAGAGTACGCAAACTAAATGGCACACTTCATTTCCTTGATTGGATATACATGGTTGGGAATTTCGGTTGTCTTGTGCCGCTGATACGATCATTCAGAATGTGCATGTCGTGAAGATGAACGCCTCGCATTGCGTGCGACAGTGTGCGCTTCCGTACGTGTCTGCAGTTGGAAGTGTTTTTGGCGCTTTGCAATGAAAGCGTTCCACTTTGCTCAAAAACTGCGTTATTGGCAACGGCCAGTCAAGGTGCGCTTCTCTCTCGCTTGGACTTGCAAACTCGAAATGCGCACATCTGTGGGACGGTCACAAACATACCCAGCTACCCGTCGGCGGGGACGCGTTCCCTCCCAAACTGACAGAAGTGCCTCGTGAAAGTTACTGAAGTTATTGCGTCACATAAATGAGAGCATCTGCTCTGTATACAACGGAATTATTGAAATGGCTTGTTGCCTGCAAGTGAGGTGTATAATCGGGCAGCTCTTTCGCGGCTTCCAGAAAATTTAAAAAATAAAACTGTTTGCTCAGACAAAACGGATTCTTTAGCCTTCCTATGGATCCGCGCAGTACACGATCTTCCCTAAAAAAATTCTACCATATCCACGAAGTGAATGGTTTCAGAGGAGCTGGCTCGGAAACGATCAGTAAACGCATGATGGAGGCGCTCGCAAAACCGAAATCAAAATCTCTTGCGAACGGACTACTTGGCGTATTAACACATGTGCAGAAGCTCCGCCCACGTAGCCTTGGCTGTGCTGCCACAGAAAGTTGTCGCCAGGTATAGGAATACCTTGAATTATACTTCTCACACAAAATATCTTCTGTGGACATTCTTAATCGAGCGGCATGAACAGGAACATCTGCTTGGTGAACTGAGAATTCCTGCACGTGAAACGAAAATATCTAAGTAATAATTTTTTTATCAGACACTAAAATGAACCTGCCTGAATGCATTATGACTAGAAAAGCAAAATCGAAAGCGCCTCTTTCACAGCTTGCGCTCTCTGTTTTCATTATAGTTTTGCATACGTGCTAGTCCGTTTCGTGATTTATTAACAAATTACGTTAGCCAGCGATTGCAATGGACCATATTGATTATTATTTAAAATCACTTTGAAAACCACCAACTTGCCGATAATGCATTCGAATGACTTTGGTACCCTCGTCTGTATATTTATATGTTGTACTGTAATATTTGGCAATAAAGAAACTGAAACTTAAAACTTGAATTCGCTTGAATATCCCTAAACGTTACAATGGAGGACATTACTTCAAGAACTTATTGTCCATAGAGTTATGCAGGCGGGAACGCGAGAGGCAGGCCAGTACCTTGAGTTATAGGTTCCCGTTCAAGAGCCCCGAGTATTCAATATTCTCGCAGTCATGTTACTGTGCGTCAATCCTTTCGTGGCTTTGACGCGTTAAACGCCAGAAATCATTATCATTCGCTTTCTTTTGTTTCAACGTAGATTAACACATCGCTTATACGTATTCCTCCATAGTGGGTAGTGACAATTCATCAATCTCTATGCCTGAAAAAAGCAACATGGATTAAATGTAATATGAACGTGAACTTTTTTTTTTTTTTTTGTAAAGCAGACTTCCCACCCATAGCTCTAGGTCGCAGCAGGCAGCGCGCCACCATGTCTCTCGATCCCTCATATTCATCTTGGGGAAGTAATATTTTCCACAGGGGTTGACGGTTCATCCCGAAGTGAACACTGTGAAACCAACCAAAGAAGAAGACGGTCATCATATCCTGCTGTCGGTCGGTCGCAGTGCCTTCTCCGCTGGTTCTTCTCATTGTACTCAGTGACCGCTTGCAAGTAAGGCACGCTGCTTCATTTCCTTGAGGGCCTAGGAAGTATAGAGACAACGTGACCAGCAATGAAGATATTCCGGGCCGAGCTCACGCCTCATCCTCGCGGCAGCCTCTCAGCTCCGGCGTTGTCCGAATACTACTTGATGCCACCCGTTTCTCTGACATGCACAGCAGTGAGCCAGGTACCCGACCAAGTGCCGGTTTCCGCCTCGACGGCCTCGCTCCTGTCACGTGCTGGCTCGCAGTCTTCAGCGACAGCACTTTGCGACCCGATCGTGGAGAACCCGTGCCACGGCGACGCAAGTACAGGCCCAACGGACACCAGCTTCCTGCGCCGTCCGTTTGGCAAGTCGCTACCGCCGGGCACCTCAAGCGCGCCTTCTTAGGCGGCAGCGTTGGTTGCAGGTATCGTGGCTGCCTTGGTGACGTCGGACCAGCTCCTCCAGAGACGGGGCTTTGCAGAGGAATCGAGGTTCACCGAACCGGCGCTGCGGCCTTTGGTAGATGGATCACCGTCAGAACCACGTGGTTCTCCACGTGGCTGCACGACTGGAGGTGACGACGAGGAAAGATCGACATACATCGCGACCGAAACTAACGAGGGAGAGAGTTATGCTACAATGAGTACAGCGATGAGTTCTACATTAACACGGCGCTCTCAAAAAGCAACGCGTCAGCGACTTGTTTCAAGTTTCCTACGCAACGGAGGAGGCGTTTCAAGAACGTACATCGGGTCTCGTAAGCGAACGCGGTCAGCAAAATACACGTCACCACTATTGAGCTTGGCAACACCTAGCAAAGAAAAAAAGAAGGAAGTCCGCCGCCTACGCACAAGAAAAGTGAAGCACGCCCTCCAGGCTCGCGGAACAAGATTTAACGGTCGAGTGCTAGCGGTGACACGGGAAATCAACCCGGCGTCGTTGAAAGACATCTCGCTCGACGCAGCTACGTCGCCAAGAAGAAACGGCGGTAGCAAGATTGGGCAGAACAGTGCTGCATCCACTAAAAGGCAAAGTGCCGCGTGAACAAATATTTGAGAACTATTGCAAAAATATATACATTCCGTGGTGGGGAAAGGCTATTTTATTATCTTTCATTTAGCCTTAAATTTCAGCTTTGAATTTTGATTTGATAAATGTTATATATACATATTTTTTTCCTTTCATAAAACCGTTCTGATAAGGACAGCGTTCGAGATGCTTTTCTGGGGGAGTCATTGATTACAAAGCACTTGTTCGAGATTTCCCGTACACGCAGCGCTGCGTCTTAGTTTTTGAAATTCGGGAAAACATTATCATTCGCTTTCTTTTGTTTCAACGTAGATTAACACATCGCTTACACGTATTCCTCCATAGTGGGTAGTGACAATTCATCAATCTCTATGCCTGAAAAAAGCAACATGGATTAAATGTAATATGAACGTGAACTTTTTTTTTTTTTTTGTAAAGCAGACTTCCCACCCATAGCTCTATGTCGCATCAGGTAGTGAGTGCACCACCGTGTATCTCGATCCGTCAAATTCACCTTCTGGAACTAGTATTTTCCACAGGGGTTGGCGGTTCATCCCGAAGTGAACACTGTGAAACTAACCAAAGAAGAAGAAGACGGTCACCACATCCTGCTGTCGGTCGGTCCCAGCGCCTTCTCCGCTGGTTCTTCTCATTGTACTCAGTGACCGCTTGCAAGTAAGGCACGCTGCTTCATTTCCTTGAGGGTCTAGGAAGTATAGAGACAGCGTGACCAGCAATGAAGATATTCCGGGCCGAGCTCACGCCTCATCCACGGGGCAGCCTCTCAGCTCCGGCGTTGTCGGAATACTACTTGATGCCACCCGTTTCTCTGACATGCACAGCAGTGAGCCAGGTACCCGACCAAGTGCCGGTTTCCGCCTCAACGGCCTCGCTCCTGTCACGTGCTGGCTCGCAGTCTTCAGCGACAGCACTTTGCGACCCGGTCGTGGAGACCCCGTGCCACGGGGGCGCAAGTACAGGCTCAACGGACACCAGCTTCCTGCGCCGCCCGTTTGGCAAGTCGCTACCGCCGGGCAGCCTCAAGCGAGCCTTCTTAGCGGCAGCGTTGGTTGCAGGTATCGTGGCCGCCTTAGTGACGTCGGACCAGCTCCTCCAGAGACGGGGCTTTGCTGAGGAATCGAGGTTCACCGAACCGGCGCTACGGCCATTGGTGGATGGATCACCGTCAGAGCCACGTGGTTCTCCACGTGGCTGCACGACTGGAGGTGACGACGAGGAAAGATCGACATACATCGCGACCGAAACTAACGAGGGAGAGAGTTATGCTACAATGAGTACAGCGATGAGTTCTACATTAACACGGCGCTCTCAAAAAGCAACGCGTCAGCGACTTGTTTCAAGTTTCCTACGCAACGGAGGAGGCGTTTCAAGAACGTACATCGGGTCTCGTAAGCGAACGCGGTCAGCAAAATACACGTCACCACTATTGAGCTTGGCAACACCTAGCAAAGAAAAAAAGAAGGAAGTCCGCCGCCTACGCACAAGAAAAGTGAAGCACGCCCTCCAGGCTCGCGGAACAAGGTTTAACGGTCGAGTGCTAGCGGTGACACGGGAAATCAACCCGGCGTCGTTGAAAGACATCTCGCTAGACGCAGCTACGTCGCCAAGAAGAAACGGCGGTAGCAAGATTGGGCAGAACAGTGCTGCGTCCACTAAAAGGCAAAGTGCCGCGTGAACAAATATTTGAGAACTATTGCGAAAATATATACATTCCGTGGTGGGGAAAGGCTATTTTATTATCTTTCACTTAGCCCTAAATTTCAGCTTTGAATTTTGATTTGATAAATGTGATATATACATATTTTTCCTTTCATAAAACCTTTCTGATAAGGACAGCGTTCGACATGCTTTTCTGGGGGAGTCATTGATTACAAAGCACTTGTTCGAGATTTCCCGTACACGCAGCGCTGCGTCCTAGTTTTTCAAATTCGGGAAAACATTCAATAATAAATGCGTGCAATTCTTATTTTGCGGCTATTGCCGACGCAGAAGTTTTCATGCGTACAAACGTCACTCAAATTCTTTAAATATACGTTTTATTGAGTGCATCATCATCATCAGCCTATCTTATGTCCACTGCAGGATGAAGGCCTCTCCCAATCCTCTCCATTCTTGCCTGTCCTGCGCGAGCTGATTCCATTTGACGCCTGCGAATTTCTTGATTTCGTCCCCCCATCTTACTCTCTGTCGTCCGCGGCTACGCTTGCCCTCTCTTGGTATCCATTCCGTCGTTCTAACTGTCCATCGGTTATCTATCCTTCTCATCACGTGGCCTGCCCATGTCCATTTTTTCTTAACGTCGGTTATTATGTCGGCGACTCCCGTCTGTTCTCTGACCCACTTGGCTCTCTATCTCTTAATGTAACTGCCTGTCATTTTTCGTTCCATCGCCCGCTGAGCCGTTCTTAACTTCCTCTCGAGCTTCTTCGTAATTCTCCAAGTTTCTGCCCCGTATGTCAGTACTGGCAAAATGCAGTAGTTATATAGTTTCCGCTTGAGTGATAGTGGTAGATATCCTTTCATGAGTTGGGAATGTCTCCCGTACGCGCGCCATCCCATGTTTATTCTACGGTGGATTTCTTTTGTATGGGCGGGTTCTCCTGTCAGTAGCTGTCCTAGATATAGGTATTCTTCTACGACTTCTAATGTCTGGTTTCCGATCGTGAAGTCACGTTTCTTCGCCGTGCCACTTAGCATTATCTTTGTTTTCTGCATGTTCATCCTTAATCCTACTTTAGAGCTTTCTCAGCTTAAGTCTTCAATCATATTTTGCAGTTCGTTGCCATCATTGCTAAAGAGTACTATGTCGTCTGCAAATCGTAAGTTACTTAGATATTCGCCGTTAATCCTTAGCCCTGTCTCGTCCCATTCTAGCCTTTTGAAGATTTCTTCCAAACATGCAGTAAACAGTATTGGAGAAATTGTAGCTCCTTGTGTGACACCTTTCTGTATTGGGATTTTTCTGCTTTTCTTATGGAGGAGCAGGGTGCCTGTGGAATCTTTATAGATGTTGGCTATTATGTTTACGTATCTATCGCATATTCCTTGTCGGCGTAATGCCTCTAGAACTGCTGGTATCTCTACCGAGTCGGAAGCCTTTTCGTAGTCTATGAAAGCCATATAGAGGGGTTTGTTGTATTCCGCGGACTTGTCGATTACTTGATTTGTCACATAAAGGTGGTCTATGGTGGAGTATCCTTTCCTGAACCCTGCTTGTACTCTTGGTTGATTGAATTCAAGTGTGGCCCTTATTCTGTTGGAGATAACCTTTGTAAAAATTTTGTAAAGTGTTGAGAGTAGACTGATCGGCCTGTAGTTCCTCAAGTCGTTAACATCTCCCTTCTTATGTAATAGTAGAATATTTGCGTTTTTCCAGCTGACTGGTACATTTGAAGTTTTGAGGCATTGTGTTTCTAGTGTCGCGATCTTTCCAGTTAGGAAATCTCCTCCGTCTTTGATCAAGTCGGCTGTTATGCCGTCTTCTCCAGCCGCTTTTCCTCGGGACATGCCCTGAATTGCTTTTCTAACCTCGTCCGCAGTAACGCATGGAATTTCGGTGTCCTGATCGACATTTATTACCCCCATGGTGGGGGTACTCGTATTTGAGCTGTATAGTTCAGAATAGAAGTCCTCGGCCACTTTCGTTATATCACTGAAGTTAGTAACGGTGTGGCCCTGCTTATCTTTCACGGCATGCATTATGTTCTTTCCAGCGCAAAGCATCCTTTTAGTTGTTTTGATGCTGACTCCTTTTTTCATGGCTGCTTCTATTTCTTTCACGTTATGGTTACGTATGTCCCTGACTACTTTTACTGATGAGCTTAGACAGCTCGGCAAATTCTATCCTGTCTCTTGGGTTAGTTATTCTCATCTGTTGGCGTTGTTTGATCAAATTTTTAGTAGATTCAGAGAACTTATTTACATCTTGTCTGAGTGCTTTGCCCCCTACTTGGATCGCAGCTTCGGTGATCAGCTTAGTAATGTCTTCGTTCACCTTCTCTATGTCCTCATGTTCTTCCTGTCCTAAAGCTTCATACTTGTTCTTAAGTGCAATTTGAAATTCTTCTGTTTTGGCCCTGACGACATCGAGGTTGGCCTTCTTCCGCGTGAATAACTTTGTCCTTGTGCGCTTTAGATGGAGGGTTATCTTCGCCCTTACTAGTCTGTGGTAACTAATTCTGACCTTATTAACCACTTCCGTGTCTTGTACTATACTGGGATCACTGCACATTATGAAATCTATTTCGTTTTTCGTTTCTCCGTTGGGGCTTTTCCATGTCCACTTTCTGTTCTTGCGTTCTTTAAAGAAAGTGTTCATAACACGGACGTGATTTCGTTCTGCGAATTCCACTAGCATATCTCCTCTGCTGTTTCTATCACCTTCGCCGTAGTTCCCGACCGCCTGTTCTCCTCGTAGTCTCTTTCCTATTTTCGCGTTGAAGTCCCCCATGACAGTTGTGTATTAGGTGTGTACCTTGCTCATTGCCGTTTCTACATCCTCATAGAACTGTTCTACAGCCTCGTCATTGTGGCTTGTCGTTGGTGCGTAACAGTGTATTAGCTTTAGTTTGTATCGCCTATTTAATTTTAACACCGATACCTGATACCCTTTCATTGACGCTATAGAATTCTTCAATGTTGCCTGCTAGGTCTTTGTGTGTAAGGAATTCCACCCCGTATTCGCGCTTCTCTGGCAGTCCTCTGTAGCAGAGAACATGCCCTTCATTAAGCGATAAGTATCCTTCTCCTGGTTTCCTAACCTCGCTAAGGCCAATGATATCCCAGTTAACTCCCCTTAATTCTTCTAGTAGTTCAGCTAGTCTGGCTTCACTTGAAAGAGTTTGCGTGTTAACCCAGGCAGCACGCAACGTAGGGCCGATATTGGTTTTATGACGGCAAAGTTCGGCCCATCCACGGCCTAACGTTGCCGACAGCAAGCCAGTATCGGCTAAGCCGCCGTCAATGACTGGCAACGTCGGGCTACTATAGCCGCTGCCCCGCCGATATCGGCTGGCCGTCGACTGTAATCGGCAACATGGGGCCGCATATGCCGCGTTACTGCCGACATCGGCTGAGGCGATGGCTTTCAACGGCAACTATGGCGCCGATTTTACCTTTCTACAGATAATACGGGCTGGCCGACGCCATTTGTCGGCAACACTGTGCCAAGTATGCCACCTTAGAGCCCCCGTCGGCTGAGCCGATAACTTTCTCCGGCAAATGTGGCGCCGATATTGCCGCTCATCAGCATCGCCTGAGGAATGGCGAATTTGGCGCGATATTTGCCTCGAAAGATTATTTCACAGGAGACATAGAGCCATTTCCGCCGTCCTGGAGGCAACGTCGACTACGCCGCAGCCTTTCATGGTTGATATCGGCCGGGCCTCTTTGGAAGCCTGCTGTATATAACAATTGAGATCCGATCGAGACAAGCATGACCGAAATTCACTTGAGAGATTCGACTTAAGAATCAGGTGTTGAGCTTCATATATTCATGTATACGCGTTTCAGTGCCGGAACATAGCGCACGCGCGTTTTGAGCAGCATATATGACATTCTGTTCGCGCGCTTTGTTTTTCATCGACAGCGCAAACAAAAAAAATGCATATAAACTATTGACATATACATCTATAGGCTGTTTTGCGGGAACTTTGCGAAACAGGCTGGCGCAACAGTTAACATTAGCCAGAAGAATGGACAAGCATGGTGGAAAATTATCTGACAGCGCATGTCAGAAAATTTAAATTCATAGAAATTGAACTAGTTCGTGCATACATCGGTGGGCATAACCACCACTCATATGTTGAAACAAAGATAAACAGTTGCAAGCGGCGCTATACTACTGACATTTAACAACCTATGGAAGGAAAGGGCATATGGAGGTAACAGCGTAACAGCGAGTGGACAAAAAAGGTCTAGCGCAGACTTTATGGTGCGCTGAAGGGGAGATAATCTCGCCACCGGCGTTATACTACTCACATTTAGCAACCTATGCAAAAGAACGGTATACGGAGCTAGCAGCGCGACAGCGAGGAGACAATACTGATCTAGTGCTAACTCTGTATTGAGAGGACCATGAAATGCATAGATCCCTTTGTATTGCAAATTCAAATGAAATGCTCTTGTCAAGACCATGACACTTGCGAAAAAAGCAAAAACGAAAAATACGAAGCAGTCGTATGGCAAGCATTTTTCATCTCAAAGGCGGTAAACAAATTCACACACCTATAATTGACATAGAGAGAGCTTTTCTGGTGAGTTCTGCTAGAGTGTATGTGATCACACAGTGTTCTTGTGCAGGCAATCTGCGTATTTTATGGTATATAATAACAGCACTGAAAAAAAATCAGTTGAAAATCAAAGCTCTCTTCTGTTCCCTAGTTTCTTCATATGTTTGTGCAGGGTTACAGTATACACCAACCGTCCTAAGTTAAGCTGTTGTTGAGCACGTGCCCCTCCACTACATTTCACCAGTGCGTTCGCGAAACTAGTGCATTCCTTTCAAAAGCAGCTCCAGTACAGCGCAACGCATGTATCGCAGTTCGCATAAGCTCAGCAACAGAAAATAATTGTCTACTGGTCGGGTAAACTTATACCTCCCTTTTCCACCTCCATGCTCTCTACTACCACGCAGATACAATAGGCTAATAATTCCTTAATATGTCCACGACATTGCGTATAATTCCTGCCTCCTTATTCTTTTTTGGTTTTTTGTGTAACGTCCGTTAGTGCGTTCTTTCCATACATATCGAATTCGCTTACACATCGGCCATCGGTTACGTTGTACTATAGTTAGATGAGCAGAATATATCGAGCTTGACTGCATGCTCTGTGCAGTGTGTCGGATTTATCACTGACGTTCGTATGAGACTATGGCGTTGATATAAGCAAACATGTGCATATTCTGATATTTAACAACTAATTTATTTATAACCAATAAGGGCAAAAGAAGGGCGCGTAGAGACAGAGTCATCCAAGTATTTCTTGTCGTGCGGAAAGGCAGCACGTGCATGTCTTTCCTGCGCTGCAGAAAATGGCAGAAATTCAAGCAGAATGGCGACGCCGCGCGCCCTCGCTACGTTTGTTGCGTGCAGTGCAGCATTTCGCTCGCGTTTTTAGCTAGAGTGGGTGGTTCAGTCTCTGCGAGATCCTGTGTTACAAGTAGCTGGCAAGAGAACACATGCATACCAGCATACCCCATAGGCTGCACCGGGCTGGACTTAACAAATGCAGTCCCGGCGGGTGTCCCCGCCATTGTGCAAAAATGTTTGCCCCGCAGAAATTGCTGTCTTCCACATTTTGAGACAACTACAAAAAAAAAAAAGAAACCGAGAAAAACGCGCGTGTTCTGCCGAGAAGTAAACTAGCACGTGCTAAGCCAGCAGCAACTAAACATAAAAAAAGTGTGTGGGGAGGGAGGCGCGCGTCTCCTTCCGAACTGACCACCATTGTCACGGCCCCCTCCATGCGCATCCATTGTGCTCACCTACAGTTTGCAAAGAATGTTGTTCTTAACATGCTTTTATTTGCTGCCTTGGGAGGGGGAAACCGCGGGGAACTTTCCGCGCTCTCTCGTCGCGGCTGCGTTGCTGCCAACGTGCAAGGTGTACCAACGAGTTTCAACGGCTGCACGCAGTCTGTCTACGCGTTTATCGTTTATCATGTACCGCATTTATCGATCATTCAAGTTGATTGCGCGATTCCTTGGCGAGTGTACCTCATAAGACAATGCCCATCCCAACTGTGATATCGGTTGTATATGAACACAAGCCTGTGCCATTTGGTGAGGCTACAGTGTCGTCGCCGAATTTGTATTGCGGACTCACAGCTGTAGAGTGCAGAGCGGATGCCAAAATTCGGTAAGTTGCTGGCCAGTTTTCAAAATGGGACGGGGCGCAGTGTGTTGTGATGTTAAAGCACCGGTTCCACCTTTATACATTATTTGTGTCGTGAGGTGCGTAGGCTCTTTATTTTCGAACAAAGAGCCTACGCACATTGTCCCAAAGCAGTTTTACTTCATGTAGTTA
Source organism: Hyalomma asiaticum (assembly GCA_013339685.2). Taxonomy (NCBI): domain Eukaryota; kingdom Metazoa; phylum Arthropoda; class Arachnida; order Ixodida; family Ixodidae; genus Hyalomma; species Hyalomma asiaticum. The sequence goes on along the minus strand of CM023482.1, from coordinate 44,100,798 downwards.
ATCCTGTGCTTGTATCAAACACCCATTGTGTGGTGACTTGCAGTTCTCGTAACATTATTTTTTCTTGCCCGTATTTTTAAAGGTAACGTGATACCGAACACGCATTCCTTGGTGTAGGACACGTGCGGCAGTTCGGCACGCGATGGCATTTTTAAGGTAGCCTTGAAAAGATGTTCCTTCTCTAATATCTGCTTATAATGCACCTTGCACCTATCATTTAAGGACATTTTTTGCCTAAAGACCCCATCCCTGGAGTGTGTCGTGTTAGCTCACGTCTACATGCTTTCCTTTCCGATGTATGCCAAAAATATTAAATTTATTATAATGCAATATGCACCTATTTCAAGTAATGTGCCGCTTTTAAAGTTGCTTTGCAACAGAACCTTTACTCACGTTTTTTCCCCTTGGGTATCTAAAGCGACGCGAAGCGAAGATCTGGGGATTGAATATTGAACATAAATTCATTATATTGTTAAAAGGAGAACTTTCTTTGGTTATTCTGTAAAGTAGTGCCCGATTATGAGATGTTTCTGACATTTCTTGAATTTCTGCGTTTGTTCATCAATCACGCATAATTTGCATAAAATGATAGTATTGTATCCAAAGCTGTGCTAACTTTTCACGCCCTTTCGCGCAGGTTACATCCTTGCCGAAACTTTTCCACTACGACGGCGCAACACGAGAACAGCATATTATCAATTCAAGGTCCAGAAAATAAATGAAATAGTGCTTTTCTCTATAAACCTCTCTTGTGTTATTTGGTTTGTTTAGAGCGCCTTAATAGAAAGTACAGAGGATCCACGTAGCCCCACTTATTACTGTGTTAAAAAGCTTTGGCGTATGCATGAGAGGCACATTTACACAAACTACTGTTGTTCCTTCCAAAATGCCTTCATAGCCCTTCGAAAATGTGAAAACACAAAAATAAAAATTTTTGCAATCCAAACGGCGCGACACACGTGGGGTAAATGCTAGAAACTTCATAGTGGCTGTGAACGGTCGCGCAAGGTGTTTCCCGATGTCGGCGGGCCCGAAAACACGCCAAAAAAGCCTGAATGCCCGCAACATCGGCCAATGCTACCTAGCCAAATCCGACCTATTCTGGCTGGCCAAATTTCGCCTACGCTGGCTGGCCAAATTTCGCCCACTCTGGCTGACCAAGTTCGACCCATGGTGACTTCGCCACAGTGGAGCCATTCTGGCTGGTCATCATCGGGCAGATGTGGGTGCAAGTAGCGCGAGCGCGATTTGCCGACTTAGGCTGACTTCACGCCTACATCAGTCCTGTGTTGGCGTGCTGCCTGGGAAGAGTCGCTTTTAGTTTCCAGTGGTTTCCTGTCCGAGTCCAGAAGCTTTCCGAGTCTTTTGTTCCTATCCCCTAGTGGTCGCATCCGCTGTTAGAAGCTCCGTTGATGTCACCGTCGCAGGTCCAGGGTTTGGATGGTTCGGTCACTTGGGAGGTGTCAAGGATGGTTCGGTCACTTGAGTGCATACGATTCATTTTTTTCACACAAACAAGGTGGATCCTTCTTTTTGCAAATAGTAGTCTAGCAGACATGTCTAAGCTAAATTATAGAACTAGCCAAGTTAGCTGGCTTGAGAAGGTATCGTATTGCTCCCAGTAGAACAGCATCATCCGGGGTCATCAAGTCGTCGTGGATGCAACGCTTCAGTAAAAGAGCAAAAAAAGAAAAGTGGTAAAAGGCACAGTCGCCATAATGCACCCTAGTTCATTTGGCGTGCGATCAAACAAACCTTCAAAGGAGCTTACGTAACAGCACATAACTTATGTGTTTTTCATATCACACGTTCATACCTCATTGTTGTTCTATGGTTTGCATTGTTTATAGGATAGGACTTGAGGGCCTGTCTTCATGGCCACTAGGTTCATTTTGATTACACACTAGAAGTTTGGTGAACATTAAGAAGCGTTCTCCAACAAGGATGTTAACACGAAAGTGTTTTATGCCGGGGTCCACCAAGAAATCTGTGACGTACTTCCGTAACGGATGTAGATGTCTGAAAAAATAAACACGCATTTCAGATTGAAAAGGTACTACCCACTGGGACTCGAACCTTCCAACCAGGCAGGATGTGGCGGAAGGAGCTGGAAGCGCTACCGACCACGCCACCGACAATTTTTTTAGGGGCGAAGCTCCTAAACTTGAACTTGTCACGCGTCAGGCGTAACCCGCGTGCCTCCCTGCACGCGCTCGCCCTCGGCGCGTGCCTCGTGGCGCGTGCCTATCTCTCTCTCCCGGCGCGTGCCTCTGCTGTCTTGTGTGTGAGAGAGAGAGACAGAGAGAGATGGAAAGGCGCGCGTTGGCTATGGGAACGCTCTTTCTTAGAGGAACGCTGTACTAGCTCGCAAAGGAGAACGCGCCCTCACCCGCGAGAGACAACGTTGGCGCAGGCAGCGTCTCCTAGCAATTTCCTTGATTGAGAAATACCGACTGCTCGCGTTGGAGAAGCGTTCACCGGCAACCCATATATATATATATATATATATATATATGTATATATATATATATATATATATATTATATATATATATATATATAGGCACTGCATCTTGACTTGCAATGAAGTGCCGGTGGGAGATTTCACTTGTGTATAGTTGAACCATGAGGATTCGTAGCGTGCGCGTTACCTAAATTAATCCGGAACTCGGCACGATCTACGATGAACCTCCCGAGCTTCGCCCATTCATCATCATTCACTCCGTGGATATGCTGTAATTTTTTTCTTTGAACTTCACACGGGCACACTGCCAGTTATAACATGGCTTCAACTAGCTGTGTTCGTGCTTTGGGGAGTGAATTGTCTTTGTGTCACAAACCAGAAACTGTGGAGTATCACTTCATCGACTGTTGGGCCTCGATATTTTACTGGCATGTGCTGCAAGGAGCACTGAAGAGGGAACTTCAAATCGGTTCCTGCGGTATACGATTAGTGTCTGTGGAAGAGACCACAGTGTACTTTTGAGAATTTATGGCTCATGGAGGTCACGCATGGATGTAAGAAAAGCTGACCCTCAGGCAAAATCGGTTATCGCTCATTTTGTAGAAAATGCTACGAAACTCGATAAAGTGCGCAAGTACCTAGAAGCCGACGAGGCACTTCTTCCTTTAGTAGTGATCTGAAAGCACTCGAAAGTTCATAAGAAAATACAGCCGGCTTCATAGATTCTGGTGGGTGATAAGTGCTATATCTGTGTTTGTACTGTTGTGCATTGCAGTAAAAATAAAAAGGTTGACGGTGGTATAATCGGTAGGGCTTCCAGTACGTGTCGTCGCATTGGGACTGCTTTTGGGTTCTAATCATGGAGTGTGGTAGTGGTACTCTTTCAGGAGAGAAGCTCCTCTAACCGGGGCTGGGTCCCTCGCGCCGTGTACTCCCCGGCTGCGCTGCACACTCGGCGCGCGCGCTAGTTAGATAGGTGACCGCTAGAGGGCCACGCCTATAGAAAGCGCTCGCTTTTGGCGCGCTTTCTTTCCGTTCGCCGGGAGCTCAATTAGCGAACATCTCCACGCAGCTGCTAATCATGAACACCCCAGAGGCAAGAGCAGCGGCGCGGCGGACTCGCAATGCAGCATTCAATTTGTGGAGGTGGCGTGGATCGTGGCTAGTCCCACACATGATGTCTCGTTACGATCTCTCGCGCAGCTCGTACGACTGTAAGCGTCCCACCAATCAGAGGGACCTGTATCGACATTGGCTTCTCCAACTTTGCATTGCATCCTGTAATTGAAGATCTCCTCGCCACGTACTTCATTGACCACAAAGCTGTAATCTTCAAAGGGAAACGGGCCCCAGAGCTCATTGGGCACAACCCTTCTTTGTGGTCCGCAAAGCAAAATGTCATTATGTATCGAACACACGTACATTATGTATATAATTGCATCTATATGTGAATGATTGCATCTTCTGTATATAAGTGTATATAATTGCATCGATATGTAAATAATCAACATTGTGCGTATCAGTGCATATACAATCACCGTATAACAATGTGTCACGTCTTTATATGAAGTGTGGGCAAATGTTTCACGTATTTACCTATAAGCGTTGAAGCTTCGCCCCACTCATCAGCATTCACTTCGTGGTGATGGATTTTTTCATTGTAACATGACTCTTAGCTTTTACAAATAGCCACATCCGCGACGGAACTACAGGTACGTCAGTGAAATTTCGATGGACCGTGGCACCAAACAGTGTCACGTTAAAACATGCCTCTTCCCTTCTTCTTTGGCATTCCTTCTCCTATTGACGAAAGTAACGGAACCCAATTATTCAGTTTTGTAGAGATGTTGATGGTTTGCCTAGATAAAGTGTGCAGAGGCCATAACAGGAGCACAATCATTTCTTATCTATTAGTCATCTTCAAATGAACAAGCAGGTGTGAATGTAATTAATGTACATAACTTAACCTCCAAAGTCTGCTTTATAAAGGACGATCTATTCAACGTAAAGTAAACGTAACGCGCTGGGAAAGCACTCCTATGGTAACTGCCGCAGCGACATCTACGCGTTCAATCATATTAGAAAATGCGGCGCCCCGTCACGTCAGTCCCAGAAGTTGCACTTGCTCGTCGGGTTCATCGGCGTGTCCGGCGCGCAGCTGAATGCACTGGCGAACTCGTAAGAATTCTTCAGAGGGACATTCACTCTGAAAGGAAATGTGAACACATGTTTATTCCAAGCAACGTCACAATTACTTTGGGAGGCAATACAAAGGCCTAAAAACCAATCATACCCGCCGAATCACCCCCTAAACCAATAAATAAAACTAACAGTGCCACCAACCAGCACGACAATCCATAACAGCTTATGAGGATATCAAACGTGGCCAATTGTGTAGGACATGTTCGAGCGTTTAGAGCAAAGCTGTGTTAATGGCCTCTTGTCGTCGTCGGCGTTGTAGTAGTGCACTGTAAAAAAACAACAAGCGAGAAAAGACAAACAGACCCCGTTCCTCCTCCAAGCCACGAGTTCCTTCTTCGGAGATGCTTTACATACCGTGCACCCTCTCCTGGCAATCAAAAATGGTGAAACGTCGCGCTCTCAGCCTCCTCGATTCCTCTTTAGCACGCGCATTTGCACACCAGGCTGCATCGTTCTGCTATGCTAAGCAGAGTGCGCATCATGATTATATCCGTTACCTTCTACCGGTTCTGTGCCGCGGGTTCCATAGGCCATACTCTACTGGCAGACAGCTTTTCAGTGTCGTTATCAAGGAAATGGGCACTTCAAGATGTAGTGAGTATAACCGGTATGGGCAAGTCGTCTACCCATGCCGGACACATGGCTGGGATTCACACGACCTATGAAGATTTTACGAGCACGGCTTCATTCACTGCGACCAAATCACACGATTGAATGCGTGCTCGTGATGCTTCAAGCGTGGGGGTTTTCCGCAATCCCGTCATTTCTGCTTATAGCTTTCATATGCACATGTTAACTCCGCTCGCTACGCAGCTTCTCACCAATCATTGGGTTGCCAGGGCGGTCACAATGGCAGCCGACGATCAGGAAAAAACTCCAGCTCAGTTTCCTATGATGTCATACGACAATAAAAGAGAATCGGGCAAACATTTGCTAGTGACCGCTACGGGAAATAAAACTTGCACATCGCTCGAACAGCCAGACGGCACCCACCTTTGATTGCTGTCTGGTTGTTGGTTAGCGATGTGCGTGTTTCGTTTCGCGTAGCGGTCACTATAGGAAAGGTTTCTTTGCTTTTTTTTTATTGTCGTATGGTGTGACAACTAAGCGTGAAAGTTTTTTGTTGAGCACCGTAATCCTTGAATGCCCTTGCGGAAAGCACACGCTTTTTGTATTCGAGAATCGATGCAGTTTGCTTCAGTGGCCTTGAGGCAGCCATATTGCATTGAATGGAGGAGTAACTCACCACCGTTGCCCTGCTGAAGAACGAGCATAGATCATATCGTCATTTCTACTTTAATGGAGGAGAAGAAGTGTGTCCCCTCATCTTTAGCAGTGCAGTCCGCAGGCTTTCCATTGGCTGTGCCAGCAGGTCACGTGAACTCGCTTGAACCAATGTGACGTTAGCGCGAGGGATACCTCTCCTCGCCGGAGGATACCTCTCCACTTTGCGGGGATACCTCTCCTCGCCGATCACATGAGCGCCTTAATTTTTCATCGGGAATTAACCAGGATAGAAAGACGACAGACAGAGAGGAAGAAAGAAACAAAAGTTGCCGTTGTTGGGATTCAAACTAGGGCACTCCCTATCCGAAGCGAAATGTCTTCACCACGAGGCCACCGCCGCACGCTTGAGTAGAACGTGATCTACGTGACGCCTCCTGGCGAGAAAGTGTGTTCCATGCACGCCGCCATGGCTACGAGTGGCGCTGCCTAACACTCCCAGGATAACATGTACATAAATACCCAATAAAGTGGACGGGGGGCACGACCGCCTTCGTAGCTCAGCGGTAAAGCATCGGATGCGTCATCCGAAGGTCGTGGGTTCGGTTCCCGCCGAAGGCAGTTTTGTCTTTTCGTCCACTTTAATTCCTTTCTACTTACTCCACAATTACAATACTACAATTAACTTCCCCTATGCTTTCCTAGGCTTCATTGTCTGTTTGCTCATTAAGTTCACCGACTCTAGGAACACAAGTTTTCCGACCACATTTCCCATAGGTAAAGCTTCGTTTTACGCAGTTCTCGGCACCAAAGCGACACATCATTAGCATGAGCGCTTGTACGGAGCAGGATATTTATATCCGCGTACTCTACGTTGTCAGAGCACGTTAGAGTAGCCCAGGTAATCGAAATTTATGGAGCCCTGTACTACGTCGTTTCTCGTAACCATATCGTGGTTTTGGTACGTACCACCCTAGACATAAACAATCAAAACGTGAGCGTCGTTGCTGACGTAATATAAAAGCGCACCTGGTATTTCAAAATACGCTCGAAACATTTACCTATCTACAAGATTATTCGGGATAAAGTTATTAGCTTAAGCATGACAGCCAATGTTCTGCAACAAAACATTTGCACTTCTGTCTATTGCGGGAATAAAAGTAGGAACAATCTAAGAATAATACATCTAGGCGAAATCCTTTTCCTACAGCGCATAATACTGCAATATACACACGTGACAATGTAAGACCCAATATTTTATAACCAATAACCTGAAGCCAAACAACAAAGCTCGGTGTATTTTGACACCGTGACAGAGAAGGCTCACACACTTACCTGTCACGCATCCTCATCCGTTTCAAATCATTAGGGCTATCTTGGCTTGTACAGTAATTCTGTAAATATTAAAGACACAGAATGAAGGCAAGAAGGCGTATGTAGCCATATTAATGACGAGTTCTCGTGCTGGACAGGTGATCCTTGAACACTGCACTAAATATAAGTTTATACCTAGGCTAGCAGAACTTGCCTATCGAAACTTATCGGAACTTATTTACTGATATCCACTAATACACACAAAGAAGTAAAAATATCAGTTGACAGGCTTCCATCTTAAGCTAATGTGAAATGAAAGCGGAGATTAAAAAAAAAACGTGGTTGATCCTTAGGTCATAGGAATCGGCATAACACGAACGTGAAACTTCTCTTCGCGAAGTTGTGCAATGGATAAACGGAAAACTGGCGAATCAAGGGGCGCGAGACGGGTGCGGACGTGTAAACACGTTACATGTAGACATCATCGGGACCTCGACACGGCGCAGTGGTACTCGAAAGCTCTACACAAGAGAAAGTTGCTTCAGAAACACGTTGCTTCAGAAACACTGAACTGCACTTTCCAGAGACCTGCACAAACCTGCCATAACAAGGAGCGTCCGCAAACGGCGAGTTCTTGCAAGCGAAACCGAACGCGTTGCAAGCGGGACGTTTTGTGAACACAGCCCATTGCAGCGAAGAATGAATATTATTGTATCAACACTCGGTGGTTGACCTCGGGTGGAGCCCTGTCATTGAGTCCCACTGGCCACTGCGGCCTCGCCGGGGCCGGTTTAAGGTCGCCAGGTGGCTCCGCGGTGCCAGCTCCGAAAGCCGTGCCTCTCAAGGCCACGTTATAAGCTCTTGTCGTGAGTGCACCAGCGTAGATAATGCATGGGCTGGCCGCTCTGTGCATTGATAGGTAATGTGTGTAAGTATGGGTGTGGTCACTGCACCACGGGCGTATCGCTGTCGTGTATGCCTGCGGAGAGATCGGGTGTTGGCTTGATATGTGGGCGTATGTGTTCATTTGGGGGCAGCGCCAATCCCTGGCTTGTTGACTGGTTAGGTTCGGATGAGGGGGGGGGGGGAGCACTTCTGTCTTGTCAGTCGTTGGTCTTCAAACATCTTCCTGCTCGTGATGTTTTGTTCTCCATGGTGGCTTGTAGGATGCCCTGAGCAGGGTCCTGCGGCTAGGTCAGCAAGTATGCGAGCTACGCAGTTGGCCTTCTCGTTCCTCCTCAGGCGCGCATACCCCGGGCATCAGGCAACGTCATGCACCTCCGTGAATGTGTGTCGCCAAAATATCAGTGACGAATCTTGGAAGTGTGCCTCTAAGATAAAAGTGAGAGGATGCTTGTGATTCTGTCAGAATATATGCGGGGCGTCACCTCATTTCTGCTTCTTTGATTGCCAAGGCTATGGCTGCTGTCCCTGCACTTTAGACGCGCAGGCCACGACATTGTTTCGGTTGGTTACTGTCGTTGCATATGCTTGCTTTCTGGAGACCTGTGATGGCGCAGGATAAAGAGTGGCGTCGGTAAAGTAAGTGTCAGGAACGTTAGTTATACGAAAAATTTTCGAGCTCGCACTTGACGGCGCTTTCAACTGTAGATCGGGTGCATATTTTTTGGAACGTTTTAGGATGATGGGGTCCCGTATATTCGTCGGTACAATAGCCGTTTCGTCGCCACAGTATTGAGGGGTGAGAGGGTATCCCAGGCTTTGTAGCAGTATTCTTCCCTGGCGTGTGGTGGTGAGTGTCTTTGTGCGATTAGAGTAGCGGCTGCGAGTATATCCGTTGTTTATGCCCAAAGCTATGAGTTTTTCTGTGCTTGAACTGTTTGGAAGCCGCAACGCAGCTTTGCACGCGACTCTTAGAGTGTATCCATCAGTCTTGCGTTAGCTTGAAAGGGAAGAGCAAAGGTGATGCAGCTGAGAATGAAGGCCTGCACAAGATGTATCGTGTCAACCTCCGTCATCCCATCACTACTTCTCGCAATTCTAGCTATGATGGTTGTAATGCTCTTGGCAGAGTGTTTAACTTTGACGTTTGCCGCCTTTATGCTGTTGTTTTCTTGTACGTGCATACCCAGCATTCGGACTACGTTGGACTGTTGATATTCCGCCCGGCATTTTCCAGCTGCAGCATAGATGCATGATTAGGCTGAGTGCGTGGCGGTCTAATTTGCAGGTATTCCGACTTTTTAGGTGCGCATGTCATACCTGATGCCTGGAGGGAACTTTGAATTTTGTCTATAGCGGCTTGTAGTACATCTTGTAGTACATCATCCGTAGGAGCCCTTAGTTGCTCATAGCGTAATGTCGTCGGCGTAAAAGGCACAACCCAGGTTCGGTATAGGTTCCAGTTCTAGGACTAGTTTCCTTAGGCAGATGTTCAATAACAATAGGGACAGGATCGAACCCTCAGGCGTTCCTTTCAATGGAAGGTCGCATGGTGTTGACTTAGTGCCGGTGATGTCAATCTGCGCCTTGCGATTTCCAAGGAAATCAGAGGCGTACTGGAGTATGGGGTCCCCGCACCATATGGCTGTGAGACCGTCTAGTATGGTAGTGTGCGCGATGTTTTCAAAAGCTTTTTCCATGTCGAGAGCAACGAGTAGGTTATTTAGGCTACTTGGAGCTGGGTATGGCGCATGATTTGCTTGTTGACGGCCGTCTTTGCATTCCTAGAGCACTGCGCGTCGCAACTCAACACGCCTGGCCACCCAAGACAAATTTTGTAGCGGTCGCGTTCGCACTTTGCCTCAAGAACGCGCCCTCACGCGGCTGCCATGCCCCTTACTTCAGCGGCGATCGAGGGATTGAGGCATGAGGACTGCGGTAGCGCTAACTGCCGGCGTGCATCACAACGACAGTCTGCTTCACTCTATCATTCCTAGATGGCAGTACACCAGCAGCGAACCTAAGCGAACAGAGAGCGCAGTGGAATGGAGGCGATGTTAACGTAGGAGTAATTTTGCTTGTTAAACACTACAGTGCACTGTACTAAACGCCTTTGTTTTAACCGGACGACAGTTAGATGCAACCTGTAAAGCACTGTAGTACCGCTTAAGGCCCGTATGTTTTCTGTATGAGCAATGTCGCGGTGGTGTATTTTTTCCTTTAATAAGAATAGGAAGTGGACGTGGAAAAGCCCAAACGGGGAAACAAAGAATGAAATCGACTTCATAATGTGCGAACAACTAAGTATAATTCAAGACACAGAAGTAGTGGGGAAGATAAAATGCAGCGATCACAGATTAGTAAGGGCAAAGATTGTACTTAACCTAAAGAAGACGAGAACTAAATTATTTACTAGAAAAAAATGCAATCTAGAGCTAATCAGAACGAAGAACGAAGAATTTAAAGTGGCCCTAAGCAACAAGTTCGAGGCCTTAGGCAAAAACGGTGACGATGTAGAAGAAATGAACAAGACCATAACGAAAACAATCCTTGAAACAGCGATAGAAGTCGGGGGTAAAACAACTAAGCAAACAACAAGTTGTCCCAATCTACCAAGGACTTAATAAAAATACGCCAACACATGAAAGTAACTTCGCCAAAAGATAAGATTGAATTCGCAGAACTATCAAAATTGATCAGTAAAGCCAGGCATAGAGATGTAAGAAACTTTAACACGAGAGAAATAGAGAAAGCTGTAGAAAAAGGCACCAGCATTAAAACGGTCAAAAAGAAACTGCACTTAGGGAAAAAAAATGCATGCTGAAAGATAAACAAGGTAACGTTATCAACAGTTTCAACGAAATAGTAAAAGTAGCAGAAGATTTCTACTCTGAACTGTACAGTTCTCAGACAGACCACACAACCTTAATAGAAATAGAATGTGAGGAGGACACTGAAATTCCATGTATAACCGCTGACGAAGTCAAAAAGGCTGTCAAATGCATGTCCCGCGGTAAAGCAGCTGGTGAAGATGGTATAACAGCCGACTTGATTAAAGACGGAAGAGATATTGTACTTGAAAAACGTGCATCGCTCTTCACGAATTGTGTCAAGACATGTAGTATACGACGCAGTTGGAAAAATGCGAATATAATCCTTATCCACAAGAGAGATGACATAAAGGAGTTAAAGAATTACAGACCAATTAGCCTACTCCCAGTAATATACAAGCTATTTACAATAATATACAGTAATATACAGTAATAATTACAGTAATATACAAGCTAATATACAAAAGTAATTTCTACGAGGATAAGAGAAACACTCGACTTTAATCAACCGAGAGAACAGCTGGTTTTAGGAAAGGTTACTCGACAATGGACCACAGCCACGCTATCAACCTAGTAATTGAGAAGTACGCGGAATATAACAAACCCCTTTATATGGCGTTTATCGACTACGAGAAAGCATTTGACTCGATAGAAATACAAGCAGTTCTAGAAGCTCTACGTAGACAAGGGGTACCTGACATATACGTGAAAACCATCAACAACATATACAAAGATTGCACAGCCACACTACTCCTACATGAGAGAAGCAGAGAAATCCCGATCGGGAGAGGTGTGAGATAGGGAGATACGATATCCCCGATGCTATTCACTGCATGTTTAGAGGAAATCTTTAAACGTCTAGACTGGGAAGACAAGGGAATTCAAATAGACGGAGAATATCTCAGCAATTTAAGATTCGCAGACCACATTGTGCTCTTTAGCAATGATGGAGACGAATTACAAAACATGATTGATTACCTAAACAGGGAAAGTATTAAAATTGTATTAAGAATGAATAGGCAAAAGACCAAAGTTATGCTCAATAGCCTAGCTAAGGAACAGGAATTTAAAATCAACAATGAATCCTTACAATGTGTAAACGAATACGTATACCTGGGACAGTTAATAACAGGAACTCCTAACCATGAAAAAGAAATTCTCCGTAGAATAAGGTTGGGCTGGAGCGCATTCGGAAGGCATTACAAAATCATGACTGGAAACTTACCGCTTTCACTAAAGCGAAAAGTATTCAATCACTGCATTCTCCCAGTACTAACGTACGGTGCAGAAACGTGGAGGATAACGAAAAAACTAGAGATGAAACTAAGGAGCACGCAACGTGTAATGGAAAGAAAAATGTTGGGGGTAACGCTAAGAGATAAAAAAACGAGCGGAATGGATCAGAGAACAGACAGGAATAGCCGATATTATTATATCAATTAAAAGAAAGAAGTGGACCTGGGCAGGACATGTCATGAGGAGGAAAGATAACAGATGGACAGTAAGAGCAACGGAATGGATACCAAGAGAGGGAAAACGCAACAGGGGCACTCAAAAGGTTAGATGGAGCGATGAAATTAATAAGTTTGCGGGCATAAAGTGGAACCAACTCGCTCAGGATAGGGTGGATTGGAAATCGTTGGGAGAGGCCTTCGTCCTGCAGTGGACCTAAACAGGCTGATGATGATGATGATGATGAAAGGAAAAAAAATATCGCGGTGTTTCATTGGTAGGAGTTCCAGCTTCTCTCCTCGATGTTGTGGTGGATATGGGTTCGAGTCCGAGCGGGTGCAGCTTTTTCATTTTGAATGTACGTTCATTTTTTCGGACATACACTTCCGTTACGGAAGTACGTTACATATTTCTTGACGGACCCCAACATAAAACACTTTCGTGTTAAGAAAACACCTCTCCAGTGCGACCGGGAAATGCCTCTAGGAACTAGCAAATTAATAGGTCAATATAAGGCATCGCGCGTAGTTATGTACACATGTATACACGGCTAAAGGCACTTACAAGAGCGTAATAAACGAAAAATAGTTGTTCTGATGTCACGTTCCGGAGATTGCCGAGGCCGTAGTCTCTGTTCAGATAGTGCCTGGTATAGAGTCGGTTTTGATAGACCTGCACAAAAGCCATGCGAAGACAAATGAACGGATATTAAAGAGCTGGTGCCCTTGGAGAGCAAATCACATGCGTACAGAGATATTGGTTGGTCTTTGATGGTCCGTTAGGCAAACTACGAATGAAAATTTCATGTTACTCATGCAGATTGCTGTCCGCAGATGTAGCGCGTCAGGTGCATAGCGTCTATAGAAAAAAATAATGGTGACGCCTCAAGGAATACCGTTTCTATTCGCTTTCATGCTGCACGTAACGTCACCACTGTGGCGTATTCAAATGAACTATGAAACCTAGCGCAAAAACAAGCAAGAATATATAAGGAAGGCGAGCAGGAAGAGGCGTTCTTACAGACGTGTGGCATATATATTCTTCCACATTTTCACGACAGATTTTAGCCTCTCATATTTACCTTATATGCGTTAGGAATTGAGTAACTGCGGTGTATTACCTCATAAGCAATGACGAGCGCGGAGTTTTCTTCAATTCTAGAGGCTGAGGACATCGTCTGCAGAAGAGAATGTACCGATATTGTGAGCATGGAAATATCCTAAGGCCAGAACTCAGCAGTAACGGAATGACACCATAAAGTCGCCCTGCCATAGCTTTGGAACACATAAGACGAAAACGGTGCTGATAAGTTATAGAGGCTCCCAGAAAATGTACCAGAAATTTTGCAATTGAGGAGAATACGCTGCTTTTTTCTTGACCTGCACTGGAGTATAGCTTCCGCCAAGGAGGCCTGTGTTCGGAAATTGTGCTTTGTTCGCGAAGGTCGGCGCCGCAGACGTGGATCTTGTTACAGTGCAAGCTGGCAGCATTCCGCCGAAGAGGCCCATGCATACACTTAGCTCCGCCGGAGAGGGCGGGGTGCTCTCTGGCTAGCGGACTACATTGCATGGGTCGGCAACGGTGTTTCTACCTTATGTTTCTACTGCGTATCAGCGGCTTGATCACGTGCTTCCGTCCAGGTGCCTCGCATATCGTCGCCACGCCGGTAATCCGCTCGCCACATAGCGCTTACGCAAACGCGTCTGCGAGCGCCGGAAGGAAAGCGCTCGCTTAATGCTGCTGTGCTGGGCTGTTTCCCGATGGCGCAAAGCATGCGACGTCGCGGTCGCGCGGTGTGAAGCGCGCGCCAGAAGAAATCAGAACATGACTTAGCTTGTAGCTCTGCTGGGACGTTGTCTCTGCTGCTCGACTGTACGCGACACATGGTATTTTACGTGCCTGCATGCTTACTTAATTAGTCCACGTTCCGTACAATTCAGGTTCCCCCTCAAGCTGCTAGTCTTACTTCGTCATGCATTGCTATTACATTCATTCCTTTGCCGCTCTGGCGAAACTGACTTTTTTCGAGGGAGCTGCCACACGGCCGAATGTATGCATGTTTGACTCGACAACGTCGATAAATGTGGATTGTAATGTGAGTAATGTTCGTGCGCTAATAGAAAAATGAAGTTGCGTCCATAGGTCTCATGTGCCTTCAAGGCTGGGAAGTATCGAAGCTAGGACATTATGTCGCCACTCTTTTTAGTTTGCCGCTGTCTTTTACAGAGTTAAAATCGCCCATAGGCCCCTGGGCTAGTGCATCAGACCCAAAGACTTAAATCGAAAGGGCGCCGCTCGCTACATAGCGTCATCCAGCCGGTGTTTGACGAAGGCTGTTGACTACAGCACTGCGGGTTGTTTGAGTCTCGTACTGTCGACACCTCCAAAAAAGTGTTTACAGTGAAATGGGAGGTCATTTTAAGTATTTTAGGTAAGTCGAGCGGCATAAGTCATTACATCGAGAGTACGCATTTCGGGCCACAGTGTCGCGATTGTGCAATGGAATGCGTTAAGGTTACCAAGTGATTTTCTCGTGTGGCACTACGCAAGTGCAAGTAAATATTAAGGCTTCAGCAAGTGAATGCCTATTTTTTTGTTGGTTTTGCACGGGGACAAGGAAGCCAGCGCAGTGACACCCGCCTACCGGTGTCTTTCCACCGGAGGGTTTGGTTTAATGAAGCCGTTTTCGGTAAGGCATTCCCCAAGCGAAGCACTGCTGGAGATGCTAAACGCAATGTTGAACGCAACTTCTGGAAAATGGTTGAGGATGAATTTAGATGGGATAAGGTGGATTAACGGGGCCCAGCAACACTTTCTGAATCTAGCTATCAAACGCTGCCAGTCAGTCATGGAAGCTCCTTTGAACCTATCAGTCAAATCTTACTGCACTGCAAGCAGCAAAGAAAATTTGGTTTAAGCGCACAGCTGGAAAGCGCCTGCGGTTATTTCCAGAAGTTGTGTCATTAGCGGGACACATGCAGCACCTGGAAGGACTGCCATTGTCTCATTGCAGACGCATTTACCGCCTGCACCTTGAGTCGCCGCCATGTCACCCCGAGGTGTACCGTGTTAACTTGAGCCGTGACTGGCGTGTCAACATTGCGGAAGGGCGGCCGTGTTTAAAGAAATAGAAAATGTTCAAAGTCATTCCTCGCACTGCCGTGACTTCTGTCTCCTTTTGGCCCCCTCTTCCCTTCCCCTCCCCTCTGCGCAGCTTAGAGCGCGCTTGTCGGGACGAAAGGAAATAAAGGCACTCCGATGGTGGTGCGCCCCTCAAACATGATGCTGTAATTCCTGTAATACCGAACGGATTAGGAAACATGAAGCAGCAATTCGACATGCAATAATACACTTGGGGAAGCCACTCGAAGACTGCTTTGAAAGGTGTTGCAGGGCCCCTTAAAGTCTCATTCCTTTTCTGAAGCAGAAGTAAGAATAGACAGCTTCGCGAAGACAGCATCTAAGACAACGCTGAGAACTACTTTCCCGTCCAAACAAGATTCCGGCTGCTCGTAATGCTTGGCCATCGCCGGGATGACCGTCTGCTCACAAGCGACGCTTTGTTAGGCGCTTAATGCATGCCACGCTGAGTCTCTGGTAACTTATCGAAGAAAGGAATAAAAGAAGTAATGGCGGCGTGTTTTCCCGAGCTCTCCCTTCTCAACGTGGGCTGGCGGAACGTCGCGCAGAGGCCATGGAAACGATGTTGCACTGCTGTTGCACAAGTGTTCGAATATATATTCTAAGACGTACGCGCCGATTAACGACAATGTTGTCTAGAATATTGGAACGCAGTCTATAAGTGGCGCCGCCACGGTGGTCGAGTGGATATGATACTCCGCTGCAGATCCGAGGGTCGAGGGATTGAATCCCGGCCGCAGCGGCTGCATTTCGATGGAGGCCCGTGTACTGTGCGATGCCAGTGCGCGTTAAAGAAACCAAGGTGGTTAAAATTTCCGGAGCCCCACATTACGGCTTCTCATAATAACGGCTGGTGTTAGGACATAAAACCGAGAAGTCAATCAATCAATCAACCGCCTAATGTGAGCTCCCCGAAGAGAACTACGGTGCGCCCGCCCTTCACCGTGGGAAGAAAATTTGGTGGACGCTGAAGCTCCTCCTTTGAGTCATAAGCTGTAGGGGGTGTGCATTTCACGTCCTCCACGAGGATCGCTAGCATCGCGATCGCCATGTTGCAAGTTGTACGTGAACGAAACTCGCCTCAGGCACTGTGTGCGAGCTCGGTACCGCCTCTTGGTGAGAGAAACCCCCGAGAAACCTCGTACGACGGATGCTGATGGAGGGCATGTACGGAAAGACTTGCAAAAGCGCGACCCCCAGGCGATGGTGTCGGCGCCTCACGAATCAAGGCTCAACGTATGCCCCCTAATGGCGTCATTGGGTCAAATTTGCAGGGCCTCCTCGTAGCGGAATGATGTCTCATCGTACGTTCAAATTACACTCGAAGATATCGTGTGTCTGTGTTAATTCGTTGTCCAGGATTTTCCGGAGTGATTTTACCTTTTCAAATACAATTTCGCTCACCCAATGCACCGGGACCATAGCGGAAGACTTGCGTGGTCGGGGGCTTCGCGAAACGACGGTGGCTCGGGATGATTATTTCCGCGTGGACGCCTAAGGCGCCACCGCTGCCGCCACCGTATTTTCTGCAGGACGAGCTAGTTCACGCTCTCGCGTTATAATTCCTGGCAGCGGGCTTTTGCCCAAAGTTTAGGTGCTTTGTACCTTCTAGTGTTAAAGGGTCCCTGAAACGTTTTTTTGACTGCGTCACTGATTAGGCAGCACAATTGTGAAATCATTCACGCCATAAATAAAGCGAAGCACCATGCGCTAAGGCACCTATGAGCTCATTTCTGTCGCCTTTCTCCTTGCCACTGCTGTTCCCCCTCATCTCGATCAGCTGCGGAATGCGCGCTAGCGACGACTGCGCCTCCCTTGTCACCCGCCAAGCCGAGCCCTCCGCAGCGACATAGCGCCTCGATAGCTTTACTGAGGTCCCCGGCCTCGGCAGCGCTAGCCTCTTTAATAGAGCGCCGGCGACTCGTGTGTACGCCGCCAGATGCCGCGACGATACCGTAGGCTGAAACGAAGGAGCACGTTGTAGGAGCACGTTTTAGCAGTTAGTGTGGGAAAATTACGTGAACGTCACTCGTTAGGGGGCCAATCAGTGGCCTCCCATTCCATCGTTCGATAGGCGGGGGTGTTTGAAAACGCATTTCGACGAGCCGCTGCGATCTTTTGCGGTGCGCGTGTTCAAAGTCTTATTGTAAATTACACACTTTACGCAGAGCGCTGAAATCTGCCCTCTAAT
Organism: Hyalomma asiaticum; assembly: GCA_013339685.2. Lineage (NCBI taxonomy): Eukaryota > Metazoa > Arthropoda > Arachnida > Ixodida > Ixodidae > Hyalomma > Hyalomma asiaticum. The sequence continues at coordinate 44,083,077 of CM023482.1, read as the reverse complement.
GATCCTAACGTCTCGTTCTACCAGATGACTACGTTTTCACAAAATCGTCAAAACCGTTTCAGGGTCCCTTTAACACCAGGTGCACTGGTAAATAATCGTCCCTTGTTTCTCAAAAACGAAGAATTTTCTTGTGCTGACATCGACGCAACAATCCGCGGTACAACTTGCCGGTACGTTGAGATTATTTTTTTCATGAATCCGGTGACAAAGAGACACCTATCCGTATAACCAAATGGTTTTACGGAGAGGTGTTTAATTAAAATACATACCCCAGAGCAACATACATATAAAAAAAGTGGCAGATCCCACGTGCATTGGGAATCAAGGAAATGCGAAGCACGCATCAGGAACGTAAAATGGATTTGCATTGTTGTCTCGCTATACCGAGTTTGGTACATATGAAGTTAACGAAACGGCCGCAACAGCACCAAGACTGTGGCACGTAAACCATGCCGCTCATTACACGCATGTCATGATTCTAATGTTATGGCCTGTCACTTGCGTTCGTCGTGCAGTGGTGTTGTGCCTTAGCAATTTTGATATACATCCCATTAACGAAACGCGTGGCATGTAAATCATGCCGCTCATGATATGCATGTCACGATTATCATGTTATGACCTGTCATTTATGATTGTCATGCAGTCTTGTGTCATACCAATTTTCGTATGCATCCCATTAACGAAACGGCAGTATAGCTCCAAGACCGTGGCATGTAAATCATGCCGCTCATGACATGCATGTCATGATTTTCATGTTATGGCCTGTCATTATGATGGTCATGCAGTCGCGTTGTGCCATAGCAATTTTCGTATACATCCCATTAGCGAAACGCGTGACATGTAAATCATGCCACCCATGACATGCATGTCATGCTTTTCATGTAATAACCTGTCATTTATGTTCGTCATGCAGTCGTGTTGTGGCATACCACTTTTCGTATACATCCCGCTAACGAAACGGCCAGGAGAGCACCAAGACCATGGAATGTATATCATGCCGCTCATGACACGCATGTCATGCTTTTCGTGTTATGATCTGTCACTCATGTTCGTCATCCAGTCATGTTGCGGTATACGAATTTTTGTATACATCCCATTAACGAAACGGCCAGGAGAACACTAAGACCGTGGCATGTAAATAATGCCGCTCAGGACATGCATATCATGATTTTCATGTTATGGCCTGCCATTTATGTTCGTCAGGGAGTCATGTTGTGCCATACCAATTTTCGCATACATCCCGTTAGCGAAACGGCCAGGAGAGCATCAAGACCGTGGCATGTAAATCATGCCGCTCATGACATGCATGTCATGATTTTCATGTTATGACCGGTCATTTACGTTCGTCATGTCGTCATGTTGTGGCATACCAATTTTCGTAAACTTCCCATTAGCGAAACAGCCAGGAGAGCACAAAATCGTAGGCGGCTAGATAGATAGTAGATAGATACGCTCAAACTCGCCGAAGTTCGCTAAGGAATGCTTCGCATTTAATATTCATATTTCGGGTTACAAATTCATGGACGTAAGTAGCATTACAGAGGCATCGGTGGGTGGGCTATCCTTGGTGGAATAAAGTCTACATGTACCGGGTATTGTGGACCACAAAGCCACTCTTATTTTGCCTTCTCATGTCTGGAATGTTCATTCAAAAAGGTTTATTCAAATACAAGTACAAATAGAAATACAAAATGAATATAATACAGAAGGAGGTCCCAAAGTAAAAACTGTCAGGGGTATCTCCTGTAAGCTCATGTGTAGTGAAATAGAGAATACAGAAAGGGGACTAAGGTTTTTAGGGCGAAGCTCCTTAAGGTGTGGGTCTGTCCGTCGGTTGTTCCTGGTAGCGCGTTACCTTCAAAGAAATGATTGATGCGATGAAAGAAATAAGACACACAACTTATCTACGCATGCTCAGGAGTGGTAGGACCACCTGTCAAACGGTTAAACGTGCCGGTATATATGCGAGAGACAACTGTTATGACAATCTGTCTCTTTTCTGTTTAAGCAGAGGAGGCGCTGGTTTAAGCTAATCGACGGCTGACTCACGCACGCGCTGTATGCCAGGCCTCGGCCATTAAACGCGTTTCTTCATTTTTGTGCCTGTACAGAATCTCGCATTCGTCCAACATGCGCGTGCATTTACATCCCCGGCAGTGCGACGATAGATTGGCGCAGGCACGTTGGCGCAGGCAGCGTCTTCTAGCGAATTTCTGGATTGAAAAATACCGACTGCTCGCGCTGAAGAACCGCTCACCGGCATATATATATATATATATATATATATATGCACTGGATCTTGACTTGCCATGAAGTGCCGGTGGGAGATTTCACTTGTGCGTAGTTGAACCATAAGGATTCGTAGCGTGCGCGTTAACTAAATTAATCCGGAACTCGGCACGATCTACGATGAACCTCCGGAGCTTCGCCCATTCATCATCATTCACTCTGTGGATATGCTGTGAATTTTTTTTTACCTTAGAGGATCCAGGAAGCAAATAAAAAAAATGAAAGTTATACATGTAAGCAAAAAATACACCAGTAATAGAAACACACTAGGACAAATCAAACAACAATAATAAAACACCATAACGTATGCAGAACACTATCAAACAGTTTGTCGTGTCTTAGCACTTGCATTTAATCAGGTGGCTGGTAGAACATCTTTTAAGAGCCGCCGGAAATAATGTTATCAGTGGCTTGATTTTATAATTGATGGTAAGGAACTCCAGAATGAGATTGCAGACAACAACGCTGTCAACGTTAAAGGCAAGAAAGGCATCATCGTAATTTTACACCAGAAGAATATTCTGATGTGCGCTCCATTATTCATGTGGGCTGCATGGGCACTGCATTTAACGCGCAATTGTGTTGGACCTTTTGTTCCTATTTCTCAATTTCTCGTTTTAAGAGGTTTTACATTGTCTACCATGAAAAAAGATTAGTAAGCATGTGCTATTTATGGAATTTGCACTCTCTTCTTTCTTTTTCGCCTCTGTGCTGTGCATCAGTTGTTAGTCGGCGTTCGTGTTGTTCACTGCTCTCCTTGTGTCCGTGTCCTGCACGCCTCTTCTTTTGATTATGGACTGTTACCAACTCGCTCAACTTTCTGTCCTTTTGTGCTATTTATGTATCTGTCACGTCTACACCGTCTTCTTTGATATAGCCTTCTGTTTGTATAAATTATTATGTTGATTGCAACTTTTTATCGTTTATGATATGTTCTCTATTTTTTGTTTGTAAATTACTTTTTATGGAAACACCTTTCTGCTGCTTCTTTCTTTATTATTTTCTCAATTGTTTTTATCCATTACAATTTAAGTTTTTGTGTTGCCATAATACGCAATATATTGATATTATCAAATTACTTATACGAGGCCCTCCTGACCGTTTGGTAACTCCGGGACCTCCTTCTGTACAAAAAAAAAAAAAAGCCATTTCCACCGTAAATGAGTCATCACGCAAAATAAGCATTTTTTTTTTCTGACCTTTCCTTGAGAACTGTACTGTTTCGCTAAGCATTCTGAAGTCGTCTCAAAGTGATTCGATGTTGTTTCAGTCCAGGGGATACTGACCGCATTCAATGCACTTGCTGTAATGAAAAAGAAAAAGACATTAATAACAAAGCCTATGCGTCGCGCACGAGGTTATATATCCGAAGTTGCGAAGTAATTATCAGTTGCACTGCACTGATATCCCCAGACGAAAGGAGCCGGACAGTTCTTCATTACTTTTGAGTAGTTCAAGCACACAGTCTAGGCCACATGAAAACACTCTCGATGGCGTTACGCCACAATCCCAAAGTTGCCGCACACGGCGCGCACGCAGTTATTACATAATGAGTGTCAGTGCAAATTCCATATCTCTCCAGAGACACTAGTTAGGCCAGAAGTATTAGCGTGAGAAATTTGTGTGGAGATACCTTTTCCTGAGCGGTGTATCAAAAGGAATCGACCTGCATCGGGGTGATATTGTAGCAGTTGTCACCTCATATAGCTGTCTTTGGTTGAAGTTGCGTTGGTTGACGTTGAGTGACGCCTTTAGAGGGGCTCGGCAACATTTTTCAATAGAGGAAGAAAACTCCGCCGATCAATTGTGTAGGCTCCTGTGACCATGTGAGCCAAATAGCATGGCGCTATATGCAGCATGAAATCGGCAATTTGGTTTCAGTGTATCCCTGGAAATCGCCCGTTCTTATGTCAACAACACACGTCATAAGCGAAAGCGGGCTAAGAAATGGGTGGGAGAACTACCATTGGCTGGTCTCCAGGCCCTTGTTTGAACATACTATGACGTCTCGGTTGCAACGACATTTGTTAGGACCTGCTACTCGGCATCGAGCCAGCCAAGGCCTACACACGGTAATGATGATACCGAGGCACTGAAGATGAAGATCAACCACAGCAGGATGATGGTGATAATGTACAGATGAGGAAGAAGTGCATAATAAAAGCCCACAATATTCAACCCCCCCCCCTCCCCGCATGAAAGCTGCCATCCTGGCCTCAGCTCAAGGCAACGGATAACGCTGTATGAAAGGTTTCATACGGGAGATGTGAACGACCTCGGTGCCGCGACAACGGCGGTCTGCTGGGGCGACAACCGGAGTCACACGGTAATTGACGGGTGATGTCTGCTCCAGTACAATGTATGGCCCGATGAATTTTGGCTGGAACTTGTCACACAAACCAGGAGTGCGCAAGGGCGTCAACAGGAGTACCTCGTCACCAGATCGGAATGATGCAGCTCGATGGGATGTGTCATAAATGATCTTGCGGTCTCGTTGTCTCGCTTCTGTATTTATTCGAGCACGCTGGCGACACTGGGCGAGTCGTGATATGAATTCTTCGCTGGACGATGTAGAGAGAGGGACGGGAAATTTGAAGAAAGAAGCCTCGGGGAAAACGGAGGTAGGAGACCGTCCATAAACTAAGTAAAACGGTGAGTAGCCGGTAGTACGCTGAACGGCCGTATCGTAGGCACGCGTAACAAAGGAGAGAAGCTTATCCCAATTTTTGTGATGAGGCTGGATATACACGGCAATCATATCGGCAAGTGTGCGATGAAATCTCAGTCAGGCCGTTAGTTTGTGCGTGATAACTAGATGCCATCTTGTGGGTGATGCCAGAGGCGCGCAGGACTTCGTTAAGATGTTGGGAGAGAAAGACCTTCCTGCGGTCGCTCAGCAGGACTCGAGGAGCGCCGTGGCGGAGAATTATAGCTTCGAGGACAAAGTCGGCAACCTCCGAAGCTGAGCCAGTAATCACTGATGTGGTCTCTGCATAGCGTGTCAGGTGGTCGATGGCGGTGACTGTCCATCGATTTTCAGCCGCAGTGACAGAAAGGGGTCCGTAGAGGCCGACGCCAACAACCTCGAATGGTGCGAGGGGACAGGGGATAGGCTGTACTCGCCGGCAAGAGTGGATGTTGGGAGTTTGCGACGCTGACACGGTGAACAGGAACTGACGTACCTCGCCACACTAGTAGAAAGACCTGGCCAATAGAAACGGCTTCGTATGCGATGGTATGTTTTATGGAAACCTAGATGTCCAGCAGTCACGTCATCGTGGAATGCTTGAAGGCCCAGTGCACGAAGGCAACGTGGCAGCACGGGCACCCAGCGTTGGCGGTCACGATGGTAAATGCGCCGATACAGTACAGAATTGTGTACCCTGAAGTTAGTTGGCGGCGAAGTCGCGCGCTAGGTGGGCGAACGGCGTCAGATATGTAGTCCATAATGCACCAGCAATAAGGGTGAGCCCGTTGGCGAGAAGCGAATGTTTGATCGTTCTCCGGAGAAAAGCGGTGTATTGAGGCTAGACAGGAGACCGCAGCAGAAGTGACAGCTGAGGAGCTTCTGTGCGACGCATTTGTCAAGGTTTCGGGAGTTTGCCTAGGAAGTGGGCAACGAGAAAGAGCGTCGGCGTCTTGGTGTGTTTTGTCAGGCTTATGAACAATGTGAAAGTCATATTCTTGCAGTCGGAGAATCCAGCTTGCAGTCGGAACCCAGCGGCCCAGGCGTCCAGTCAGGTTCTTGAGCGAGGGGAGCGAGCATAAAGCGTAGGGGTCCGTAACAATTGTAAAATGACGCCCGTGCAAGTAGGCGCCAGGCGCTCTTGCTCAGTGATCGTGTAGTTCTTCTCGGCGTCGGTGAATACGCGGCTAGCATATGCAACCACTCTCGCGAAGAGTTGTATCGTTGCAGAAGAATGGCGCCAACGCCGCGGCCGCTAGCGTCTTTGTGCAAGTGTCGGTGCTCTCTCATCAAAATGGCAAAGCACGGGTTCCGACGTGAGTGCGCCCTCCAGAGTGTCAAAGGCTGTTTCACACTCTTGCGACCAGAGAAACGGTACACCAGACGCAAGTAGTTTGGTTTGTGCAGTGACGCAGCAATGGAGGCAAAGTTTCATAAAAATCGACAGAAATATGAAGCAAGGCCAAGGAAGCTTCGCAAATCTTTGGGTCTGTCGGAGCGAGGGAAGCGAAGGATTGCCGAAATCTTCTCAGGCTCAGGGCGGATGCCGTCCTTACTCACAACACATCCCAAGACCTTTGATAGATCGGCTGGCGAAGCGACACTTTTTCGTGTTGAGCTGAAGACCAGCGTCGGCCAGGCACTTTAGAACTTCCTCCAAGCGTTGTAGCTGCTGAGGAATTGTCGACTAAAAGACGACAATATCGTCCAGGTAGCACAGGCATGATTTCCATTTCAGGCCACACAGCACGGTGTCAATCATGCGCTCAAAAGTCGCTGGTGCGTTGCATAGCCCGAAAGGCATTACGTTGAAATCGTAAAGGCCACCTCGGGTGGAAAACACTGTTTTCTCTTTGTCAGCTTCATGCATGGGGTCTGCCAATAGCCGGAACGCACATCGAGGCTGGAAAAGTATTCTGCGCCTTGTAGCGAATCAAGGGCGTCGTCAATTCGTGGCATAGGGTATGCGTCCTTTCGAGTAATGCTATTGAGGGCCGTGTAATCTATACAGAAGCGTACCGCACCATCTTTTTTTCCTGACCAAAACGACAGGAGATGACGAAGGGCTAGATGAGGGTTGGATCACTTTCTGCTGTAGCGTGTCGGCGACGTTTTCTTCTATGATTGTTCGCTCGGCCATAGATATGCGGTACGGACGTCGGCGCGCGAGAGATGTTCTATCTGTCTGAATGCGATGCGTTCTAACGGTTGTTTCGCCCAAAGTCGAAGAATATACAACAAAAGACTTCGTGTGTTTCTTTAACAAAGCAAACAGGTGCCGCATCTGTGAAAGTGTCAGCTCACTGTTAATGGCTGCAGTAAGGGCAGACGGAGAAGCGGTGGCACCAGGAAGACAGTCGCCGGAGGTGGCAGGGTTAAGCGGCAAACGCAAACAGGCCCTGTTTCGGCCAAGCAAGCCACTGTGCTGTTGTGCGGGAGCAAGATTTTCTCCGCCGTTGGGTTCGTAGCAGTGACCAGCGCAGTGCCATTGTCAAACCGGACCACACCTGGTGCAAAAGCAATGCCTTTCGCGAGGCAGCGGGAAGAGGGGGAAACAAGAAGGCTTCACCTTTGTCAATGCCTCTGGACGAAATGGTCTGTCGGGGAAGAGTTCGTTATCTTCAGCAACGATGAGGTGTGACGATGTGTCTTCCCCAAGCGAGCAGCAGGTGTGGGTAAGGCGCACGACGCGTTGCCCGCAACAAATAGACGCGGATGCAGACGAGAGAAAGTCCCACCCCAAAATAAGTTGATGAGAACACGGGGACAGCACAGCCAACTGTATATGGTGCATGATGTCGTCGATTTGTACACGTGCGGTACAAACAGCGGAAGGGTGAACCATGTCCCCTTGAGCAGCAATTAACGTCGGTACATCGCACGGTGTCGTGACTTTTCTGAGACGGGAACATAAATCAGTGTGTATAACGGAAATGGTGAAGCTTTTCGACAACCTTTTAGACAAATTGTGAAAGCACAATTGACGGGCCCGATGGAGGAATTTCAGTTCGTGTGTAGCTATGCAGTTTTTCCTCCAAAAACTGCACCACTTAGTTTTCCGGAAGAACGTTCGATACGAGTGAGACGGGCCGTAGTGGTGAAGTGGACCGGCGCAACGGCGAAGGGGAGGGCGTCTGGCTGAACGGTAAGGGCTTCGTTCGTGAGTCGATGGGGGCGGAGAGGGAGAACGGCGCGGAGGAGAAGAGAAACGCCGGTTCTCAGAAGGTGCTCCCTTTGAAATGTCGCGTTCGTGTATGTTGTATCCCCGACGCTCGTCCTGTTGTCGCTTGCGACAGAAACGTGATATACGCCCACGATACCCAAAATAATAGCACGTGGAACGGGGAGCACGCCAAGGCGGGCAGTATGAGTGCTCGGTACACCGGGAGCCGGTGCGGTGAGATGTGCGGATGGAGGTTCAGGCCGCATTGACGGCACGTTCGCTGCAAGCGTCGCAGGAACGGACGCGTAGATTGTAAGAGGCACCGTTGAGTTGACGTGGCCCGTTGGGGAGGCAGCGACTTGCGCATACGGTGCTAGGGAACGAGAGACTGAGGGCTGCACGTAGGAAGTGCTGGTCAAGGACGCCAGTTCCTCTCTGATGACTTCACGCAAGCCCGTGCCAGAAGGCTGACTGTGACAAACCAACGGCGATGTCAAGCCCATCGATTGTAATTCCTTGCGTATCATGATGCGCGGATGTGGATCTGTCGTAGAATATTCCCCGATGTCAGACTGAAGGCAAAGTTTGCCCAGACGCTGACACGTTGTGACGATGTCAGCGGTTGTAGCTGGGTTCTTGACTGCCAGGGCATTGAAGGCGACGATTCGAATGCTCTTATGATGTGACGTACTTTGTCCGACTCTGATATAAATGCACTCACACGGCAGCAGAGGGCAAGAACATCCTCGATGTATGATGTGTAAGACTCGCCTGGTTCTTGCTGACGAGTATGGAGGGTTTTCCTTGCGATTGCTGAACCTACCGCCGGGGTACCAGACTTGGCGAAAATGCTCCTCATAGATAGGCCAGTCATTCAAGTCTACCTAGTGGTTGAAGAACCATGTCTTCGCCACGCCCGTCAGGTACAAGGAGACATGGCTGAGCTTGAAAGGGTTGTCCCAATAATTAGCGGAACTTACCCGCTCGTAGTCGTCCTGCGAGTCCTCCACATCTTCCCCACGAAGACCAGTGAAGACGCAGGAGTCACGCTGGTGGCTGCTGACGACGTAAGGTGTGGCTTGACGTGTCAGAGAAGCGGTAGCGGTAGATGTGGAGGGTGGGAAGTCGTGATCCATGCTGGCGGACAGTGACACTCCAGGTGGTAGACTGACCGGACAGGGGACTGAAGATCGAAGAGCCACTTCCACGAAGTATGACCTCTCGGTTGCAACGACGTTTATTAAGACCTGCTACTCGGCATCGAACTAGCCAAGGCCCACACAAGATAATGATGATCCCGAGGCACTGAAGACGAAGATCAACCACAGCAGGATGATGATGATAATGTACAGATGAAGAAGAAGTGCATAATAAACGCCCACAATACCTATGACATTGCTTGACAGTCGACGAGACGTGATCTTGAATTTTGAGCCATCAGACACACTCTTTGGCTCGAGCAAGTGTCTTTGTTATGCCGAAGTGGCTTTCGTACAAGAGCCGTAGGACCTCCGTTCGGCAAGAATCAGAGACGACAATTCGGGCTGCATAGAGGAGTATCTCGTTCTCCACATAGAGCTGGTATCGATGGTCATGGAAGGGTGTTAGGTCCTCTCGTAAATCCTCCTTGCACAACAGGCGAAGCTTCGTACAGGCACGGTCTGCTTGTTGGGATGTCTTTAGCCATTAAAGACAGTGATACTTTACGGCAATAGAAGTTCTCAACGAGCATAGGAAAGCTCTCATACTTTCTTCTAACTCGGTGTCTCCCGTATCTCGCAAAGGCGCTCTTGAAAGAGTGTCCTCGGCTAGAAGCTCTTTCGCTCCTGTTTGCAGCTGTATCCGGTGTTCTTTGTGTAGCTTTCCCATTCCTTGGAACGCCATGGGAAATTCTTTCGGGTTCACTTTGTCACAGACGGCGTTTCAGAAAGTTAATAACCGGAGTTTTTCGATCGTTGGCTTGCCAAGCTGTCGAGTGCACGACCCATCCAAGACAGACATTTTGAATGGTCGCACGATTTCGGTAGATGAGCTCAATTTTCGCCATTTCTGCAGCTGGAAGGAGCTGTCCGCCTGGACCATGTAGCTGACAGAGAGCAGATGAGAGAACAGGTCTGTTTTTAAGCGTTTCCAATACCCGCGTTGGAAGAATGGTCTCATCGGCACCAGTGTCAATTGCAAAATCTACTGGCTCGCCTTGAACCAAGACTGTTGCCACCCACGCTCCAGCATCCGACGTCTTGATTTCTCCGAGGAATGCTACTTCGGGAGCTTTCTACTTCAACACAATCCAAGCGTCGCGACAGGCACACGGAGGCGTAGTGATCCTTTTTTGGCAATTCCTGCACACTTCAGAGCGTACTGGGCAGAGAGTGCGAAGGTGACGGTCGTGGCCACACCAACGACACAGTTTTTGCACGCTGTTCTGGCCTGAAGGTGCAGCTGGCTTGCTTGCCCTACCCGAGGAACTGCCGCTTTTTTCTTGCTTTTCTTGCTTTGAAGCACGCCGATTGCTTTGGGGACCCGATGAAAGTTTGTTCACAGATAACACTTCCGGATGAAGTTCGGCTAGTCACTTACGGAAGGTCTCAATATGGCGGACGGAATCAAGAGCCTTCTGTAGCGTGAGGTCAGTGTCGAGCTGCAACCTGATAGATAGCTGCTTATCTTTTGATCCCAACCCCGAGGCGTTCGCGCACGAACTCTTGTCGTAGAGTACCGAAATCGCAATCTTTCGAAAGCGTGTGGAGCGCAGGGACGAAATCTTCGGCCGACTCACCATCTTGTTGCATGCACCCTGGTGTTGAACCTGGCTCGTTCGATGATTGCGTCGTGGAATAAAATATTCGTCGAACTGCTGCACGACAGCATCGAATTTCTCGGAGTTCTCCTTTGATAAAGCGAAGGGGCATAGATTTCCTCGGTTTGCTTACCCATGATATAGAGCAGCGCGTCTACTTGATGTTGCTCGGGCTTTACGCACAACCCTGAAGACGTTTGGAACGTTAAAACTTCGGCCACTCGTTCAGCATCGATAATGAGCGATTTCACGGCCTCGAACGTTAGAAAGTCTTTCTGCTGGAGTTTCCGGTATGCGTGTAGCGAGCAGCTCATCGGCCCTTTCTTGCTTGTGGCGTGCTTCGCAAGGTTATAGCTAGAAGCCGGTGTCCAGTGCTAGCCCCTGTTTTTCTGACGCCATGTTCAAGTCGTTAGGGACGAGCTAGAAGGCAGGGGGCTGAGATCGTGGACACACGTTCATTCCGAATGCGTTGTAGCCTAGCAGTCGCCCCACGCACGACGCGCACCTCGAGCCCACGCTGTCACGAGCTTCGCCTGGCTTTGCCTACATGGCAAGGTCTACAACAATCACCGCCGCGATCGACACGATGAGACTACCCAAGCGTTCACTGGCGGAGCAGCGCATTAGCACGACAATCTGCTTCCCTCCATCGTTCCTAAATAGCGGTACGACCACTGCGAACCCACAAGGGCTGTATGCGAACGTATAGTGCAGTGGGAGCGTGGTGATGTTAATGTAAGAGTAATTTTGCTTGATAAACACCTTTGTTTAACCGTACATCAGTTAGATGCAAATTGTAATGCGATGAAGTGAACATACAAGGCCAGTTCGTTTCGTATAACTCGAATGTGCCGGTGTGTAACAAGGAAAAAAAAAGGGTCCGGGTGAATGTCGGTTCGTGTCCTAGCGGGTGGTACGTTTTATTGTGAACAGTGTGTTGATTTTTTCAGGCATCCACTTCCGTGACGGCAGTGCGTCAGTGATTTTTTTATGGAACCCGGCATCAAACAATTTCACCTTAAAAAGAAAACAGGAAATGTGGAAGGTCATGACGCAAACTGAGAAGGCTTCCTGCCCCATTTGATCCCCCTGCCCCTCCTCTGTGCAGCTTCCAGCGCGATTGTCGAGACGAAAGTGCACGTCCTCGGACGGAAGAATTCCTCTAAAACTGGACATTGTAACTCCACGGATACCCAACAGACTTGAAAAATGTTTGCGGCAAGCGATTCGCAAGTGAATAAGCTCCTTAACTGAAGTAATTCGAGTAGTACCGATTTAAGTTCTCCAGGGCCCCTATAGCGATACCAGCGTAAGCAAATGCTGCCTAATGTCAAGCGAATCACTGAACGCTTATACAAGGTTTATACTATCTATAAATAGCATAGGTCAAAATGGCCTTGTAATATAATTTACAAGAAAGAAGCGTCCTCAAAGCTGGGTACGTTAGAATTGACGCGCTGCCATACATGCTGTAATCAGCAATTGAAGGTGTTATTTACGCTCGCCTTCAGGTACGATTTCGTCGTGGAATAAAATATTCGTCGAACTGCTGCACGACAGCATCGAATTTCTCGGAGTTCTCCTTTGATAAAGCGAAGGGGCAGAGATTTCCTCGGTTTGCTTACCCATGATATAGAGCAGCACGTCTACTTGATGTTGCTCGGGCTTTACGCACAACCGTGAAGAGGTTCGGAACGTTAAAACTTCGGCCACTCGTTCAGCATCGATAATGAGCGATTTCGCGGCCTCGAACGTAAGAAAGTCTCTCTGCTGGAGTTTCCGGTATGCGTGTAGCGAGCAGCTCATCGGCCCTTTCTTACTTGTGGCGTGCTTCGCAAGGTTATAGCTAGAAGCCGGTGTCCACTGCTAGCCCCTGTTTTTCTGACGCCATGTTCAAGTCGTTAGGGACCGAGCTAGAAGGCAGGGGGCTGAGATCGTGGACCACACGTTCATTCCGAATGCGTTGTAGCTAGCAGTCGCCCCACGCCGACGCGCACCTCGAGCCCACGCTGTCACGAGCTTCGCCTGGCTTTGCCTTACATGGCAAGGTCTACAACAATCACCGCCGCCGATCGACCACGATGAGACTACCCAAGCGTTCACTGGCGGAGCAGAGCATTAGCACGACAATCTGCTTCCCTCCATCGTTCCTAATAGCGGTACGACCACTGCGAACCCACCAGGGCTGTATGCGAACGTATAGTGCAGTGGGAGCGTGGTGATGTTAATGTAAGAGTAATTTTGCTTGATAAACACCTTTGTTTAACCGTACATCAGTTAGATGCAATTGTAATGCGATGAAGTGAACATACAAGGCCAGTTCGTTTCGTATAACTCGAATGTGCCGGTGTGTAACAAGGAAAAAAAAAAGGGTCCGGGGCCCCTATAGCGCTACCAGCGTAAGCAACTGCTGCCTAATGTCAAGCGAATCACTGACGCTTATACAAGTTTGAGTACTTACTATAAATCATGTTGGGAAGTTGTGCAACAAGCAATTCATCTAGGATATATTTTTGAGCTGAACGATGTGTAAATAAATGCGTAGCAGTGCAGCCATCTCAGCATAGGTCAAAATGGCCTTGTAATATAATTTACAAGAAAGAAGCGTCCTCAAAGCTGGGTACGTTAGAATTGACGCGCTGCCATACATGCTGTAATCAGCAATTGAAGGTGTTATTTACGCTCGCCTTCAGGTACGATTTCTCGCGAGAAAATAATATCAAGATTGATAGTGATTTTGACACAATTCTGTTTATATATATATAAATTACACATAAAAGCATAACGCAGTAGCAGACAGGGGCCATGGAAACCTGCTCAGGTCTATGAGGCTGTGAAAGCGGCCCCGCTTCCTTGGTCATAAAGAAGGTATGCCAGATTAATAATGATGATGTGTAGTATGGTATACTGTAATAGGTAGGTCGCATGGATTTGGCGGCGTTGTCTAGTCAATGACCTAAATCTACAAAGAGCAGTTGTCACCGCCAACGAAACGATTTGGCGGGTTAGTCGAGCTAAAGGCTTCGAGGTTGTCGACATAAACAGAGAAGTGCACAGATGGGGTGGTTTCCAGAGAGATGGAATCCACTTTGACCGTAAACTTGGGCATGAGGTGGGCTGGCGCCTAGCAGGACGCGCAGTAGCTTTTTTAGGGGGCACACGAGCCCTCCGGTGTCCGCGGTAGAAAGGGAAGAAACATCTATGGGGGATCCTTTGGAACACAAAATTGAGAACAAAGGGAAAAGGGCAAAGGGGAAAGAGAGAAAGAAAATGCAGCGCCGTTTAATAAGCTACATAAATATGCAAGGTGGCAGAAAACCGACAAAATGGTTGGAAATAGAGGAACAGTTGAACAGAGAACAGATAGCGGTGTACGCCGTTACAGAAACGCACCTTCGGGACTCTGAAGAGCCACCAATTATTGCAAATTATGTGTGGGAAGGGTGCAACAGGACAAAATCAGAAAGAAAAAGTGGGGGAATCGGTATGCTAATTCATCGGGAAGGAAACTGGTGTAGGATTACTTCGACATGTGAAGAACACCTCTGGGTATCTGGAACGGTAAGCGGGAAGAAAACTATGTTGGGTGTAGTTTACATGTGGACTGGAAATAACTGCAAAGAGAAAAATCAGGAGTTTGTGAATTGCATAAGCAAGGATATTCAGAAATTTGGTAACGGGGCCTAAATAATCCTCTTAGGAGATATGAATGCTCATGTGCATGACCTCGACGGATATGCAGATTATAACGGGAAGTTGATGCTAGAGCTCTGCGAACAACATAGTCTCGATATAGTTAACATGAGTCCTAAGTGCGATGGGCAGGTAACATGGGAGGTCGGAAGCAGGCAGTCAACAATCGATTACTGCCTCATGACAGAAGGAATTCACGTAAAGTTGAGACAAATGAGCATAGATGAGGAAGGGAGTAGCAGCTTGGGGAGTGACCATAAACGCATAACTTTGCGAATGGGATATGTAGATCATAAAGAGAGCATCGAATTAAAGTCGGGCAGCTCCTTTCTAAGTGAAAAACAAATTAGGAACGTAGTCGCAACAATCGAGGACATAGTGAGCAGAACAAAAGGCAAAGTGTGGGATTACAATGAGCTTATTAATCTAATAAGGACTGAAGTTACGAAAGAGAAACAAAAGAGTTGCTGGAGGGGAAAGCGAAAGCCAAAACGATGGTGGAACAGGGAAATTCAGGACGCAATTGAGAATCGACGGGAAGCATCTCGAATACATAGGCAGGCAAAAAAGGAGCAGAGGCCACAAGACGAGGTCAAGCAAAAATTGGAAACATATCTCGAGAAAAAAGCCCTGGTACAGAGTTTAGTTGAAGCCAAGATTAAAGGCCAAAGTGAACATTGGATATCGGACATTCGCGAAAAGAAGGACGCATCTAGGCTTTTCTGGAACCACCTGCAATCGCTGGGGAAGAAAACTGTAACTATGCAACGGCATATTGTGGATGAAGAAGGAAATAAATTGGAGGGGTACGACGCATTGACTTATATTCGAAACGCAACAGCCGATTCCTTTAAGAAGCATGACGAGGCTCCCTTTACGACGTGTAACAGTAGCAAGGGAGACCAAGTGGAAGAACTAGTTCTGGAAAATTTCAATTGGAAGAAGGCGGAGGAAATGATTCCCAAACGAACAGCCACAGGATTAGATGGGGTTAGGATTACAGTAATAAATGAGCTCGGAAGAAACAGCAAAGAAGGCCTATTAAAAGCAATTGAAAAAAGGTTAAAGGACAGACGAATACCGGAAAGTTGGCGTCAAAGTAGGATGAAGTTCATTTATAAGGGCAAGGGAGAGAAAAATAACATTCGCTCCTATAGACCACTGACCATTACATCAGTACTCTACAGGTTGGCGATGCAGGCAATTAAATTGAAAATGCAGATATGGACAGAGCTTAATGGCACTTTTGGCGAACTCCAAAATGGATTTCGAGTCTACAGGAGATTAGATGATAACCTTTTTGCGCTTACGCAGTGTATAGAAATAGCCGGAAAAGAGAACAGACCTCTACATTTGGCATTTTTGGATATTAAGGGTGTGTATGACAATGTGAATCAGAATATTTTATGGGACATAATGAAAGAGGCTGGTATAGGGGATGACTGTACAGAGCTCTTAAAGGAAATATACGGTGGGAATACAGTATGTGTGGAATGGGAAGGTATGGCGAGTAATGGTAGAATGGAGGTCGTCGATATAGGTAAAGGGTTGAGGCAGGGATGCCCGTTGTCCCCACTATTATTCATGCTTTACATGAGGAGAATGGAGAAAGCATTGGAGATGAGCAATATTGGTTTTAAGCTGTCGTACAGACAGGCAGGTATAGTGATAGAACAAAAGCTCCCCGGGTTGTTTTATGCAGACGATATTGTGCTATTCGCAGACAGTCGAACAGATTTGCAGGGTCTGGTTATAGTATATGTGGTCGGGAAAGTGAAGATTTAGGGCTAAAATTTAGTGTGACAAAATGCGGCTGGATGATATTCAATGACAGCAACGATCAGACCATATCAATACAGGGCGAGGAGATACCCAGAGTACGAGAGTACAAATACCTCGGGATATGGATAAATGATGGGAATAGATACATGGAAGTACAAGAAAAAGCTATGATAGTTAAAGGAAAGAGGAACTCCGCAATAATGAAGCATAGAGCGCTGTGGGGTTACAACAGTTAATTCGAGGTTTGTGGAAAGGTGTAATGGTGCCAGCACTTACATTCGGAAACTCAGTGGTGTGCATGAGGTCAGAGGTACTCAGGGCTGGACGTGAATCAGAGGACGGTCGGACGTCTCGCACTGGGCGCCCATGGGAAGACCACAAATGAGGCTGTTAAGGGGGATATGGGATGGTCTGACTTTGAGGGAAGGGAAGCTAAGAGTAAAATTAGGTACGAACAGAGATTAAGGAATATGAAAGAAAATAGATGGGCAGCGAAAGTATTCAGGTATTTGTATAGGAAGAACGGCCGACTCACCATCTTGTTGCATGCACCCTGGTGTTGAACCTGGCTCGTTCGATGATTGCGTCGTGGAATAAAATATTCGTCGAACTGCTGCACGACAGCATCGAATTTCTCGGAGTTCTCCTTTGATAAAGCGAAGGGGCAGAGATTTCCTCGGTTTGCTTACCCATGATATAGAGCAGCACGTCTACTTGATGTTGCTCGGGCTTTACGCACAACCGTGAAGAGGTTCGGAACGTTAAAACTTCGGCCACTCGTTCAGCATCGATAATGAGCGATTTCGCGGCCTCGAACGTAAGAAAGTCTCTCTGCTGGAGTTTCCGGTATGCGTGTAGCGAGCAGCTCATCGGCCCTTTCTTACTTGTGGCGTGCTTCGCAAGGTTATAGCTAGAAGCCGGTGTCCACTGCTAGCCCCTGTTTTTCTGACGCCATGTTCAAATCGTTAGGGACGAGCTAGAAGGCAGGGGGCTGAGTTCGTGGACACACGTTCATTCCGAATGCGTTGTAGCCTAGCAGTCGCCCCACGCACGACGCGCAGCTCGAGCCCACGCTGTCACGAGCTTCGCCTGGCTTTGCCTACATGGCAAGGTCTACAACAATCACCGCCGCGATCGACATGATGAGACTGCCCAAGCGTTCACTGGCGGAGCAGCGCATTAGCACGACAATCTGCTTCCCTCCATCGTTCCTAAATAGCGGTACGACCACTGCGAACCCACAAGGGCTGTATGCGAACGTATAGTGCAGTGGGAGCGTGGTGATGTTAATGTAAGAGTAATTTTGCTTGATAAACACCTTTGTTTAACCGTACATCAGTTAGATGCAAATTGTAATGCGATGAAGTGAACATACAAGGCCAGTTCGTTTCGTATAACTCGAATGTGCCGGTGGTGTGTAACAAGGGAAAAAAAAGGTCCGGGTGAATGTGGGTTCGTGTCCTAGCGGGTGGTACGTTTTATTGTGAACAGCGTGTTGATTTTTTCAGGCATCCACTTCCGTGACGGAAGTGCGTCGGTGATTTTTTTTATGGAACCCGGCATCAAACAATTTCACCTTAAAAAGAAAACAGGAAATGTGGAAGGTCATGACGCAAACTGAGAAGGCTTCTTGCCCCATTTGATCCCCCTGCTCCTCCTCTGTGCAGCTTCCAGCGCGCTTGTCGAGACGAAAGTGCACGTCCTCGGACGGAAGAATTCCTCTAAAACTGGACATTGTAACTCCAGGGATACCTAACAGATTTGAAAAATGTTTTTGGCAAGCGATTCGCAAGTGAATAAGCTCCTTAACTGAAGTAATTCGAGTAGTACTGATTTAAGTTCTCCAGGGCCCCTATAGCGCTACCAGCGTAAGCAAATGCTGCCTAATGTCAAGCGAATCACTGAACGCTTATACAAGTTTAGTACTTATCTATAAATCATGTTGGGAAGTTTTGCAACAAGTAATTCATCTACGATATATTTTTGAGCTGAACGATGTGTAAATAAATGCGTAGCAGTGCAGCCATCTCAGCATAGGTCAAAATGGCCTTGTAATATAATTTACAAGAAAGAAGCGTCCTCAAAGCTGGGTACGTTAGAATTGACGCGCTGCCATACATGCTGTAATCAGCAATTGAAGGTGTTATTTACGCTCGCCTTCAGGTACGCTTTCTCACGAGAAAACAATATTAAGATTGATAGTGATTTTGACACAATACTGTTCATAAACATAAATTACACATAAAAGGATAACACAGTAGCAGACAGGGGCCATGGAAACCTGCTCAGGTCTATGAGGCTATGAAAGCGGCCCCGCTTCCTTGGTCATAAAGAAGGTATGCCAGATTAATAATGATGATGTGTAGTATGGTATACTGTAATAGGTAGGTCGCATTGATTTGGCGGCGTTGTCTAGTCAATGAAGAAGAGTGTAGTCGGGCAGCTTTTTTACACAACATGGTTTAGTAATTTGGTCGCGTAAAGTACCCACCCTCTACGGAATTCATATAACGTGAAACATGGAGCTGCATTCCGGGAATAAAAGGCAACGTTGTTAATGTTGGTACGGCTGCTGCTGATGATGATGTTGAAGCATGGCAGAACCTCCAATGGCTGGCGGTATGGACACCCGCTCATTTTACAATCGGCATACCGCGTTATCTTATGCGCCGGTAAGGCAACGCTTGACAAAAATCAACATATAAAAAAAGCAGCGATACCCAAGAAAAGAACGAATATAGAACCACCTGTAATCCTACATCGTCCATATAGTGTGCAGCATGTGCATGAGCGTACCTCTTTCTTTGTCCTCACTTGGATTCCGCAGGCATTTCTTTTTTAACACGAAAGTGTTTTATGCCGGGGTCCACCAGGGATCACCGACGTACTTTCGACACGGAAGTGGATGTCTGATTAGGGCGTTCCTTTCTGATTGGACTAATGGGCAGTCTCTCAAATAGTGCTGAAACGTTTCAATTTCATTTCGCAATGACATATCGAGTTTTTTGCAATTATAAACATTGAAAAATAAAATGGGAACCGCCCACGTCCTGTCAAAGCTTGAGAGGAGTAGTAATTTGTTGGAAACTGATTTGGTATGGCGTTTGCATTTTTCATCCATCTATAAATATAGCTTGCTCCCCTTTCTTTGTTGGTAAGTGCATTCCAACTACTGTAGAGTGTTGAGCCTAATTGTTTAAAGATACTGGAATTTTTTAATCATTGGGATAAAGACTGCTTCATCTCCCTCCTTTGACGGCTCTTTTGCCGATTCATCGTAAGGCTGTAGAGGACTCCTATGCAGTGTCCAGGTGCAGATCATGTCTACATGCAACAGCTTGACATGTCCGGAGTACTCAATTCATCTCCCGCCCCTCGATTCCCCATATTACCTCTTATGCGTTCCAGAGCATCGCGAAGACGGGTTTCAATTTCGTGTTGTGCAGATTCCTATTACAGAGGAATCAACCACATTTTCGTGTATTTAACAAAAACCAACCGGCCCGGCAATTCACGCCCCCCTTGCCACGAGGTAGCTCAGCATATGAGTCGTGATATCAAAAGGCAGTTTTGCGGAAGCTGCTGGTGGAGGTACTCCGACTTATTATTTTGGCATTTGCCTTTGCATTAAGTAGAGTCCTTTTAAACCTTACGTTGGTTGAACAATTCATTCACAATTCACATGGCGTAACAGCTTGAGCTTTCTTGCACAACTTTAAGGCAAACTCTGCCCCTACCCAGCCACACATGCGCCACTGATGCTGTGGCTGAAGAGGAAGGTGTAGAACCACAGGAGGGCCTTTTGTGATGAATAAATCTCTCAAACCACTCCGTCTAAACAGCTAAGACACGTTTAAAATTCCTGGTGAAATGTAACTCGTCTACTATGAAACATTTGCATAGCTGCACACGTGACTCCTCGCCCGAAAGTATGCCTCTGCACGGTCTTTTTCCGGAGCATATACGAGCACCGACATGGCTTAGTCGTTGAGCGGTTGACTTCTGCGGAAAGTCCTCGGCTGAACCGCCACAGTTGATGTAATTTTTTTTTTGCATTATATGCGATAATGAATGAGGGCACCGGCTGCACTAGGCAACATCACCACGAACTCACCTCCTCAAATTAATGTATGACAGGTTGCGCTACAAAAGACAGCACTGGACGCACAATTGCTCAGTGTTGCGCATTTTGTATTGTTAGCCTATGGTATTTGCCTCTGAGCGATACCTATTGATGACTACTGAACATCTTTTGATAAATGGAAGCAATATGGGAAACGGCAGGAGCGCTTGTATTATGAATTTGCAGTGTGTTGCCTTCACCAGAAGGCAACACGCTGCACGAGACCGGCTTGACGATGCTGAAGACCGGTCTCGACGTGATAACCTGCTATTCTACGGCTTGGCGGACGTTTCAGATGAAAACGCTCGCCAATCTGAAGAAAAAATTATTGCTATGGCCCGTGACAGGCTGGATGTTCGCTTATCATCCGAAGACATAACACGCGCACATCGAATAGGCAGATACGTGGCAGGCAAGAATAGACCACTCATTGCTAAGTTTGGCAATTCTAAGTCAAAAATGCTCCTACTGTCTAAGAAATTTATCTTACGAGATAGTGGCATCGGCATTTCCGAAGACTTCTCTGCACCCACTCGCCATGCTCGTAAGAAGCTGACAAAGTTCGGCATTGGCTTGAAAATGCCGTTCAAACTGCGGTACAAAAGGCTACATGCGAACACTAAGTGTTATGTGTTTGGCTCTCGCGCCAACTCTGTCTGTGAGGCACCTTGCCCACCAGTCGCCGTTGCAGCTACGCAGAGGGTGACCCGATCAGGTCGTCCTTATTCTACCGCTAGCTAGGAGTGTGCGAGGGGTGGTGGCTCACCATCAGCGCTTTCAGTACTTTATGCCAACATTCGCAGCCTTATTCCGAAACGAGACAGTCTGAGTGCTTTAATTAATGACACGGATGCTGATATAATTCTTTTATCTGAAACCTGGCTCTCCGACCAAATTGCATCGCGTGAGCTTTTTCAGTGCCAGAAAACATTCACTGTACTTCGTTGTGATCGCTCTGAGAGAACGGGTGGTGGTGTCCTCATTGCCGTGAATGAATATTTTGAATGTTCACTTTTGAAAATCCCATGCAAATTAGAAATAGTGTGGTTTCGCGTAACGAATCGCTTTCAAAACATGGTTTTTGGCATTTGCTACCGTCCGCCTAATTTCAACGGCTCTTTCTGCGAGGACATTCATGATTTTCTCAGTTATATTTCGGCACAATTTACCGGTATTCCAGTTTTCCTTCTCGGTGATTTTAATTTTCCATCGATCCGATGGTCTCATCCATGCCCGTTTGCTTAGCCTGCTTCAAGTGAAACGGGTTCTTTCCTAACCACTTGTTTGGATTTCAACCTAGCACAAATGGTCAGTCTTCCTACTCGTGTTACTTCTACCACATCATCCCTCCTAGATCTGATACTAACGTCATCACCTGATATTACATCAGGAATAACTCCCTTGCCCGGACTCAGTGACCATGACGTGCTACATTTTACAATCACTGTACCGCAGACTAAAAGGAGCAATCGCTTTAAACTTATAAAAGATTATAGTAAGGCTAATTTTGACGCCATCAACATCGAGATTCCTTCCTTGACAGCTTTTGTCGTTCATACTCCGACGCTTCGGTCGAAGAATTGTGGGCGTGTTTTAAAAACAAAGCATCGCATCTAATAAAAAAACATATCCCTGTAAGGAAGGTATATCAGTCATCCAACGCGCCTTGGTACACAAGGCACCTTAACCGGCTATCTAACAAAAAAAGTAGGCTATTTCGTGCTGCAAAGAAATCGGCATCTGCTGATAAATGGTCCATTTATGCCGCCGCAGCCAAAGCATACTCCAGTGCTTTGAGGGAAACTAAGTTTAATTTTTATAATAATACACTTCCGTCATTACTCCAATCCAACCCAAAACGCTTTTGGAACGTCGTAAAAAGCCGGGACAATCAAACTATAGCTCTTACTGATGAATCAGGTGAGACAATCCCAAGCAGCGGTTGGGCCTCTATACTTAACATCGTTTTTTCCCGTTCATTTTGCACCACTCAACCTGGCATCTGTCCACTATTCACTGCGCCTAGCTACCTTCCAATGGAACCCATTTCACTCGACTCTTCTGGGGTACGCTCCGTCATTAACAATCTAAAAAGATCCTCCTCGTGCGGTATCGATGGCATTACGTCCAAATTTCGGCAGGCTACTGCCGAATATAGTTACACTTTACTAAACCTCATTTTCACGAAATCACTCAACAACAGTTCTTTACCTAAAGACTGGAAAACAGGCAAGGTGATTCCATTTCATAAATCCGGTGACACACACAACCCTCATAACTATAGACCTATTTCCTTGACATCAGTACCGTGCAAAATATTTGAACAAGTCATTTTCTCTCATCTAGTCAATTTTTTCGAATCGAATAAGTTTTTTCATAATAGTCAGCATGGGTTCCGTAAGTCCTTCTCGTGCGAAACGCAATTATTAACATTTTGCAATGATCTTCACGCATATCTAGACGCCGGCTTTATAGTAAACTGTATATTTTTTTTAGATTTCGCGAAGGCTTTCGACAGAGTCAGTCATCCCTTAGTCTTATTAAAACTCAGCCAGTTATAAACATTGATTCCTTGGTTTTTAATTGGATTCGAGAGTTTCTATCTAACCGAACGCAATATGTGAGCTCTAATGACGATGACTCTCCTGAGGTACCTGCTGGCTCAGGCGTACCTCAGGGCTCTGTTTTAGCACCATTACTTTTTTTAATATACATCAATGATCTTCCTAATCAAATCGCAAGTTCCATTTGTTTATTCGCCGACGATTGCGTTTTATATCGCAAGATTGAAAGTTGTAATGATACCGTAACACTCCAGCATGATATAAATAACATTTCAGCATGGTGTAAGCTCTGGTTAATGGATCTTAACACGTCTAAATGCAAACGTATGAGGATTTCCCGTAATCAATCAGCATGCGCTACTTATTTACTTAATGATTCTTCGCTTGATCATGTGCTGTATTATAAATATCTCGGTGTGCACATTACGCACAATCTTTCATAGAAACAACACATTGAACACATTACGTCGAAAGCTAACCGCATGCTTGGTTATTTGAAACGAGACTTTTCTTTAGCTCCCCCGAAACTAAAACAACAGCTCTATATTACTTATGTTAGATCAAACCTTGAATACGCTTGCGCAATATGGGACCCAGGTCATGCCACTCTAACAAACATAATAGAAAACGTACAAAACCGAGCTGCCCGTTTCATCCTTAACAATTACCATTGAACGGCTAGCGTTACTGATATCAAACGAACACTTGGCATTCCCCTCCTTTCTTCTCGCAGGAAATTATCTCGTCTTTGCCTCCTTCAAAAGATTTACTATCACAATGACGAGCTGAAGTCTCGATACATTGCACCACCATCTTATATCTCCCCACGTGTCGATCAATCATCCTTTCAAAGTTCATGTACCGTCACAGCGCACAGTCACCTATTCATATTCATTCTTACCAAGAACATGCCACGAGTGGAATCGCCTGCCGGCGTCACTAGTCGCTATCAGAGACACAGATCGTTTCCGCAAAGCACTAACAAACACACTATAAACCTGCATCAATTTGCTATTTGTTGTTTGGATACCACTTATTTCTATCCCAGGCCTTTCTTTTCTCAACATTTCATTATGTTGCTTTGTTACTTTTTGCTGGTGCTCTTGTCATTCCTGTAAATCGATAGATTAATTTTTCCTGCCTCTACCTGTATAATTATTTTTTGCATCGCTATTTACGCACGAAAGTACATCAATCTATTCTGGTCTAAGTATACATTGTCATTCACTGTTACCGCTACTGTCATTTTGATCTTGCGTGTGTTTTTTTTTGCCAGCTGATGTATAAGCATATCTTGTTTGTTACCATTTGTATTCTTTTGCTTAGAGTGCCATCCTTGCTTTCAATGTAATATTGTTTTTCCTCTACCTTGTTTGTATTACACTTAATTATTGTGTACTGTGTTGATTTACTTTAGCCCCTCCCCTCTACAATGCTTCTTGTAAGCCCTGAGGGTATCAATAAATAAATAAATAAATAAATAAATAAACAGCAGTAGAAAACAAGGGGGTGGGGGAGGCTTCATCCATATGTAATGCAACAAGGCGCCAAATGGCGATAATAAGGTTATGATGCATGTTTATGTTTAATCAATCGTATTGTTCTGCGAGAGAAGCGTAGTCTATCTGCATACATTGTACTCACGCGGAATTGCACGGTTGAAAAATTTTCCCACCGATTTCGTTTGTCTTAACATCGTGTACATAGCCTAGGTAGATAAAAAAACGATAAAGAATTCACATATCACGCTTCCTCAACAAAAAAAAAAAACATCATGCGAAGTGTGGACATTTGTTAAGGCAATTATTATTCATAAGAAGGCTCGAGGTTAAGTGTAAATAGTGACTCAGAACCCTTATAAATAGCGCAGATATACTTATTCTAATGATGAATGCTCAAAGGGAATGCTATTTCTGGGTTTTTTTATGGAAAACTATTGCTAGTGTGTTGCTGCGTTTGAGTCAAGGACGCTTGACTTTCAGCTTCAGAAATAGCGCATTCAAATTTTTTTTTTGCGCACTCTAATTTAACGCAATGTTCTTCCATCAGCATGATTACGCTGCACTGAGAGAATCGAACAAATGATTACGAGGCTAATGATATAGAAGTATCCTTTTCATACTTTGTTTTTATGCTAGTTATGCAGCTTACTTTAGCCCCGCCACGGTGGTCTAGTGGCTATGGTACTCGGCTGCTGATCCGAGGGTCGCGGGATCGAATCCCGGCTGCGGCGGCTGCATTTCGATGGAGGCGAAATGTTGAGGCCCTTGTGCTGTACGATGTCAGTGCACGTTAAAGAACCCCAGGTGGTCAAAATTTCCGGAGCCCTCCACTACGGCGTCTCTCATAATCAGAGCTGGTTTTGGGACGTTAAACCCCACACAACAACAACAACAGCAGCTTACTTTTTGCATAGATTACGTGTATACGCCCCTATTTGGCGATTTGCAAGGCCTTACTGCACTTTTGTTGCAGACTTTGGCTCATATCGTAGTGGCCTGATTGCACTGCCTAACCTGAAGAAAGGGCGCATGGAGAGTTGAGTGCTTTGATGACTTGGTATCCATCGTAGAGCAAGCCATTGAGTATAAGTACGTTCCCTAAGTTTGTTTTGTTGTCAACCTTGTTGTGTCGTTGTTCTACTAGTGGGTTCTTTTGTGATCTACATGTGTTACACGCATACTCGTATCACTTGAATCTTTTCGTAACAAGTGCTCTTAGGGCCTCCTGAAGGCCTGCAGCATTTTTTAAATAGATAAACAAAGAATGCCATTCAGCCTCGATAGCAAATGGCGACATTTTTACATCGATTCACACCTGTCGGAACGCTATGTTCTGGTATCACATTTTGCAAAACATGCATAAGCTTTAATGTTTGTCGAGAAAGATAATTAAGCTTCATTCTGCGTAGCGTTTGTTCGCGTAGAGTTTGTGCCGATGGTACTTTGGCTTTGTTATGAGTCTCTCTCTCTCGCATTCCTTTTTTGTTACGTTGCTTGAATCGTTGCATGTATTTAAGGTTCCTGCAAGCAATAAGCATAGCCCTACACAACTCACTTCCAAAAGTGGCCTCGAAGAGACACTTGGAGAATCGGGGTCCTATTCTAGGAACATGGAACATCCTGTTGAAAAAGAACAAAAATAGCAAATTTGTCGTCCTTTTTTTTGTTGTATTATCCATGGTTGATACAATCAAAAGAGAAAAAAAAGACATCGCGAGTTACAGCACCTACAAGCATTGCTGTTTCAACTGCATCTGTGCTAGATCTGTTCATTACTAACCGAAACACTGATAGTATTCTTTCTGGCACTATGCACATTGGCATTAGTGATCACCTACCTACATTTTGCATGCTCAACCGTAACAGTTCTTTGAACCAAATGGATTGGCCTCTGCTCGTGTATAGGGATATATCATCACAAACATTAGAGGAGATAAGGAATGGGATTTCTCAAACAGATTAGAAAGAAGTATTGGTTTTTGAAGACAGCAATGAGTGCTATGACTTGTTTATAAAAATTTTCAAAAGAATCATTATTTAGGGTCTTTCCCGTCTCGGACTCACCGCAAACAAAATGGGGTACGCAAACCATTGATCACACCTGAGCACATCAAGCTTATTCAACTGAGGAATAAGCTTTTTGACAATTTTCTACAATCGCGTAACGCGGAAGACTTAAAAGAGTTTAAAAAATCCCAAACTAAGCTGAATAAGGATATCAAAAACAAAAGAAATGAATATTATAAGCGTCTATTTGACAACGATTGCTTGCGTAATGGTAGCAAAGTGTGGAAGAAAATTAACGTGGTATAAACAACAATACCAAGGATAACACGATCGACAACCTAGTCATAAATGACAAAATGACTGGTGGGACCAAACTCGCCAACCTATTTAAGGACTCCTTTGTTCAAACCGGAACTAGCTCCTACTGTCACGAAGCCGCTAATCATATCCCGATATTATCCCACACAATGTACCACGCGAACTTCTTTTAAAAAATTTAAAAATATTTACGCACCGTAATGTAATGATAGCATCTGCACATTGATCCGTGCCATAGGTCAGTTACCAATACGGTTCTTAGCACATTTTTTTGTGTACATCTCTGTTGTTTTGTGTACACTTCTGTTGCGAGGTTACTGTTTAAATAGTTACCTTTATATTGCCTTCGTAAAAGACTCTCATACACTTTACCTTGCTTCGTTATATTTTGCCTTTCTATGTTCAGTTACATCTGCTGTGATACAGATTTCAATTCTGTGTATATATTTATCATTATTTGTACATGCTGTATGCCCCCCCTTACATAATGCCCCACGAGGGGCCTGTAAGGTAGCGAGATGGAAGAATTTATTCCGGCAAAACAGGTACAAGGTTTGCCTACGAGGTAAGGCAAAAGGAGGGATTAAACCTCCTTACCAGGCCTTACCTGGCTGGTACAATAATTAATTAATTAATTAATTAACTAAACATGACTGCACCCCCAATATATTTGCATAGTTTCGCAATGTTCTAGAAGAATTTTATATCACTGGGGCATGTCTTGCTTTCTGTAGAAGTGAACGCAGTACACTTGTTCCATTTGTCCATATAAACAAATGCACCGGTCGCAGCTTAGGGCTGTCGGCGGTGCTCTTGCGTGGAAACACAACTGAAAGTTACGGATGGCTTTGCTGCAATGGGTTAACGAGGTTCTCAGCGACTGGCTCGGATGGCGGCAGGCAGAATGTCAATGGAGCTTGATGGCTGTTGAATTCATCGGCATGACAAATGTCTCTGTGTTACTCGGCTGAGCCACTACTGCCCATTACGATGGTTTACCAAATCCACCACTGCAACGGCCATTCCTGTGATAGGCAAGGTGGGCAGTGGTGTGCGCCTCACCCAACGCACATTTATTTCGGCTTTACCCGTGCCGCCCTCTAGCGCACCTGCGTTCATTTGAGCACTCTGAACGACGATGCAAAAAAGAAAAAAAGAAAAAAAACTGCAATTTGTAAGAAGAGTTGAAAGTGGGGGAGAGGACGTCTGCAATGGGCATCTTTTGCTATTTTCTGCGCTCTTTCTATTGCCATTACGAGTTGCCAATAGGATGCAGATGCATGAGAGGGCAGTACGATCAAGGTCAATTAACAGTGCACGAGTCCACAATATCAGCACCATGCCCGCCACAAAAGCCACACGTGGATCCTGATTTAGGTGGATTATATTAATGGTCGATGGTCGGATTTTAAACATCGAACTACCACGCATTGACAAAGTCTGCTAGTATTTCGTTTTGCTCTTCTCTGTTTTCTTTCCCTGTAACGGTTAGACCGCCATGCTATGCGTGCCTTTCCAGCTTACACGTAAAATATACGTCAGGTGAAAGGGCACCGATAAGCTTCCCTGTGGTCTCGTTCTTGCGTGTGTCCTTGTCATTTATAATTGCAGTCAACTTTGGTAGGCATTTGTATGGTCAGACACGTGCCAGAACAGTCTAGACAACACAGAACAGCAGTTATCTTAAAATGGTAAGAGACGGCTATTAGGACTTGGGATTTTGCCTGCGCATTGTTGTGACATTGGCTTTTAAGGGTGACAACCAACAACAGAGGCCGATAGACGCACCGACACGCTGCGACAGATATAAGAGGAACCATTTCCCCTGTGTTGGCTAGCAATTTCAGCAAGGGCGACAGCTGAGCAAGGCATCACAACGTGCGCATAAAGGACATCACTGTAATAGATAAAGCGGTGAAAATTCCAGCAGTTCAGAGGTTGCTGCTTGCGTTTTATCTAATTTCTTGTGTTCCGTGCAATTTTTTGTGAAGCTACCTTTCTATTGAGCATGGCTACGATTTCACGATTTCGGGTCGATTGAAAAGTACTGACTGCTTATGATTTCTCTTAAAATAATAGTAACTTTGCAGGCTACATGGATATATACACAATGCGCAGGTACTACATTGTGAAGAGAAAACAGGTGCTACGGATAATATTGCGGTCCTGGGCGGTCTATATGACTGTTGAATAAAATAATTTTAGTAGATGCCGGAGAAAAAGATAACGTTGTTTTAAAACACGCCTCATTTGAATGTAGTTTGTTTTTCGTGCCAACAAGGTCTTCAGCTTGATCCAGTTGACTTTCATTTGAGCGCTTTGGCTCTTGCCTATTCATGCTGGACAGCTGTATCATTTTTCCGTCATGTTATTGGAAATCTATTGTGCGTATACTTACCCTTCGCTTGCAGAAGTTGGTATTGAAATATTGAAGAGGCTCAAAGGAAGAACTGTAAATAGATTTCAATAGATTGTAAGTTATTTCCATTCAAGTAAGGAAATGAAAAACAAACAAACAAATTGGTATTTTAAAATAACATTAACATTTAAAATAACAGTAAGTTCGGTTTAATTTAAAATGACCGTGATGAGAAATCAGGTGTCGAGGCGTGAGTTGGAACAATCTAGTTTTCCCTGGATTCGATGTCGTTACAACCATGATCCATTAAAGAAGCACGAGTGGTGTCCAGTCTGTATCGACCAGTCATGGTTACGTGTAAGCATAGTCCCTCAATACCTTTTAATGGTCACGAGACTTCTCCGTCACTCTATGGGAGAGCTTTGTGTGCTGCCGACTTTGACCGCGGGACGGCGCCACCGGTGCTAAGAAGGCGCTCGTCGAGGCCTTCGAGGCGACGGCGTAGTGTATTGGCTCCGTTGGCGTCGTGTTTTATCGCGAATGTGCAGTGCTGTCTGTGCCTTTACCATTTTATAATATTACGAATAGTTAGCGGCAGCTCGGCAAACAATGCCGACGGCGTGCTGTGTGCCGAATTAACGCTCCGGCTACAGAGGAACGGTCGAAAAAGTGTTGTTCGCGTTGCCCAGTGACCCCCAAAGCCGAGAGAAGTGGAAACGAGCGTGACTGCGTCAGATATTTGTGTCAGTTCGTGTCAGCTCATCCGTGTTGCCACAAAGCAGCCACGTATCGCGAGACGATATCAGTACCGCAGGGCATTTGCGCATTGACTATTCCAGTGTAGTTTGTTCAGAAGAACGTCAACTGAACTTTGTCGTGTACTTGAAAGACATGGCAGCAGCTAAACGGAGATAATTGTGCCGGAGCAGGAGTGTGACGATGACATGGCACACCCTAGACACACGCACTCAGTGATCCTAGCAAATAAGAAAGACTGCAGCGCAAGGACATATAGTTAGATGTACTTGGGTAAGAATGCATGGAAGCATTTAACACTGCGGCAGCACAAGGAACGAACATCCTGGAGGCTATGGAAGAAGTGCGCGCGCATGTAAACGCGCAGTGCCTAGAAGACGAAGCTAGGAGCCCTGGACGCTTGGGAGCTTCCTTCCACCTCCGCTATGCGCCGACCATATTCGATATCGAGGCCAATAGTAATATTTTGCGAAATATATGATCCGCAACTCCTGCAAATGCTCCATCCAATTAATGATTCATTTTCACCAGTTTCAAAGCTTTTCTATAACGATGAATGACAGCTAAAATTGCTTTCACATTTAGCGAGTGGTATGCAGTGTAGAGACTTCTAGCAGACCACCAGTTGATCTGCGAGGAAATCCATGGCAGAAGGCAAGATGTTGCCGATACCGGAAATGCTCTATTCAATAGCGTTTTCTTCAAGTATACACAGCTGAACAGCGCGGTATATATTGAACATGCCTACTAACTTGCCGCAGCACCGCGTGGTGACCTTTACATAAATCCTACACAAATTCGTTGGCTATTTCTCAATACGTCTGCAACGCCTGTACGCGAGGAGTTACAAGCGTGGACAGGAAAGAAACACTCACTGATGGCGCTCCTTCCGAGATCGTAGTAGCAGTCGGTGTTGAATAGTGATACACGTCTGCTGGAACAAATGTTCATGTTGTAGTATACTTTATAGCCTATCTACACCTACTATTTCAGCCTTATATTGACAAGAAAACTTAAGATAGAAGAAACGGTCCTTAGTATACCCTTACAAAAATGCTATATATGGCGATATCAGCAAGTGGGCACATGTGGCTAGACATGGCACGTGCCCGTGTGTAGCCGTGTTTGCACAACTCGTGATAGGAACATGTGTGGCAATGAAAGACTCACACGAGGAATGTCATGTAGGACTCTGATACGTATTGGGAAACACGGACACGTGTCACATATAGCCAGATATGCATTTATGGCCATATATGCATACCTGGCTACATATGGCAAGTGTCCGTATTTGGCTGTATTTTCCCAATACGCACCAGAGCCTTATATGACATTCCTCGTGTGTGTCTTTCATTGCCACACATGTTCCTATCAAGATTTGGGCAAATACGGCCACACACGGGCACGTGCCATGTATAGCCATGCCCAATTCCTTATATCGCTATATAGAGCATTTTTGTAAGGGTAATTAGAACAATATACCCTGATAGTGTTATACTATGCTGTACGATTTCTGATATGCCATGCAAGAGTGTTACTATTGAAGTCTGGAACAGCAGTCCTAATATGAGTTTATTATAGCAAATTACGCGGCACCATTACGCTCTCGGTCACTGCGTGGTAGTTATACTGTGTAAGATTTCTGCCCAGTCAAGGAAATACGAAGGAAATACGAAGGAATGTGAGCATTTGGTAGCGAACATGTTGTCATGCCAGCTGTTTCATTTAACGTTAGCAGTGCTTTTAAGAACTGGCGAAATATTGTGAGGGCCTACATACCTCCAGAAATTCTCAGTAGTCGCCAAAATTTTTTCACCGCTTCTTACGTGGCGGAAGAATACTAATAACTTAATATAAACCATAAAAATTGAATTCTCCAAATAGAAATTCTAAATATGGCTCTACCACACGCTAACACACTGTCGTAGTTGACCTAAAAGAAAAAAATTACAGCATATCCACGGAGTGAATGATGATGAGTGGGCGAAGCTCGGGATGTGCATCGTAGATCGTGCCGAGTTCCGGATTAATTTAGTTAACGCGCATGCTACGAATCCTCACGGTTCAACTATGCACAATGCACAAGTCAGATCTCCCACCGGCACTTCATTGCAAGTCAAGATCCAGTATATATATATATATATATGTATATATATATATATATATATATATGGGTTTTGCCGGTGAACGCTTCTCCAACGCGAGCAGTCGGTATTTCTCAATCAAGAAACTCGCTAGGAGACGCTGCCTGCGCCAACGTTGTCTCTCGCGTTTGCCGGGGCAGTGTCGACTTTGCCGGGGAGCGCGTGGCTCCCGGCGCTCGCCCTCGGCGCGTGCGTGCGCTCCAGCAGGCACGCGCCGGTGGCTACCTACTACTAACTACTACTACTACTACTACTACATACATCGGGGACGCACGAAATGGCTGCTAATGGGGAATGAGAGACAAAAGAATTCGGCTTTTAGTTAACGCGCACGCTGCGAATTTTTTATTGTTCAACAACGCACAGGAGAAATCTCCCACCGGCACCGCCTTGGAGGTCAAAGCGTAAGACTGGTTACGCACTACTACGACTACGACGAGGGACGAACGGGTGCCGCTTTAAGGAGCTTCGGCTCTAAAAAACTGCGTGGCTGTTAATATGATTAAACGCGTTTCCCAGGATGTTGCAGTATATACATCACTAATAGCTGCCAAATATCTCGCCGAAATAAGCTTAATTGACAAATTCACTATATACAACCTGACCGTTTCATATAATAAATTATTTCTTTAATGAATACTCACACGTTGAGACTTCAAAAGATTGCTCTCAAGAGGCACATCCGCTTAAGATGTCCATCGAACATCGCAATCTTCGAGGTGAGCTATGCACAAGTTTATACCTATGATTGCGCTGATGTAGTTGCTCATATTGAGACAAAGCGCCGTCTCCTTTATATAAGCGAAAAATAGCTCTCACGCGATTAAATTTGCTCGTCCGCAATGGGAACACATGACAAGAGATTCCTACTGTCTTCAGTACTTGCCCCAGGTCGACCCATACATAACTGCCCATCTACATTTCGCATTCAACAACATATGCAGTGCGACCGACTGAGTGTTTTGTCTTGCTATTTGCTGCAATGTCAGAATACGCATTTAGACTTTTCGTGAACAAAGCTGTTGCCGAAGAACAGTACTGGTGTGAAACAGAATTCGATATTTATCCGCATGAATGGGAAAGAAAGTACACTGAAGGCATAATTTCTAGCGTGCTTATGTGCGTGCGCATGCTTCAGATTAAAAAGCACGCAGTTCATTGGTATACACAAAAGAATCGTCACAGTTGCACTGAATTAGTGGCGCATTTTGCAGTTTCCCTCATATGTATACGTACTTACCGACCATCGGCGACGAAACGCCAAGTGCTGTCAGCCCATTTGGATGCCACAACTGCGCTGAGCTTGAGGAAGTACTGGAAGGAGTTGTTTGTTGGAGGTACTTCCGCCTCAATCTGATGTAATGAGGAATATGTGCAAAATGTCAGCATCACTCAAACCTCATACGAACAGTGCAAACTACAGTACATTGAGACACACAGTATCGATAGAGAGCTGTTGATTCAGCGCGAAGAGCACGGCTGAGACCTTTCCCGTGCAGGTGGTGGAATATGCCCTCTTGGCCATGGATAAGGCTGTATGTAGGCACTGGTGTTGGCCGTTTCTTCGCTTGTGTTCGTGTTTTTTCGCTCTGTAGCTTAGTGTAACATGGATACGGGCCAAATCGCCGGGCTCTCAGCTTTAATGTTGGATGCAAGAAGTGCTTTCTGTAAACATAACTAAATAAATGAGCTCTCCACGATGCCTCCACAAAAAGTGCTGTGCGCGCAGAAAAATTGTGGATATATTGAGGTATGATAGCGGCTCAGGGACTCGTAGAAGAAATCTAATGCACGAGCGTTCTTAGGGCAGCCAGCACGAACATTATGGAAGGGCAGTGCAAATTACCGGACATTTAAGCAAGATAGGGCACCCGCCTATGCAAGCCACAACATGTTGAGACCTTCGCGTTGTATGCTTTACAGGCAAAATGTTTTTGGCCATGCGCTTTATTCTGTATACACACAGAGATTTCGCAATTCAGAGGCTACTGAGCCTATACAAGCAATGTCATGAATATTGTGATGCTTTGCAAACAAGAAAAATTATCTCTTAAAATTAGCCGAACACCACTGAATGTCACCATTCTGACTTTGCTAAAATAACGAAAATGAGGCACCTTTTTCGGGTCAGTAATACAACAGAACCCTTTTCACTTACGTGTTGCATCTGTATCAGTTCGTTTCGATATTACCTCGTAACATAAATCTCTCTAGCGTTTGCGAGGACAGAGATAATATCAAAGGTTGCGGTGCTTAGACGAAAACGGCTGCAAGAATCCCTTTTACGGCGCACAAGCTTTATAATTTAAGCAATACTACTGCGCATCGTAGCGCACAGACAGTACTTTCGAAAGCCGAATTCACCATTTAGTAATATCGCAAATGAGTTCAGGACAAACCCGCCAGGTGGAGAAACGTTTATGAAAGGGAAAATTAGCATCCACCTGTTTTGTAGCACAAGACTACAAGGAATTAGTAGTGCTAAGGAATTTAGTAATACTATGTTATTTATTTTCCCACCCTCAACTCTCCCTTGTCATTGCTCTCATATATTGGGGGGGAGGGGGGAGACGTGACCAGCTTCCACCGCAAGGCTGGACTATAAGAGCGGTGCTTGTGGCGGACATATTCTTCCTGCACCTGCAAGTTCAAATAAGGTCACGTGATTTCGCACGTCACTATCTACGACATGGTTTTGGGGGGCGTATGCCACGCGGCTAGCTGTGACGTCATGTCACGTGGTTTGGGTCCCGTCTGTAGGTTCAAATTGGTTTGGTGGGAAACACCAGGTTGTGAAGCGCTCCTCCTTTCCCTCATCACCCTCACTCAATTACTCCTCTCCTCCATATCCCACCACTGCTATACATACCGTACATGACTACGCTCTGCTTCCTTCCCGCCACGGTGGTCTAATGTGTATGGCACTCGGCTGCTGATCTGAAGGTCGCCGGTAGTGTCCTGGCCGCCGCGGCTGCATTTCGATGAATGCTGAAGCCCGTGTACTGTGCGTCAGTGCACGCTAAGGAACCCCAGGTGCTTGAAATTTCTGCAGCCCTTCACTACGGCGTCTCTCATTATCATATCGTGGTTTTAGGACGTGAAACCCCAATAATCAATCATTAGGCTATGCTTCACCCTCTCCTATCCTCGTCCCCGTCACTCCTGTTTCCGACGCCCTTGCTCGTTATACCAGTCTATGATATGCTATGAAAAGCATCCGCCTTTAGTAGTACTTGGCTGCCTGAGGGGAAGAGAAGTGCATCCGCAAATGCCGTGCGTTTTATTATGCGCAGATATTTCATGATGGTGTTAGCTTTTTGCTCTAACACAACACCGAACGTTCGTCTTAAAGAGTTCCGCTTATGAAATATGCAACCATTATCAAGCCACTGCGTAACGCCTATAATTAGCTCTAATTGCAGAAGGCGGCTTTCTGGTCACCAGAATTTACTTTCCTATTCAGCCTCAAATTCATTAGCGATTGAAATCTATCACTTTATTCGCGCTTCTTCGGTGAACTTGACGTTACTGTTTGTTTCAAACTCTAATAAGAAAGATATGAATGCGAGCTAATGCTTACTTTGTTCACAAGGCCAGTTATCAAAGAACTCTCCGAGTACCGAGCCGGAAACAAAAACAGCATTCGTACTTGTTCGAGCTGTTAGGAGAGATTAGTTGGGTAATGTAAGCAAAGAAAAAATGTGATGCCTTATCTTAATGCAGTTTTATTGTTTAGTAAAAGTTGAGTCCGCTAGCACGTAGTTAACGTTATTAGTTACTAAAGAAATGAGCGCTGATTGTCTTTCGGAAGTGTTCTATAGAAACGATAGGAGCGTCTTCTATATCACAATGCAATGTTCCGACTGATGACTAGGTGTACGAAACTATCTTCGCTTGCTTCGTGCCAATAGGTTTACCCTTCTTTACGCAAAACTAAACCGCACAATACATTATTTTCCTGCGTTCGGTTTTCACAACGACTATGATTTACAGTGCATGCACTTTTCAACGCGTCTACATTGTTTTAGATGTCACACAAGTCCTCTAGGTACTTTTGAATCCCTTATTTCCCAACATTTCGCAGAAAAGTACAACGCCAGGCACCCATGGTACGTTCAGACACTAAAATGTCTGTAAAATGCATTAAAAATGAGCCAACATTCTCATTGTTATGAGCAGACCGCTAGGAAGATAAGAAAATAAGCTCTCTTTAGAATGCGTTTCACAACTGCAGGAAATATGTTCTCACCTTTTGCATGAACAAGATTTTATTGTTGGTATTTCTGAACAAGTTTGATATTTTCTACTTCATAAGCGGAGGGAATTGCTGTTTATGCAAGAAGTGAACTTCTTGACAGGCAGCTATACGGAACCTACAAGTATGAGGTGCATAAATAATGACAGTAAGGCATCGTGCCAAAGAAAATAGAGTACGGTATGAGGATACGCTTGACGCGAAGGTGTTAAAAATAGGGTGCCCATTTCTCTTACTACTAACCAAGAATTCCGATCCGAGGCGCTGCTGCATAAAAATAAAATATTTCCATATTCTGCGTTGGTATTGGAATTCGTCAATGTCACTAATCCAGTAGCATTACTAAGTGCATTACGGTAGGATTATTCCTTTTCGAAAAGTGACGTCAACATAAATGTAAGCGTCCCTTTAGACGTCTGCCAAGCATAGTCTTTTGTCTCACCTTCTCTGAAACGATGAACATCGTCCAATTGTCTAGACGCTGGAGGTGGGAAAACTCGTCGATGAATGCGGAGCGCAATTCTTCGGCCATAATGTATGCCTAGACGTGTAGTGAAAAAGTCGAAATCAGACGACACGCCTCGGATTCCTTAAAGAGGTCTTGGCTGTTAAATGTGGATTGTCTGTTTCGGAAACGTGCTGCCATCAAAGTATACGGAGCACACTTAGATGGCAACCTTGTTAACCTTCATAGAGCACATCGCAAGATAAGAATGAAGTAGAGACGTGTTTTCGCACCGTCTGACGTCGTCATCTTTTTGTTTCAGAGGTGATAATATACAGTGCAACGGGTCTTTCGTCGGTCATGATGTCGCGCTAAATTGGCTACTATTCCAACCCCGTTTGGAGATTATTTATTTTACTTTTTTAATTAGAAAATAATGTGGTAACTAAAGCTCAGGCAGCTGGGGAACATAACGACAATAAAAAAATGCTAACATCGAGAAAAAAATCAAAGGAATAATCACATTTACAAGAATACAAAATGGATGATACAAAATACATAGCATTAAAATTTTATGTTGACTCCACGGATACTTTTCGTTGACATCGCACTTGAAGATTTCGCGCATTTGCTAGCTTTTTTTCTTATTTGGCGGCCATAACTACAAGAAAAACCTAGAAGATGAATATTGTTTCCAAGTCCTTTTTTTGGCTTTTCGGGTGTTGCAAGCGCTTGTGCAACTCCTTGAACTGGTGCACAAGGAGGCACCCAAACGGGTGGCGCGACTACGTAAGCCACCAGTTTGCGCTCATGTAGGTAAACGCGTAGCTCGCTCGTTGCCATAAGTCACTAAAATTCATGAAAGTCACTCATACTCACTAAAAAACACATATATTTAGTTTGGATTCAATCGGCCTCAGACTGACCAAAAATCTACTCGGCTAAGCTAACTACCACTCAGGGTTACGAGAGTTTGCCTTAGCCGGACTCGTGAGAACTCGTAATAACCAATTTTTCCTTTTCCTAAACCGAGCTCACCCGGACTCCTACTCATCGAATTTTTCTTCAACTGGACTCACCGAGACTACGAACTCGCAAAGTTATGATCTCAGCCGAACTCACAAGTACTCAGACTGACACAGTTTTCCCCCAGCCGCACTCCCACACGTTCGAATTCAGTACGTTTTCCCCTGGGTGGCCTTTCTCATACGTGCCAGCTATTCCTTACGACGGGCTAATTCTGACTCAAGCTCATCAAGCAATACTCACACTTACTAGGACTCACTGTTCCGTAAGTCATATACGTAGCGTCAAGTTCCTTCGAAATTCTACGCTAAACAAAGCACACGCTGCTTTATAAAACGAATCCTTAGAAATCACAACTTGGCACCAACTGATGTGGTTGTTGAACCACATTCACCAGACGGGTATTAACGTTGCCTGATTTTTTTTCAACGTAAATTGCCGTTTATTGCACGTGTTTTCTATTAATGCGCGTGACGCACTGGTTCTTCGGCAAACTTCGATTTGGTAATATACGTTACAGCGACTGCATCGACAACAGGATGCTTTGCTAATGGTTTTCGACTGTTTATACAGTTAGAAATCGCGTAAAAACGCAGCCCAGGCCAAACTACAATTGCGGCACACGGCTGCGACTAGAGAGTGCTATATTTTTAAAGTGCGTTTTAACACTGAGAACCCAACTTCCTTTAATAGCACGATTCCAGCATTCACTTGAACCTTCTCAAGTTTCTTTTCAAGTCATTTTTACACGAGCAAGGACGTGCTTTCGACAACTACGCGTATCCTTTTTATGCAGAACGCCTTGATAACATCCCAGCTGGCTTTGTCTTTTTCACGCGACAAAGTAATTGTCTCTTGGGCTATTACTTCGCAGGCATACGCTACACACACTCAGTGACGGTCCTTATTCGAGCCGTCATAGTGAAAGCAATAGCCGTACCGCTCAGGAAGAAAACAAAATAAAGAGAAGAAAAGAAATGTGCCACCGGTAGGACTATCGTACGTTTCCGGAGTGTGTCGTCCGTTATGTTGAGCACTATCAGCAAAAAAAAAAAAATAGCATGTAAACCAGCCACGGCCTATGCGGCCTGATCGGATGCGGGGCTACAGCGCGGCCATGCTCTATCGCTCAGTGTATAGGGTTACCCTACACGCATATGGTTGTTGTGCTTATTTTCCCACACAAAAAAGGCGATAGGACGACAGAAGAAAAGCTACAAAACTTTATCTTGAGCGGACCCGTGGCCCGAATACATTCATACTACATGGCAGAGAAGCGAAAACACAGCCAACAAACAAAATTGATAAATCTATACCCACAGGTGTAGCATTACATTTAAAAAATGAACTCTGCATGCTGCAGCAAAAATGAAATACTCCACTTAATGGTTTGACATACATGCACCAACAAAAACGAGAAGACTACACACTGCACGGTACAAAGTATTTTTGTGTACTTGGGGCTTTAGGATGAGTATGCGATAATGACCCCTTTCGTATGTGCTTAAAATCATTGGCAGAATGCATTGCAGATTTTCATTTCCGCAGCTGGTTCTTTTGCCAGGAAGAGTCCACTTATAAGCACTTCTAGCACAAAGAGCTTTGTCTTTACGTTTGCATTAGCTAAAGATATCAAAAACTGATTTGCGACAGGTGGTGAAAATCTAAAGTTATAGAATAGCAGATGTTCAACAGTAGTGGTGACGTGGATAATATTATATCTAACGAAGAACTCTCTATTGTGTGCTATATAATCCAATGCCAGCAGTATGCCACGGCTTTCCATCGTAATACCAGTAGCCTGTTAAGGTTAGTTTCTGATGTCGTGCCCAAACCTAGTGACAATAATTGATGTGCGATCAAAAGACAGCATGATAGGTTGTTAGTTTTAAGCGGGCACGAACGTGAAATTGACATCTGTAAAGAAAACCAACTGATTAATCAAAATTCTTTTCAATACGGGCTACGGATTTCTCCATCTCATTGAAGAATCGAAAACTACTCCGACTTAAAGGAATCTGCTATGTCTATTTGATTTTCGTCGAACTCTAAGCGGTTTTTGGGGGCAACTACTATGTTTATGGGCAGAAAGAAGATAGCGTTGGTTTTTTTTTTGTGTTT
Source organism: Hyalomma asiaticum (assembly GCA_013339685.2). Classification (NCBI taxonomy): domain Eukaryota; kingdom Metazoa; phylum Arthropoda; class Arachnida; order Ixodida; family Ixodidae; genus Hyalomma; species Hyalomma asiaticum. Next base: position 44,043,044 of record CM023482.1, on the reverse strand, counting down.
AGCAGCAACCCATTTGGGCCCTTCACCATTCATTGAACGATTCAAGAACAGCATTTCCTCTCCGTATAAGCTGGTCGAAAGTATAGGCGCTAAGAAACATTCCCGCACCTACGGCGTAAAGAATGAACTGTGGCCCTCTAGAAATATTAAGTATATCATGTATATAAACACTAAATATAAAAGGACGGCGCAAAATACCTTGAAGAAGGCCGCATTTGATTGACGACAGAGCCGATCACTGACAATCAACAGCGACTGCTTGGTCACTTTGGTTTAAGTGTGACCGAAACTTGGTCACTTTGGTTTAGATGTGACCGAAAAACACCAAGCACCTCAATTACCATACTCATTCAGCTTATGAGTCAGTCTCATGATTTAAGAGATTGAACGCGTTAGGGAAATCTATTAATATTCCAAGCATTTTTCTTTTTCTAATCAATATTACGTAAGATTATTTTTTATTGTAACACAAAAGCAGACTTAGTTGATTGCCCTTAACGAAATCCCAACTAGAAATCGGTTATCAACGAATGTTTATCGAGGAAGCCGACTACTTTCCTCAATAAAATTTTTAAGGGCTTTTAAAAATAAATAGAAAGTACGAAAATGGGATGATAATTAGGTATATTATCATTTCGCCCCCTTTCATAATAAAAGAAACCTTTGCGGTTTTCATTACTTTCGTGATTACCACTGATGTAATGATTTTATTAAATATATGAACTAAACAAGCACCTTAAATATCAGCAACATACTTCATTGGCTTTATTTGTAGCCCATTGTAATCTTTAGCGGTGGTCTCTTTAAGGTTCCTCAGTGAGGAAGACATCTCGTCATTATCAGTGTCATGGAGTACTGCGGATTCACTAAGAGTGTTTGAAACGAACTAAGAGCTCTCGGTGGACATCCAAAAGACGTAATCCTTGTAAAAAATTCGTTATACTACTCAGCTAAATCAGTCGCGGAGACGGCATTACCTCCGATGATCAGCTCACCAAGGGCGTTTCCTTTACGGAGCATAGACATGGGGCCCTACGGTGAGAGAGAAAACACCGCCATTACCCCGCAGGCACTACAGCCACGCAACTTTCTCCCATTTACTCTCTTTTCTTTTTTGCTGACACCACCTTGCACAGTTTCGTTACATTACCACTAGGAACTGTTCGTCCTGAAATAGACTTTTCATTTCACGCTAGATGAAGAACAAGGCGAATTCCGCGACGTACCATGAGTTCCGAAAAAGTGTTCGAGCTGCTCATGTACTGTTCGAAGGCCATGTTGAGCAGGCTCGGCAACACCATGTCCACGAGCCGCACGCAGAGTCGCCATTTTGGCTGGGATCGCGTGCGGCCCGAAAGAAGAAAAGAACTCGCTTCCACGAACGGCTGGCCATCTTCCAGAAACGGGGACATGTACACTGTCAAGTGCAGGGCCACGTAGCGGAACAGCGCATCTCTGGGCGAGATTTGCAATATGTCAGGCGCGCAAAGTTTCCTGCTCTACTGTCCTGGAGTTCGTAAAAGCGCTGAACATCAGCAATGAAAGGCTAGAGGGAACGAATGGCATGACGCTCTCACTCACGCTTGAGACGTGAGGATAGACTTCACCTGTGTCCACCTGCGCCGGATTCTTTAAAGCCAGCATTGTGTCGTTTCGCATATTGCCTTCGGTCTTCGCAACTCTGGATATCATCTGCAACGATGTTCGTGCAAATGTGAGTGATGTTAGCCGCAGCAGGTATGTCAAGCATTACCGTTTGAAACGCGATGACCTTCGTGAAAGGTACTAAAGTGAAATTCTGCATTCGGTCGATCGACGGTTCCTCCTTGGTTGACGACTGCGCAGAAATTGTAAGCGGCACAAATTCTCTTTGACGAAAATTTCTCACCACATGAAAATATCTCAAAGCTTTCGCAAGTTAGCCCTCATGTGCCGCTGTATGGCACGTTTAATTCACTACATAACTCAATTCTTCGGACAAATACCCAAATTTTGTACTAGCACCCGCACTAGTGCAAGAATAGCTTGACTAGTGTAGCGTTCCTATAGAAATAATGCTGTCGTAATTACGGAGAATTATTTCGTCGTCTACTGCCACAGCAGACGCTGCGTCTGTTTTTTTCTTGCGCCCATGTTGCCGCCAGATACTTCCAGATATTTCTAATACGTTTAGGGACACATAGCTTTAAATAGCTTCTTTCCACTTTTTCTTTCATTTAGGTAAGAAAAAGGCTGGTCCCCCTGTCAGAGCAATCGGTACTATACGAAATTCAAATGTGCCTACGCATAAGCAGTTCAATGTTTATTGCACATTGAAGTGAACTTGCCGATTGCTGTCGGTGTTTCGTGGGTGCGGCGCCGTTTCACATGGATTAGTCACGGTCATGCACAGCCTCCGTAACATCCGTGCGCAACCCCTTGAGGTAACTAAAGTAGGTATTACAATAACTGCACACAGTCGATAGAAAATGCCGCAAGAGAAAGTCACGAATCATGTTTACTTGCCCTACATTGACACGCGACTTTGTTGCCGTACTAGGGCGCCTAATGCAGCAGTTTTCTTGTTGCACGTGCTTTGTTATCGCTTCTTTCCTCGATGCGGTCGTCTGGCTCCACACGCGTGCGTAGAAGCGCACTTTGTAAGTTGCAGTACTAATGAACTTCTCGGTTCCTGGATGGCGGCACCGTTCCAGGCAAAGTAAGTGCATCTCCATGCGTGCGCGCTGAGCCGGACGAGAGCGTCGATGATGAATGAACGAAGCAAGAAGGAATGCGAGGCGCGTTCGTACAGCTTCGAGCATGCACGTCAGTCATAGCACCGGCTTCCTTTCGTCGTGGAGGAGGGGGCTGTGAGTTCGATTCCCAGTGGATCAACAGAAATATTTCTGAGTATTTGTCTTTGTTATACTTACATGTATGTTTTACCTCATCGTTATGGAGGTGATGTATGGGGTTGTGGTGGTTCCCGGCATAAAGCACTTCGTGTTAAAGAAAGGCTGGCAAAATATAATTCTTGTAGGGTGGACGATACGCCCTTCGGTCAGTGTTCACTGCCATCATCATATGTAGATCGTTAGAAACACAAACGTAACTTTCATATATTTGTAGCCTTAATGCTTTAATTATATGTGTTTCATGTAACGACGCCAGCGCGCATCACGATTTGTTTCTGTAAGGTGCAATCGAAGGAAAATGTCGGCGCACTGGCAATAAAGCGTCGATGGCCTTGCAGGGTGCTGATGTGGAGGCGTGATATGCGCAATCTGTTTCGTGCATGGCAAGGAACATTGACCCTTCGTTTCATGAGATTCGCTTTGCTGTTGGGCCACTCACAAGTTACCAGAATTCTAGCAGAGCCGAAACGGGGGCATCGCTTTGTATTCATGACTCTCTAAGAAATGACCTTTGACTGTCCATATACGTCAATGTTACAGACATAATCTTCGACTCTGTATACATCCATGTCCAACATATCATCTATTGGGTAAGACTCATCACACATGATTCTAACCCAATATTGTTCTTCATTGCTGCTGAACATGTTAATACAGAGTAATAAAGTACGCACCTTGGCTATCTCGATTGCCACATGCGCCACGGAAGTGCAGGCTTCAGTGTCGTTTTTTTGTCCGGCATTAAGGCGCACAACCTCCAAAAACTTGCAAGCAAGATCCGTGAACTGTTGTGCGTTACTTCTATTCGAGGCTTCCTTGCGTCCAAGCAGGACGTCGGCTTCCTCCAGCTGTATATGAAGCAGATTAGTGTTGACATAAATACGTGTCTCCCATAGAAGAGGCACGATTTCCGAAGTATTAATACTGGTCTCATGTTGAGCTACATTGAGCTACATTACATTGAAAATCCGAGTAAATATGACACATAACCTAACGTAAAAAGGACAATGAGCACTAACTGCTTGTTTTACGCGAAACCCTTTAACGAGAATTGTGTTGAAAGCAAATATAGCTACAAATCCATAACGCCAACAGGTAGCCCAGTGCAAATCCACGGCCGTCAGGTTGAAATGTTTTCGCAAAGAATTTAAGTAGTTCTACAACGTGCTCTGAAAACAGTCGTTGCGTGCTCATAGAACATCTGCAAAAAGGAAAAGAAAAAGAAAAAGAAAAGAAGCCCTCACCATGCAGACATGCGTTAGACTGTCGGGCAGTATGTTACTATAAATAATTATAAATCTGACAAACTTAAAGTACTGGGACAATTACTTTTTCTTATATAGTGCTACGGTATCAGGCAGGCAATTACGGTATGAGCCAGGCAAGGGTAGAAGACGACGAGGACGATATCTTGTCTAGCGGTTGGACGCCATCTTGCCTCGGCTGTACCAGCTACCTAGCGCTCCGCGCTCTCCTGTAAATAAACCTTCGCTCGACCTTTCAACCGTAACAATATGTTAATGACATTGCTCATTGCGCAGAGGATGCAGCAAAATTGCGGCTATTTGCTGATGATTTGGTTATTTACATTAGGTACGAGGAACTGATGACCCGCTTAGATTAAATACTGCACTAAATAACATACCTAGATGGTGTGACATGTGGGGAATGGAAATTAATATTAAAAAAACAAAATGTATGACGATTACTCATAAAAGGATGCCTTTGAGATTCACCTACGCACTGAAGGGTAACGATTTAGCCCAAACGGACTCCTTAAAGTATTTAGGCGTGACTTTTACGAGTGCGTTCAAATTGAACACACATATAGACAAAACATGCTAGAAGGCATTCCGAACCCTTGCATTTTTGAGAATGAAATTGACCCCAGCACCATCGTACGTCAAGTTAACAGCATGCAGAACTTTGGTAAGGCCGGTTCTTAAATATGGTAGCATTGCGTAGAACCCATGCGATAAAGAAATGGTACAGAAATTAGAAAGCGTCCAAAATAAAGCATTAAGATTTATTTACTCCAAATATTCGCAACATCAAAGCGTTGGCGTCCTTAGGAATGAGGCAGCACTGCCTACCCTTGATTGCCGGCATCGGGTCGCTGCCATGAAATTCCTTTTTAGGCTCTACCATGACAAAATCAACATAAATACAAAAGATTACGTGCAACCACCACATCGGCATTCGATCAGACCTTGTCACATCAAATACATTAGTCAGTATCCGACAAAATGCGATAAATATAAATATTCATTTTTCCGTGGGCAATACAAATGTGGAACGCGTTACCAAATAAAATGGTTGAATTGGATGTGATGGATGATTTTGCTGCAAAGCTGGCGCCGTATTTTGATTGCATACAGAAGCGCTAGATTATACATTACATAATGCGTTAGACGTACGTGCGCGATTGTATGTTTATGTGCGCTATGATGCCTGAAGAGACTAGTATGCTCGTGAGTGACATTTATTGTGCCCATCACTTCATAACTATATCATTTAATACTCTCAATCTTAGATTTATTACAGGTATCATGTTCATTGTAAACATAGAAGCTTCTGTTGTTGATTACGAGGGTGATAGCCAGAAGATATCTTTCCCTTGTATTTCTGTTATGTGTCTGCTCTTTTTAGTCATTCCCACTTTTACGTGTATTCTAACAATCCACTTCCTGTATGGGCCTGTGAGGCTCACAATATTGCTAACTAAATATCAATGCCAAATATTGTGTCCAAATGTACGCGTAATAGCTTCCCCTGGAAGACGACTGATTGATTGATTTGTGGGTTTTTACGTCGCAAAACGAAGATATGATTATAAGAGACGCCATAGTGAAGGGCTCCGTAAATTTCGAACACCTGAAGTACGGAACGTGCACTGACATCGCACAGTACACGGGCCTGAACATTTGACCTCATTCGAAATGCAGCCGTCGCGGCGGCCAGGATTCGATCTCGCGACCATCGGAGAAGCAGCCGAGTGCCATAGACACTGTACCACTGTGGCGGGGCCCCTGGCAAATGAGAAATAACACTTTATGACTGGTAGTACGGAGTCTCCCTCGTTCATAAAGGTGCGAGGGTAGCTCAGTACCATTGGAACAGAAAGAAAGAGTGCAATTTAGAACAGCGGCGGAACATGCTCCAGCAATCCATCACTTCGGCTGCCTTCAACGACCAAAGGCTCTAGGCCGCCTCCGCTTTTAATGGCCTATAAACGACACGTCGTGATTAGCGTTTGCGCATGTCTGGTATGCTGGAAGCAGAATGTCTGATAAGCAAGGAAACCGACATCAGTTGTCGCGTACGCGCCACCAAAATAAATAGAATATAAAGGTTGCCATCCTGGTGCTATAGCGCCGGAGAGCTCGCGTATAACTCCTATCCTGAGTTGCACGTGAGGAGCTGCACCTACGGCTCTCAATAGAAAAGTTTTTTGCAGAATACATGCCGCTCTACTGAGCCAGTCGTAAGCTACGTAATAGTTGGAGACAGCTAATAAGCGCAGGAAAAACCAGGCAAGACAAGAGCACAAACACTTGAGTGTTCGCTTGCTTTGCCCATGCTTTTTCGGCCCTAATTAGCTACGTCTCAAATCAGTAAGCACCAACTCACTCGACTCTAATCCATAATTTTTTAATAACGCATGTTTACTGGACTTACTTTAGCGAAATCACGCGTCCACATCAGAAGCGCTATCTATAATTGGATACATTTACCGCCAGTATGGTGGCTCCCATCACCAATGGATTTGCTTGCACGGACACTGAAAAGAGCGGTGCGATGCCCAGACCGAGGAACACGTTCGCTGCCGCGACCAACACATCCTCGGGCGACGGGGCGTCCACGTTGTTTAAGTCCAGCCCGAATGAGGCCAGCGTTTCGCGCAAGTCATCGCTGGTTGCCGACGCTGCGACACCGGAAAATACTACGATAACTAAACATACCAGAACATCACGCAGATCAGTGGATGGCAAAGCCTTCTCGCCAGATCTCCGTCATGTAGTCAGCTTCGGATGCAGGACAATTAAGAAGTGTAATAGAACTCGACGTTATTTCACCAATGCTGACATGCAATGCTAAGTAGTTGAAATGTTCAGCTCTTCAAGGGTAGCTGTTTGCACACGCAGGAAACGATTATGAGTACAAGATTACGTATTGAAAGGTGCCTTATTCTTCATTGCAAATAGCACTAATCCTGTCCTCCGGTTGGCTCAATTAGTCCAGACGCAGCGCAGTTACCATATTGAAAATCAATTTGGTGCCGATCTAAACAGCAGCAGCAATATGAAATCTATCTATCTATCTATCTATCTATCTATCTATCTATCTATCTATCTATCTATCTATCTATCTATCTATCTATCTATCTATCTATCTATCTATCTATCTATCTATCTATCTATCTATCTATCTTACATCTCAGGGCTGTTCTGGTCACCCCGTTCACCTGCTATACAGGAATATTTGGCAGGTAGTCTATATATGTATTATGAACCCGAATGACCGATGTTTACACCACTAACATGGTGTACTCATGAACGTACAGATTAACGATACTCCGACCGCGTGTAGCTCGCACTTGTAGTACTAGGCTCACGCTATGCCGGTGGGTGCACCAGATGTTTGAATTTTATAGAGCTTATGCCAATCATGGACCAACAAATTTACATACGAAAGGCCGCCGTGGGGGGATATAGACATAGGAAACGATGCGACTGCGGGGATTAAACGGGCTGCTTCCAGCGCGGTCTGAATTTTTATGCGGCTGACATGGCGCACTGCATCCTAAATCGGCCAATATTTTTCTGTTCGCGGTTACGCCTGGATGGCCGGCTTAAGAGATGAAAGGAACACCGTTTCTCCTGGCTTGCGACGGAAATGTAGGCAATAACCACACAGAATCACATGCGACTTACAAGTCGCATATGATTCTGTGTGATTCGCTGTCTGTTTGCTCATTAACTTGTTTCTAACAAATAAAGAACGAGCCCTTGACCCCTTCCCTTTCGTTATTTCAAAGCTGTAGGGAGGTATACAACACAGGGCCTCGAGGTGTTAAGCAAGCAAGCTACCACAGGAAGGAAATTCTTGCCAAGACTCATAATTCTATTTGAAGATTAGCGGTTCATTTGTGCGCTACGGCCGAATTTCGAAACTTTTTGTGGTAAGGTTTCGCCAGGACGAAGAAAACTGTGGCCTTAAGTAATATTATCTTTGTTGTTGGGTGGCATGGAACTCCCTGAAAAGAAAGAAGCCTTTCAGGAGATAATTAGTGTAACGAGAGGAGCAATACATGGCCTGTATAAACTTGTCCTATGTCTGGTGTAATTGTTTAGTTGGATCGACGCGCACTTGATCGCTCATTTACTGATGTTAATTGGACTGAGCACTTGTATACCTGACATAAGGAAAGAGCAATAAATTGAAGCGCGTGTCACACCAAATCCGTATAGTTTACCCCGAGGATAGCCTAGTGGATGTCTGTAGATTGTTTTCGACGGCTGTATTGTCCTTAACGTACACTTAAGCAGCCGTAAATGAGTGTTTCCTCATTGTTACCTCTTTAGAATACGACAGCCGTGACCACTAATACTGTTGGGTACTTCGTGCTCAGCTAAGAAACTAACGGCCAGTATGCCAACGGTGCATGCCCTTAAATGATGTAGCTACGTACCATTTTCCATGCAGGCGTCGTAAGCTCGGAGCAGTGGGACCATAGACGATGATCCATCTGCAATATCCGTGTAAAACGAGGGTATTGTGTTTACCGTGTTCTTCGGAATCTTGCATTTTCGCTGCTGAATTGTGGTTCCATCGAACACACTTATTGACTAATGCGCAAACCCACGCGCGTTGCGTTTGTGGCACCGATACCCATGTTTCGAGCATAGATGTACAAGTGCACTTTCCACCAAGTCATATCCCATTTTGGCTCACAACGCGCTTAATGAGTGCAAGTTCATGTGACTCAACAACTACTAATCATCGTGACTGGCGCGGTTAACAACAACGCAGTGCACTCAGTTTTAAAATCGCGCTAAATACAAGAAGTTGCACCTTTACACTTCAAAATATTCTGTACACGTATTGAGCACAGCGCTGCTATCCAGCGCGGTCATCACAGGTGTGCGCTAGATCAGTGCGAACCTCGAACTCCACCGCAGGGGAAAATTATTTCTCACCTTCGAGAAGATCATTGGCCAGCTCTTCGATTCTGCCGGTGATAGCATCGTCCGCGTCATCGTACACTTGGTTGTCCCTGGACATTGCCAGCCAGTTGTTGCAGGCGAATGCGTAGAAGTCGTCGCAGGGATCTAAAGCTCCGTCAAACATCGTGGACAGGCGAGACTCTGCGTACAGGATAACAACGTTAGCAGGGATGCGTAAGATGTCGTGCTCAATGATGCGTAAGATGTCGTGCTCAAGATGTCGTGCCCAAGTTCTCAAGAAGAATGTTAGAAAGTGGACAAAGATGAAAATGTGAAGTGAGCTGTGCAGGAACCGTGCGATTTGGGTCATGCACGGGGGCTGCCGGCTGCCAGTGGTTGTGATACCGAATCCCCGTAAGTAACCAAGCGAAAATAATTGCTTGGGATTTGCGCGCCCACACCAGACATTGATTATGAGGCACGGCGTGCTGGGGCATTCCGGCAATTTCTACCACCTGGTATTTTCTAAGGTGCACTCAAACATACAAAACGTTTGACACGCAAGCTTGGAAATGACAGGCGCGCAAGTGCGAACAAAAAAAGTATCGATATCGACACGAAAATACATTGGTGCCTCTTTGATCACGGGCACACCCTATAATGCCGACCCATTCACTGTTTGTAGGCGGCTGGAACACAGTATAGGATGCGAATGGTGTGGCGCACACTAGGCGAGTGAATAAAAATATTCTTATGTAAACTTACCTTCGGCTAGGCAGAACGAGCTGTTGCACATCACAGGGCCCTCGCTTTCTGCACTTGGAGCTGGGAAACAAAGTATGCATAGGTTAATACTTCTACATGGTGCAGCGCACACGCAAGAGCGTGTACCGGTTCCACCGGTGGTTAGAAGTATAAGCCGTGGCAAAAAGTTAAGCTATCTAGACGATGAGTCCCGTAGCTACTCATGTCTTCAGTATGTAAGTACTGATTCGTCAACTCAGCTCCATGCACAGCTGCTTGCATGCGCTCATTCGCCTCGGCTTAGATGGCGGTTCTCGCCCGGCCGAGCATGATATCTAGGCGCTGAAGTAAGAGCAGGTGTTTTGTAGCGTGAGCTACACTGGCCGAGCTGGAGCACTTTCGCATGCACGTCCGAGAGCTGTGCAGCGCATGCGCGAGCAGTAGTGCAGTGATGTCACAGCGCCGCCGCACGCGCATCACCGGTCTGCGCATTCCAGAGGAGTGATGTCATAGCCGCGACAGACGCACTGGCACCAGCGCGCGCGCACCTGTGCGCCTCCGTTATGCAGTCGCCGTCTGACACTGCGCCGGAACCGCTTGAAGCGCCTCTCAATTGGCCGCATGAGGAGACGTATCAGCGGGGGTATACATACAGCGGGGAGGAGGTAGAAAAAAAAAATACGGAAGGACAGGGAGGTTAGCCAGTTGTCCGACCGGCTGGCTGGCGTTTGCCAGTGTGGTATAGCCATGGAGAAGGAGAGATCCGTCTTTGTGGCAATAGAGAAGCAACCGGACGTTGAGCAAAAATAAATGTACATGTGTCACATAATGCGTATACCGTGTGCGCGTAATTGAAGCAGCAGTAAGCATAATAATCAAGCTAATCCTAGACAACCAGGAAAGCTAAGAATAATCAGCTGAAGCTTCGCTAACGCTACGTATATCCTGGCATAGCCAAGCTAAGCCACTGCAAAAATTTTGATCAAGCGGCCGTGCTCAAGCAAAGGAGCCTTGCGTTCCACCGGTGCAATGTTCTCGTCTCCTGCCCCCTTAACCGCGTCCAAGGCTTCGGTGACCCCCATGGTCTGTTTGCCGAACTCACTGTTCGTTGCCGGACGCACTTGGCGTCTCGATGTCCAAACTTCCGGCAAAAGCAGCACCGTGGCATCTTGCAGTCCCGTCTTACATGACCGGTTCATTCGCATCGCAGACGTCGCATAGGCATACCTGGAGTGACCACCAGGGCTAGCTCTCCTGCCACGCAGAACTGTTAGGCAAATTTTCATTCGTGGTTCCACTCGTGAGCTTTAGAAGTACAATTCAGGCCGTCTACCCGTTGTCGCTGGAATCGGCGACACGCCAGCTTCTCCGGCTTACTTCAACAACGTTGCTGAAAGCAGTGAACAGCAGCCGCACATCGTCGTCGGCGACGCGCCATGAAGCTAGACATGTTGCCGCAATTTTATCGCTGCGGTAATTGGGTTAGCAACGAGACAACGATGTCCCTTCACCTGAAGTTATTCGAGATGCAGCATTTGCTTCGTTCCATCTCCTCCACATATGCTAACTGCCTGAACGTGGTTTATCTTATGTTCTGAGTGCAACGAAGTCAGGAAGCAGTCCTGTGGGGGCTATGAACTCACTAACACTAGCAACCCTATAGATCTTTTCACGTGACGGAAAAAGCACCTCCATTTCGGACTGTGGGAAGGGATCACAAATGTAGCGTTATATTTGTAAACTGAAAGCACATAGGTGAACAATCCACTAGTGCTAGGTTGATCTGTTATGATTGTTTTATAAATTTCAACAAGAGCTACTAACCCAATAAGAATGCCTTGCACTGCTATAACTACAGTGTCTCTCTTATGTGCTGCCCAAGTACCGTAAATGGGCAAGAGCTTCGATCCCGCTAATGACGGTTCCGAGTTATACGGTTACTCTTACGAGTTGGAGGAATTGTGTATTTTGTGGGTTCCCTAAAATATTTTCTTCACTCTACTCGAGCCCCTTAGCTAAATTCGACCAATATATGCAAGAGGTTCTGCTTCGGGATATTCTGAACTAATAAAGGAAAATCAATGTCCACCTTGGATTAGGGGACGTGCTTACGTGTTCCAATATGGTATGGAGGCGCGTAGGTGGCTGCACCCTGCAAAAAAAAAAATCCGAAAGCGCACAGTAAGGATCCTTAGTGTTGCAACAAGCGAGGCATGGAGTAAAATACACACATATCACATTGCCTGTTGGAAAGTAGCACTGAATGTGTGCATTGGCTTTGATCATACTATGCGATACATAATATATATATATATATATATATATATATATATATATATATATATATATATATATATTTTGGTCCTTGTACCTCGGCTTATCTGCTTGGCTCATAAGCGGGGGAAGGTGGTTCTCTTACTCGAAGACCTCTCGCAAGTTCTCACTGGAGCGAAGCTTCAGTGAGAACTTGCGAGAGGTCTTCGAGTGTCATGCAAGTTCCACGGAATCCAGGCGACCCAACGCCGCCGGCGTACTGCAGCCTACGCAACTCTTAATGGCCCATAAACACCCGCCAACACCTGTAATTTCTGCAGACCGACCACAGAAATTTTTGTTAGTGTGCGCAGAAGGTATACGTGCGGAAGCTCGGGTGGACACAGGCGCTGATATTTCTATTCGTGCAGACTTTTGTTCCCGCCTGCTGAAGGTGACCACGCCATACAGCGGCCCTCCTCTGCGTGGTTCTAACAACGCAGTCATTATTTTCGTCAAACAGCGTAACAAACAAAATAAGTGGATGACATCAGAAATTTTGCCTGCTTTAAAAGAAAAAGATATTCTTTGGAACCTCACCAAACGTTATCCAGGTTCTGAAGCAATGCGGTGTAAATTCAAAGAAGCGCGAAACAGAGCGAATGCAATGATTCGCTGCGCAAAGCGTAAACATTTACGGGATGAATCTCAACATGCTCGGGCAGATTCCAGGAAAACTTGGTCCTTGATAAACAGTCTTAAAGGAGGTAACAAACGTGGTAATCATGCATGTGATTACAGTTTTTTTGGGGTTGATGATAATACCCTCGCTAATGACTTCAATACTGCATTCTCCCGAGTGTCGGGTAATGTATCGCCAGTCCCACCGACGTGCACTTTGCAGAATAGTACACTAGAGTCTGCTCATTTACCTTTGCTTACTGAATATGAACTCCGATCGCTTATTTTCAGTCTAAAGCATAACAGATCACCTGGTATTGATGGCATTCATGTAAATGACCTGCGGGCCATTTTTCATCTTATCAAAGATGTTTGCTGTCGCTATATAACAATATTATTTCCAACAAATAAAGAACGAGCCCTGACCCCTTCCCTTTCGTTATTTCATAGCTTGGGCCTCGTTGCGGCAGACTTGGTGCCTTAGGTAGCATGCGAGGGTTTATTGGGCAGCAGCCATCTCATCTAAGTTCACGTTCCACGTGACGCCTCCTGGCAACAAAGTGCGTTCCACGCACGCCGCCTTGGCCATGAGTGGCGCTGCCTAACACTCCCAGGATAATATGTACATAAATACACAATAAAGTGGACGGGGGGACGGGCCGCCTTCGTAGCTCAGTTGGTAGAGCATCGGACGCGACATCCGAAGGTCGTGGGTTCGGGTCCCACCGAAGGCAGGTTTGTCTTTTCGTCCACTTTAATTCCTTTCTACTTCCTCCACAATTAAAATACCACAAGTAACTTCCCCTATGCTTTCCTGGCTTCAGTGTCTGTTTGCTCATTAACTTGTTTCTAACAAATAAAGAACGAGCCCTTGACCCCTTCCCTTTCGTTATTTCATAGCTTGGGCCTCGTTGCGGCAGACTTGGTGCCTTAGGTAGCATGCGAGGGTTTATTGGGCAGCAGCCATCTCATCTAAGTTCACGTTCCACGTGACGCCTCCTGGCAACAAAGTGCGTTCCACGCACGCCGCCTTGGCCATGAGTGGCGCTGCCTAACACTCCCAGGATAATATGTACATAAATACACAATAAAGTGGACGGGGGGACGGGCCGCCTTCGTAGCTCAGTTGGTAGAGCATCGGACGCGACATCCGAAGGTCGTGGGTTCGGGTCCCACCGAAGGCAGGTTTGTCTTTTCGTCCACTTTAATTCCTTTCTACTTCCTCCACAATTAAAATACCACAAGTAACTTCCCCTATGCTTTCCTGGCTTCAGTGTCTGTTTGCTCATTAACTTGTTTCTAACAAATAAAGAACGAGCCCTTGACCCCTTCCCAATGTTATGACCTGTCATTTATGTTCGCAATGCACTCATATTGTTGCATACCAATTTTGGTACACATCCCACTAACGAAACGGCCAAGAGAGCACCAAGACCGTGGCATGTAAATCATGTCGCTCATGACATGCATGTCATGATTTTCATGTTATGACCTGTCATTTACGTTCGTGACGCAGTCATCTTGTGGCATGCCAATTTTCATATACACCCCGTTAACGAAACGCGTGGCATGTAAATCATGTCGCCCATGACATGCATATCATGATTTTCATGTTGTGACCTGTCAGTCATGTTCGCCATGCAGTCATGTTGTGGCACACCAATTTTTGTATACATCCCATTAACGAGACGACCAGGAGAGCACCAAGACTGTGACATGTAAATCATGCCGCTCATGACACGCATGTCATGATTTTAATGTTAGGACCTGCCATTTATGTTCGTCAGACAGTCATATTGTGCCATACAAATTTTCGCGTACATCCCATTAGCGAAACAGCCAGGAGAGCACTATGGCCGTGGCATGTAAATTATGCCACTCATGACATGCATATCATGATTTTCATGTTATGACCTGCCATTTATGTTCGTCAGGCAGTCATCTTGTGCCGTATCAATTTTCGCATACATCCCATTAGCGAAACGGCCAGGAGAGCACCAAGACCGTGGCATGTAAATCATGCCGCTGATGACATGCATATCACGATTTTCATGTTATGACCAGTCATTCATGTTCTCCGTGTAGTCATGATGTGGCATACGAATTTTCATAAACATCCGATTAGCGAAACGGCCAGGAGAGCACAAAATCGTAGGCGGCTAGATAGATAGATAGATAGATAGATAGATAGATAGATAGATAGATAGATAGATAGATAGATAGATAGATAGATACGCTCAAACTCGCTGAAGTTCGCTAAGAAATGCTTCGCATTTAAAATTTTTTCATCAAGCGGCCGTGCTCAGGGAAAGGAGCTTTGCGTTCCACCGGTGCAATGTTCTCGTCTCCTGCCCCCTTAAACGCGTCCAATGCTTCGGTGACGCCCATGGTCTGTGTGCCGATCTCGCTGTTCGTTGCCTGACGCATTTGGCGTCTCGATGTCCAAACTTCCGGCAAAAGCAGCACCGTGGCATCTTGCAGTCCCGTCTTACATGACCGGTTCATGCCACGCAGAACTCTCATGCCACGCAGAACTATTAGGCAGATTCTCATTCGTGGTTCCCCTCGTGAGCTTTTGAATTACAGTTCAGGCCGTCGACACCTTGTCGCTGGAATCGGCGACAAGCCAGCTTCTCCGGCTTACTTCAACAACGTTGCTGAAAGCAGTGAACAGCATCCACACATCGTCGTCGGAGACGCGCCATGAAGCTAGACATGTTGCCGCGATTTTATCGCGCGGTAATTGGGTTAACAACGAGACAACGATGTCCCTTCACCTGAAGTTATTTGAGATGCAGCATTTGCTTCGTTCCATCTCCTCCACATATGCTAACTGCCTGAACGTGGTTTATCTTATGTTCCGAGTGCAACGAAGTCAGGAAGCAGTCCTGTGGGGGCTATGAACTCTAACACTCTCAATCCTATAGATCTTTTCACGTGACGGAAAAAGCACCTCCATTTCGGACTGTGGGAAGGGATCACAAATGTAGCGTTATATTTGTAAACTGAAAGCACATAGGTGAACAATCCACTCGTGCAGGTTGATCTGTTATGATTGTTTTATAAACTTCAACAAGAGCTACTAACCCAATAAGAATGCCTTGCACTGCTATAACTACAGTGTCTCTTATGTGCTGCCCAAGTACCGTAAATGGGCAAGAGCTTCGATCCCGCTAATGACGGTTCCGAGTTATACGGTTACTCTTACGAGTTGGAGGAATTGTGTATTTTGTGGGTTCCCTAAGATATTTTCTTCACTCTACTCGAGCTCCTTAGCTAAATTCGACCAATATATGCAAGAGGTTCTGCTTCGGGATATTCTGAACTAATAAAGGAAAATCAATGTCCACCTTGGATTAGGGGACGTGCTTACGTGTTCCAATATGGTATGGAGGCGCGTAGGTGACTGCACCCTGCAAAAAAAAATCCGAAAGCGCACAGTAAGGATCCTTAGTGTTGCAACAAGCGAGGCATGGAGTAAAATACACACATATCACATTGCCTGTTGGAAAGTAGCACTGAATGTGTGCATTGGCTTTGATCATACTATGCGATACATACATACTATATATATATATATATACACCATGACTATATATATATATATATATATATATATATCGTTTGATCGTTGTACCTCGGCTTATCTGCTTGGCTCATAAGCGGGGGAAGGTGGTTCTCTTACTCGAAGACCTCTCGCAAGTTCTCACTGGAGCTTCGCTCGGGCAGGTGTCTACTACGTCCTGCCATGCAAGTTCCACGGAATCCAGGCGACCCAACGCCGCCGGCGTACTGCAGCCTACGCAACTCTTAATGGCCCATAAACACCCGCCAACACCTGTAATTTCTGCAGACCGACCACAGAAATTTTTGTTAGTGTGCGCAGAAGGTATACGCGCGGAAGCTCGGGTGGACACAGGCGCTGATATT
Source organism: Hyalomma asiaticum (assembly GCA_013339685.2). Taxonomy (NCBI): domain Eukaryota; kingdom Metazoa; phylum Arthropoda; class Arachnida; order Ixodida; family Ixodidae; genus Hyalomma; species Hyalomma asiaticum. The sequence continues at coordinate 44,026,375 of CM023482.1, read as the reverse complement.
TCTATTCGTGCAGACTTTTGTTCCCGCCTGCGGAAGGTGACCACGCCATACAGCGGCCCTCCTCTGCGTGGTTCTAACAACGCAGTCATTTGTAGAGACCGTCTGGAGTCACGAATTCCGTTTTCTCGCAGTCTCGCTCGTCCACCTCGATTTGACAGTACCCGCTTTTTATATCAAGAGAAGAAAAATAGCGGGCATACATAGTCTGTCTAACGAGTCATCGATACGCAGCAGCAGGTACACGTCCTTTTTAGTCACGGTGTTAAGCTTCCGGTAGTCGACACAGAAATGTAGCGTTCCATCTTTCTTTTTCACTAGCACTACCGGAGACGACCACGGGCTACTGGAAGGTTCGATGACACCGTCATCAAGCATCTCTCGGACCTGCGTAACCTGCGCACGCATAGCTTAGCGTTCTTTTGCCAACAAACGGTAAGGCTGCTGTTGTATCGGGCGTGCATCCTCGTATGTGCTGATCCTGTGCCGAGTGATGGAAGTCTGGTGCACTTTTGAAGAACTTGCGAAGCAGGTCCTAAATTCTAGCAAGAGTTGCCGCATCCACGTCTGGTTATCAGTCGACAGACCTGGATTTATGTCAACGTGGCTCAGAGGGTCGTCTGCGTTCTCCACAACTTCTGACGTCGAAACCGCCGCCAACGTTCGCTGCTTCGTCTGCAAACGCTGTACGAAGTGCCGCGGAAGTGGTGCCGATGCTTGTTGCTAAAGTTGGTAACCAGCAATTGCGATCGGCCGCCACGAAGCTGTATAACACTTCTCGCAACACAGACACCTTGCTTCAGTAGGTTTTCCGGGTTTGTTTCGGCCACCACTTCACTATCGTGTAAGCCACAGCATGTAACGTCGACCGCTGACACTGGCGCGTGGAGGAAGCGTTGCGCTATCTCCAGCAACTCGAAGTACGTCGGCATGGCGTTGGTCTTCCTGGACTTCGATTGCTCGCTTGGCTGAGAATGTGATACGACGCTCTTGGAGATCAGTTATAGCACCGCACTCCTACAGGAAGTCAGCTCCAAGAATAACGTCGCGGGAGCATTAGCGAAATTACAGGCAGGCTATGAACGTACCTCTGTGAATCTAAACTCTAGTCACGCAGGCGCCCAGTGAAGTCACAACGTGGCCACCCGCTGTCAGAATCTGCGAATTGTGCCATGGCGTGGTTACTTTCCTCAGATCCGTCGTGATTAGCCCGCTCAAAATGGAATAATCTACGCCGGTGTCTACTAATGCCTAACCGCGTATCTGTCAATCATCACTGGTATGCCAAGAGAGAAAGCCTGTGGTCACGTGCAAGAGTAGGTGATGGAGGGCGCAGGCGAACCTCTGAGCCACGTCGACATAAATCCAGGCCTGTCGACTGATAACCGCTCATCCGTTCTATAGTGCGCGAAGAGTTGCAAAAGTCCGCAAGAACACCTCAGCCCACGGTAATATCCGTTGCGAACATCAAGCACAAGCTGCATCAGGCTTTCCGTGAGCAATGTGACACCATGCTTCACTAAAATGCTCCGCAAGCGCCAGCTGAGTGCCCTTGTGCGATCGACGCGGTAGCCTTGAACCGTCCTGCTTCCCCTCAGCCGCATTTCACTCGTGTCCCTCCGACAGTGGCACTACCGCCGGCGCAGCCGATGCCGTACTACGGCACCTTCGTCCATGCCGCTCCTATTTCCTTCCGTTCAGAGCAAGCGGTCCAGTACGTCGATGATCGATGAATGACGCCTCGCAAGTCGGATGTTGGACGATGCCCCAATCGACGGCTCCTCCACTACCACTGCAGCGAAGCTGACCACTTGTACCGCCAGTGCCCCGCACCTCCACCAGTTTGTCACGAGCCTTCAGGGGGCCTATAGGGCTTTACTAGTAGCTGAGGGGCAAAAGGCGCCCGTCAGGTCTGGCTCTCAAGCGGAGAAGCGCGCGGTCTTCTTCTTTTTTTTTGGTTAGTGCCAGTCTTGTCCTTGATCCACTACACGCATGTGGCAGTATGTAGGGATGTATGTATGTATGCCAGTATGTATGCATGCATGTATACGTACGTATGGTGCGTTTCAGCGAACACTAAAAAATTCCTCAAGATATTTTCTATAGCGACAAGTATTCTTAACCGACAACTCGTTAAGCTGGGCGGGAGTCAGCAATTGCGAGAAACGTGGAATTAATTTTATTAGTGGAGAGCGACCGTTTAATTAACTTTCAAATTAACAGCATTATGAGATTATTGTCGATGGCGACTTCAAAGCCACAGAAACGACGATGCCGTATCATATTTCTTAAACAAACAAAACATCACTTTCTGGAGCACTGCGGTCCGAGAAATTCTGGTGTCTTTTCCTCGTCAAATCCAAGCTCACAGCAAAACAAGCACTGGAGGTGACGTGCAAACGCAACGTCCGCTTGCGACATGTTATAGTGCCCGCTATGGTTGGTTTTAAATGTACGAGTTCTAAAAACTCAGGTCATCCGTGTCCAAGCTTGTGTAAGACCCGACGAAACCAATTTTTAGGAGATCGGCAATAACGGCGAGTCAGCACACGTTCGTCAGTGAGATGTCATATGACACCTGAAATAAGAAAGAAGTTGAACGACGCTGCTCCACTGAGCAACCGTCGAGATCAACCAGCAAGCCTCATGTTGACGGGATGCTTAGAGTTGCCCTGGTGATTTAAACCCTTTTATGTTTGATTGTCTTATTGTAATGCATGAGCTTGTATATTGGGTATTAGTTGGTTCCGTGTTAAGTTTTAACTCATCTATATTGGTCTGTATTGCGAATAGCCCTCTTAGTGCCTATATGGTTAATGCCTGTTCGTTGAGAATATATTTATTTTGTTTTGATGACTCTTGGCTCCGACTCGGTCTTTTAACCACCGCTGGCGTTTTTCTAGTGCACCAGTGGGACCTAAAATTTCAGTGTCCGAGATTTCGTGGGGTTATCTTCGAGAAACTGACACGTCAATTCTTAGAATATTTCACGGCGGTAGTCTCCTGTGTCTCGTAGCTGGAGTTCGGTGACAGTTATCATGACCCCTACAGACTGTCGCCATGTACTCCAGCGTTTCCGTTATCACGATGCTGTGTACCCGCACCGCAGTTGGCTTTATCACGTCGAAAGCACGCGATAAATTTAACGTAAAAAAGGGAGGTCAAACACTCAATAGCCGAACATTCCGTGGCGGAACCTGTCTTTCCCCACCAGCGCCTTCACACAGTAAAAAAAAAAAAAAAAGAAGAGGACAGGTTTCGAGGTTGCCAATGGTCTGCGTAAGCTACTGCGCTTAAATTGCACTAATCAGAAAACGTTTTGCGACCATAGAATCGCCATGCAAGGGTATTACAGCGCCATAAGTATATATGATTATTTGGAAGTGTGCTTCAGGACCCCTCTGAGGACAGGGATGGCAACGCGACGTGCTACTTCTATGTATGCACTCGCCATCGCGCAACGTCACGAAAGGCGCAGCTCAGCTTCATTCGAGAGATATGTTCGTCTGCGAACAGCGCCTGACCCGCTAGAATCAGGCGAACGCTGAGTGTGCATACGGACGCAATAAAACTAAGAACCTTTGTTTGATTTAACTTGATGTGCTTCTCTGAGGACGATAAGTATACTTCACCCCTCTGCAACATTGTGAGTGTTTCGTTGCGAGAAAACGAAGAATCATGACCGTCGGCTACTTGGAGAGGACGGGTCGTGCGTAGTATATAGGTACTATAGACCAATTTCAAAACGGAACATCACCTTTTAACTTAAATCGAGTAGGATGGCTAGCGCCACCGAAGCGCTTCGCGATCTTCCAGTCCCCTTATCGGCTTTTGTAGTGCTAGAATATGCTGCTAAATTTCTTAGTGTTCCTTTCGAGGAAATTCGATAAAAGTTACACGCGGCGCAGAAAATTATCGTCGCGAGGGTACCGAAAAAGACGTAGATGCCAGATAAGTGAAGAATAAAATTATATGGTTGGCTATCCAAAATTTTTTGTATTCCTTGCTCTAGTGTTTACCTGAAGCTTATGTTTGGCATGTGCGGGAGAAGTAACTCATACGCCGAACAGTTATCACTCCAGATCAGCATGTGCCAGACAGCATGAATGGAACCAATTTCAAGGTGTGCGGTGTGAAATTGAGAAGCGAAGAGTGGCTGCTTTCCAGTAAATAGTTACTAGGATTGACAGTATGCAATGGCTCAGTTACCTTTAGTAGCGACAGCCACAATACAGCGTCACGTAAATCACATAAAGGGAAGAACAGGAAGGTATACAGAAAGCGAACGTTAATCACGGAACTACTAAGAGCTTCACCAAACGTCACGCTGAGCGGAGTTTGGTGATAGGTATGCTGGGAAAACTATATGCAGCCATTATTGCCAATAAGCATGCGATGGCTTCCCTATAAAAACCATGTTCTAGTTGAGTCTCTCTTCACAATTTTCTCCAAGGTGAATGATAAAAGAAATCCAGGATTATTTATTATTTTTTCTACTGGCCACTAGGATGTGCCATGCAAAAATGTGTACCGAATTCGCAGTTCCACAGCACAATGTTAGTTGCCCTATGCGCTTGATACAACAATACACTCCTTGGGCGAATACAAAGAGCATGCAGAATTAACGCAACACAATTAGTAATGGAGATGTCACTCACAGTGCTCGCATCCAGCGCTTTGTGGGAATGGTTTGGTGTGGAGTAGCCAAGTGGCGCTGTATCGACCAGGGACGTCAGCTCCAATGTGTCTTGATTCGTCATCAATGTCGACCAGCTGTTCATTGAAGAATCATCCGAAGTACGGGTTGACCCGGCTACTTCTGGCTGTACGCTTTCCGTCACATTTCTAAGCGGCGTGTCTTTATCGACCAATGACACAGCGTCAGAACTTGCATTCCCGTTCACTGTCTCGCAATGGCACCGAGTTACGGGTGCCTTGCTAGAATCTGAGCTCACAGCGCCGCTGTCCGAGCTTTCTTCTATGGAGATAATACGCCCCCGTGATTCGTGCATCTCACCACTCGTTGTTGCATGTCGTCGCATCGTGTGAGAAATTTCGAGGTTCATTTCTTTTCTTATGGAAGGCGAGGACTCAAAACCAAATACTCGGCTTTCCAAGCTTGGACTCTGTGACGTCCTCACAACGTCAGCCAAGTCGGATGAAATGATATCGAATGCCGCTGGCTTGAAGGTCCTGTTTTGCAGTGGTAGTTCTGAGCTGAAGTGTGCTTGCGTTGCGCTTGCACTTCGCGATGAGGGAGAAGTGGACACGGTCTTGTCGCTAGCTGCGAAGTGCAACGTCAGATTTTTCAATGCTGACGACGTAGTGATGAGTGGTGTCGATTGAGGAGGTGTTTCGATAAAGTTCCGCGGCATCGCCTGTGACACCGAATCCGTGGATGTGATGATTTGGTCCTTCAAGCTGTAGTTTACAGAGGTTGTTGACTTGTTTGATGGCGTTTTAGAATGAAAATCCGCATTCGAGAGCATCGCAGGAACCGTAGAGACCTCTCCGTTTTGCTGTTGTGGAGTCCCTCGCGTAGACGACGTCGAGTATCCCGTGTTTGAAGGAGACGAGTTGATCTGTCCCTGCACAAGTAATAAGCACACTTTAGAAGATACATCACGGTAACGGACAATCGAGTCAATTTAACCGCGCTACTTATGTTACAAAATAAAAAAACAGCGTCTAAAAAAAATAACCCTGAGCTACCCAACATCCCTAAATAATCCAGGGACTTCAGGACCACCCATCGATACTTCTAAAGCATTTACACTCAACTCTAAAAAGTAATCTATCTCAATTTTCCTCAGCTATGGCCGGACCTTGCGACCTTCACCTTACGTTGTTCCCAAGTTTCGAAGCATCTATCAGAGTGAGGTGATTTCGAATATCTGTAATTGTTCCGTAACGTAGATACATTCCAGACTACTCGTTAACTTCGCGTTTTCTATATCTTCGTGGATTAATACTTACTAGAAACAGCCCCAAAATTATTATCGCGCGATTTCAACCACGCGGTGTACTATTGTAGCCCTACTTTTTGTTGCTGCAATGAAAAATTCAAGTCATTGTACTGCCCGGTGAAATTAGGTCGGCGACTTTAAAGAAATTTACCCGTCAGTGGTTTGAATTCTCGCTATATACGTGTTCTCTATGCATGCATATCGAAAATAATTTCTTTCGTATTGCACCGAACATATAAACACATTCACTGCACGCGTGAAAAAAAAGAAAAGAGAACTTAGTACGAGAACTAAATAATATTTGGACACGACCCTAGTGTTGCGTGACCTGCTCGAACATTCTTCGTTCCTAGTTTTAAGTACCCTTTGCTGGGCATATTTACCCTTTGCTGCATAGTACATAGTACATAGTACCTTTGCTGGGCTCTCAGCCATGACTGTGATCTGAAATAGTAGTCTCTCAGGTCAATATATGTTCAAAGCTGATGACGCTGCTCTTATGAACGAGGACGATGAGAAAGACAACGGCGATATCCGATCAGTCATTTTAATAATGCACTTTTACCCTTCCATAGCAGGTTCCGTGCATACGAAGTGCAGGAGACGGCAGTTCCGCAATTTTTGTACCGCAAATTTTATTGTCGCTTGTTTCTTCAAGGTGCATGTCGTACGAGACATTTATGTCTCCGCGTTAGTAATGATCAAATGTGACTTATTGCATTTGCTGGCATATGTTCAAAATAAAGGATGGTTTGTGCGTAAAAGAGCATGTGTTCTAGAAATCTCCGTTACATGCATAAGTATATATATACAGCAACTACATTTGTTTACCTGAGATCCTAGGAAAAGGTTAGCGGTAGTATCTGGGTGTAGTGTCCTCTACATTTTGTTTTCTTATTAAATAAAAGGAAACTTTCTCACCTTTTCAGATTTTGCTGTAGTATCCACAGCCCGGTCCATTCTGTCGGGCCAGTCGGTGGAGGAGTAGAATGGTTCGGTTTCAGCAAGCAATCGAACTGCCTGTTAGAAAACAAAAACAACTGCATTATTTACCACATTTGGAGCGCACTTTGCAACGCGTTCTCCAGAGTGCTCTTGAAGGTTCAAAAACCAAAACCACAAGTGGCACGTAATATACATGTTGTGGTTGTTACTCGCACATTTAACTATTGCTTTGTCTTGAGAACGTGGCGACAAGTAAGACACTTCTGATGCGCATTACTGCCAGAGACGATAAGCATTCTCGCAAGGCTCTAGATAACATTGCGTAATAAAGAAGTTGTATCCTGTTAGTCATAATGCTTTTATTCTAAAGTATTTTTAGAATAATGTAGCTAAGACTGTATCGTCGGAAAGAATTAACACGTTATCTTGCTTAGTGAGGTTTAGCACTTAAGTTATACTGAGCAAGGCGTTAGCTGAGATACGTATTTCTTGATGAGGAGGCTGCTGAGAACGGTGGAGAAAATGCAGTGTCGGTATAATCAACGCTTAGACAAGTAGACATATCTTTGTTATTTTAGCGCAATGCGGAGCAAAAGGAGTGATTTGTGGGGTTTAATGTCCCAAAACCAGCTCTGATTATGAGAGACGCCGTAGTGGAGGACTCCGGCAATTTCGACCACCTGGGGTTCTTTAACGTGCACTGACATCGCACAGCACACAGGCTTCAAGATTTCGCCTCCATCGAAATGCAGCCGCCGCAGCCGGGATTCGACCCCGCGATCCTTGGATCAGCAGCCGAGTACCATCGCCGCTAGACCACCGTGGCGGAACCGCGAACGAGTTTTACCCTGACGACAAGTCCACTTCAATGTCGAGGCGCGCATTCTAGCGACATTCTCTGTTCGAGAGCTTAATTCAAGCGACATTCCATGCTCTTCGTCGCTTATAAACGATTCGCTCATCAACACTTCAACCTCACCCTTTAACAACGGGGCGGGGGGGGGGGGGTGGACTCACGCTTGTGCGAGTGTTTTTCTCATCGAGTGGTTGGGCAACGCAGGATGCTCAATCGTAGCAGTGTATATATAAAATTTGTATAATGGGACAGTAGCTCCTAGGAACCCGGATCATTGATGCAGAGATTGCTGAAAACGCTAAACAACAGGGAATGTCACTGGAGCCAGCATTTTGACAAGTGGACTTGTCTGCGTCAACCCGGCAACAGGCTTCTCAAGCGTACGTTTCTGTACGCTTTGCACACTCTCTCCCGTGCTCAGAAGGGGAGGGGGAAAAGAGGGGCACCTGCAAAAGACAGAGAAAAAGAAAGAAGAGAGACAGAAAAGAGAAAAAATATTTCGGGCAGCTACGTACTATTGGCGCAATGACTCGGGATACAGCGTACCTGGTAGCGCTTTCGTCTCCCTTGCCTCCTCCACACTACTCCTCGCCGCAGTATACTCTACAAGGTATTCCATGCTGTCCCCTCCCCTTTTCCTCCTTTTCACTTTCATGTAATTCTTGCTCAAGTTCCTTTCCCTTCCATTTCTCTCAGCCTCACTTCCTTTTCCCACTCCTTCCTACGCCATACTGCAAAAAATATGCTCTCTCTCCCCCTGTCTCCTTCCTACCATCGCCAGGCCCCACCCCTCCTCCTTTCTCTTATCCTAACTTATACTTCCCTTTCTGAGTCCTTGCTATAATACACCATACGAGACTATGCCATGGTCTACCTTCTCCCTTTCTCCTTTCCCTCGCTCCGTCTTCGTGTCATTATTCCTCCCTGTCCCCTTTCCTTACCACCCTCCTTTTAAGCCTAATTTCCCTTTTCTGCTCATCCCTACACTACTGTACAAGACTGTGTCATGTCATACACCGTCCCTCCTTCTCTTGGTCACACTATTGTTCCCCACCCCCATCGTGCTTTACCACTCCTCCTCCTGTCCTTCACCTCCCTTTCTCACTACTTTCTACACTATACTTTCTTTGAAAACACATTACTCATTTTAGCACATGGAGGCACACCCAACCCCATTTTCTCCCTCTCTTTCCTTCTTTTTCTCTATCTTTCGCACGTGCAACTCTTTCCCTGTCCTTCCGAGGACGAGGGAGAGTGTGCAGAGCGTATAGAAACGGACACTTGAGAAGGCAGTCGCCTTGTTGCCGAAGACTAGTCCGCTTGTAGAAATGCTGGCTCTAGCGACATTCCCTGCCTCGCCATGGTTTTCATTGATCTCTTGATGAATTTATGTGGTGGGGATGACGGCGCGTACTAGAAGCTGTCTGAGAGAAAGTTCGGGAGCCTGTCGAGCGTCAGGCAACGACTGAAGCTCCTCTGTGTAGCTGGTTTTGCATGAAGTCCCCAGATCAATAAAAAAAATCTAGGAACTTTAGCTTTGCATAGACCTGCTTGCAAATAAACCTTCTAATATATTTCTTACAGTACCCCGATCAGGAGAGGTGTGAGACAGGGAGATACAATATCCCCGATGCTATTCACTGCATGTTTAGAGGAAGTCTTTAAACGTCTAGACTGGGAAGAAAAGGGCATTCGAATAGACGGAGAATATCTAAACAATTTAAGATTTGCAGACGACATTGTGCTCTTTAGCAATTATGGTGACGAATTACAAAACATGATTTATGACCTAAACAGGGAAAGCATTAAAATTGGATTAAAAATGAATAGGCAAAAGACCAAAGTTATGCTCAATAGCTTAGCTAAGGAACAGGAATTTAAAATCAACAATGAACCCTTACAATGTGTAAACGAATATGTATATCTGGGACAGTTAATATCAGGAACTCCTACCCAGGAAAACGAAATTCTCCGTAGAATAAGGCTGGGCTGGAGCGCATTCGGAAGGCATTACGAAAACATGACCGGAAACTTACCGCTCTCATTAAAGCGAAAAGTATTCAATCACTGCATTCTCCCAGTACTAACGTACGGTGCAGAAACATGGAGAATAACGAAAAAACTAGAGATGAAACTAAGGAGCACGCAACGTGCAATGGAAAGAAAAATGATAGGGGTAACGCTAAGAGATAAAACACGAGCGGAATGGATCAGAGAACAGACAGGAGTAGCCGATATTATCTTATCAATTAAAAAAAAGAAGTGGGCCTGGGCAGGACATGTCATGAGAAGGAAGGATAACAGATGGACTGTAAGAGCGACGGAATGGATACCACGAGAGGGAAAACGCAACAGAGGTAGGCTGAATTAAAAAGTTTGCGGGCATAAAGTGGAACCAACTCGCTCAGGATAGGGTGGATTGGAAATCGTTGGGAGAGGCCTTCGTCCTGCAGTGGACCTAAACAGGCTGATGATGATGATGATGATCCAAAGAGAAGAGCAAATACTACGCGACCATTGAGAACACTTACAACACTAACCATTAAAGATTACCCAGCAACGCCAATGCTAAGTGATAGCCTTTTTCAAATTCATATTTATTAAAATTCATGTGCAAGTACAACACAAGCACAAAACGAATATAATACAGAAGGAGGTCCTAAAATAAAAACTGTCAGGGGGACCTCCTGTGAGCTCAGGTGAGTGAAATATAGAAATACAGATAGGCAACTAAGGGGAAGAACAGCAAGCAAATAAAAAAATAAATGTTATAATTACACATGTAAGCAACAAATACACCAGTAATAGAACAAGACTAAGACAAACTAGGAAAACAATAATAAAACATGACATATGCGAAACACTTTCAAACAGTTTGTCACGTCTTGACACACATTTAATCAGATGGTTAGTAGAACATCTTTTAGGTGCCGCCGAAAACAATGTAATGAGGGGCATGATTTAATAATTGATGGTAAATTATTCAAGAATGAAATTGTAGAAAACAACGCTGTCATTTTACCGTAGTTAGTATTTACCACTGGAAGGAGGAGGTTATTATTTTCAGAAAACCGTGTCTAGTTAGAATTGAAAAGGTGTGTTAGGGGAAGTATGTCATTGGGAATATCACTGTTTCTGCTTTTGAACAATAAAATGCCAAGTTTGAGTTGAAATGTGAAAGTTAATGGTAAAACGTAGAGTGTGCGTAAAATGGGTGCTGCTGATGCTGTGTACGAACTAGGTGTAATAATGCGGACTGCGCTTTTCCGAAGGTGAATGAGGGAAGGGAGGTGTGTGGTGTAGGTTTTGTCCCAGGATGAAATGCACTAATGAAGGTGACTGTTAATGAAAGCATAATGAAGCGACTGTAGGATATGTCGCTGAAAGTAGTTTCTTGTGCGAATGAGTACGCGGATGCTGAAAGCAGTGTTCTTGATGAGGGAAATTATGTGAATATGGTATTTAAGTTGAGGATCTAAGGTTGCAGCGAGAAAAGTAGCGAAGGTTGATGGGGTAATGAAGGAGTTGTCGATGCAAGTTTCAGGGGCAATTTTAATGAATTTTCGGGAAGAGTGAAATAACATAAATGTTGTCTTAACTGGGTTGATTTTAAATGAGTTACTCTTGCACCAGGAAACAAGATTCGCGACATCGCCGTTTAATTTCGTTGTTAGATTGTTAGGAGCTTTGTCAACAGAAAATATTGTGGTGTCATCAGCATAAAGGATGCAGTCCGTATAATTAAGTGATGATGCTAAGTCATTGATGTGGATAAGGAACAAGAGAGGTACCAAAATTGAGCCTTGTAGAACTCCCTGACTGGATGTTATAGGAGAAGAGAAAACCCCGCCGTAGTTGACGACCTGGGTTCCGTTAGCGAGGTAGCTTTGCAAGAGGGCTGAAGTAGGCCCACAATTACCCAGGCATTCAAGTTTCGCATATAAAATAGAGTGGTTAAGAGTATCTAAAGCCTTAGGTAAATGAATGCCCCGGCTCACTGCCTATTATCAATAAATTATTTTATGCTATCAATTAATTTTATCAGTGCTAAATTGGTTGATAACCTTACACGAAAGCCGAAATGTTTAGGGGACAGAACCTTAAATTTTGTCAGGTAGTTCATTAGATAATAAACAATGAGCTTCTCAATTATTTTACTAAAGAAAGGAGGGATGGTTATAGGGCGATAATTAGAAAAAAACGTTTCGGTCTCCGTTTTTTTTAAATATAGGTATTACTTTTCCTTGTTTGAGAATTGTAGGAAAAATGCCAGAATGAAATGCAGTATTAATGAGATCTGCAAGGACAGATGATAACTCGTGAGCCACAATTTTCATTTTTGATGGATGCCGTGAATCTAGACCAAACCCTGTGGTCTACAAATTTTTTATAGTGCAAAGAAGTTCATCTGGTGGTGTGGGTTAACCAAGAATGCAAATATGTTTGCGAATATAAGTGCCGCAATCCTTAGGATAAAATTATCGCGCACTAGCCAACAGCTGAGCAAAATTCCGGTGTGGTATTCGACCGCTAACCGAACTAGTAAGTGCTAGCAAACCTTAACACTAGCTAACGGCCAGCTGGCCAACGTTAACTGGTGAAGGCCAACAGTTAGCCAACGCTTGTAAGTGCTACTCAACAGTATCTCATAGGCAACATCAAGCGCCGCCGTACGATTCTACCAGTCAGCTAGCTTCAGCCAGTATTAATACGAACTCGTAAAGACTACTAGTTAGATATCTCAAGCTGATATAAGGAAGCACTAGACAAAATTCCACATCATCTAACCTCATAACAACTCAATTTTGCGGAATTATGCGAGGTGAAGAAAGGGTTATGAAAGGTATAAGGTTTGTTTGATGCATCGTGCGCGAAAGGCGTCGCCCCACGGTTGGCACCCTGGACCGAGACGAAATTACTTTCAACCAAAAGAGAAACCGTACTCCCTGATAAATTCGCATAAATATCCTTGCAGCATTGGGCTGCGAATCAGCGGCTGGAGATTTTTCCGTTTCAGTTAAGAATGACGTAGGTGCTCGATTCAGAATGGGCCGCCACAATGCAAAAGTAGCATGAACGAGCTAACACTGGCGTATATGAGACAATGTTAGCAAAAACTTAGCCATTAGATGCCCACACTTTAAACCACTAACTACAAATTAGGTTGATGTTCTCTACTGTAGGCCTCACCCAGCACTAACATACAATGACAAGCAACGAACATTAGCCACTTACAGCCAACAGGGTGCCAACATTAGCAAGAGCTTCTCAGCACTAGCCGACGGCAAAAATTATGCATCTCCATGCAGTCTTCTAGCTAGCCAAAACTTTTACAAATGAGCACATACTAGGTGATAGACGACCCACACCGCTGTGGTAATACACAAATACGGTACATGTTATGACATGTGGATTTAGTCCTTTTTGTCATGTGGACTAAGATGCTCCAGCTATGGGAACAACCTAAAATAAATCCCTTTTTTGCACTTCCGGTGGTGTAGTAAATCACATGCATGCCAAGAAATGTGAGTCGTAACTTTCGCGTCACGCCATGTCATCGATATCCACATCATTTTCGTGGACGCAGGCGCCTTCCGGTACACTCTGTGATGATGAAAATAGGGCGGTGGATTTCGACGTGTACATTATGCTATTCGTGCCAATCAGGATGTGACATGGGTGATATGCATGTCCTGATCATTCATGTCGTGACCTACGAACTGAGTCATACATTGCACGCACGTTATATCATGAACGGTCAGGTGGATATAGCATGACAATGAAACGACCACCATGGCACCGTGATGGCATCTCGTTCTTTTGTACCACGATGTATGTGGCAGGCATGCCATGTGGATATTAGGGTTTATCATTCATGTTTATAATATGCTCATGTGCTGTGATGTCAGTTTTGTTGCAGACGAAGCTATCACGGTGGCGCAGAATACAGAAACATACGCCGATACATGGGTGGATTGGTGGTGTACGGGCGGGTGCATGGATGGATGGATGGATTGATGGGTGGATAAAGGGATGGATGGACGTATGGATAGAAGGATGGATGAATAGACGTGCGGATGTATGGACGGATGGACATATGGTTGGATGGGGGGGGGATGCATGGGCAAAGGGATGGACAGATGGATGGATGGACGGAGTGATGGATATATGGATGGATGAATGGAAGGACATGGCCCAAGTGTTTTTCGCTCACCAAGGTATGCGCAGTACTTAAAAGAATGTTGCAACGCGCTAAACATCGACTTGCTGGGGTGCTTAAGACATTTGGGTAATCTATGTAAAACAATATTTAGGGCAGGACATCTGCCCTTTTGTGAAGCGAGAATACGAATACTACGATTGTTAAAAAAACAGCTGGTAAATACGAAGGAAGGGGCAAAAGCTGCCACAAGCAGAAGAAGCGCTAAAGTTGCAACGATGCGGATTATTCAAAATGGAACAGCACCATCGAACTAGCAACGAATGCTGCTACTGCAGCAGACTGACCCAAAAGCTCAGGATAAGTATTTCGTATTTTTAGATTCCGTGACCCACGTCCTCTTAAGCACAGAAATAAGTGACCAACATACTGGCATCGCTTGCGTTGTCCTTGGTAAGATCTTTGAAGTGGACGCAATTGCTGCTAGCTAGACACGCAGGCTGCATTTTAGCCAAACTTTCAGTTGGAAATCCAGCGCTTGTTCTGCCTAATGGTTCTTCGTAGTTATGCTTTTCTACTGCTATCACTGCTATCGCCATTCAATCGCTAATACCAATAATTTCTTCCAGTACCCGTCGCTGCGAATAGTGTATAACGCAGCCACTGTAAAAGTCGTACATGCAAAGATAGCGTTGTATCGTCGCTTGCATTACCTGCACATCGGTGATCGCAGTGGTGTTGGGTGTGGCGCTGCGTGGTTGATGGCCTGAAATTGTTGTAACCTCCGTATGAACACAAGAAACAACGATCATAGATAAGCCTCTATAGCTTAGCAATTTGGCTCCTAGGCTGATTGCTTTCATCAGTAGTAAAACCACAAGGAACCTCACATGACACATCATTCGCAGATAGAAATTTCTCAGGGTGAGCGGAAAATATTCACATATCAAGTCGCTTCTCATGCTACACTAGCTTCATCGATTTTAGATATAAACCTTTATACGAAATGATGGCGTTTGTCAATCTATAGCGTAAAAATGTGGTTGATCCCTATGTCATTGGAATAGGTACAACACGGAAGTGAAACCTGTCTTCGCACATAAGCAGCAATGTGCTTAGAACAAATGTAAGCGATTTAGGGCAATAATGCACCCTACTATGAGAGAGCTGTCCCAGCCGTTGCAGAGACGAAACGAATCGAGGGGCGGGAGTTGGGTTGGATGCTCTGCACATGTGAACACCTTGCTTGTACACATCAGCTGCACCTCCACACTGCACAAGGATCCTCCACATTTGCACACAAGCGGAAGCTCTCGATCGACTCACATTTTAGGAGCGAAGCTCTGTTCTGTCTGTCCGTTGTAGTAGCGCGTTACCTACTAGGAACGCGCTACTAGGAGGGCGCGTGGGGGAGGCGCGCCCTCGGCGCGTGCCTCCCGGCGCGCGAGCTCTCTCGCTCTTCCATCTGCTGTCTTGTGTGTGTGAGAGAGAGAGAGAGAGAGAGAAAGAGAGAGAGAGAGAGAGAGCGAAAGCGCGCGTTGACAATGGAAACGCTCTTTCTTCGATGAACGCGCTACCAGCTCGCAAAGAAGGAGAACGCGCCCTCACCCGCGAGAGACAAGACACAGGCAGCGTCTTCTAGCGAGTTTCTTGATTGAAAAATACCGACTGCTCGCGGTGGATATATATATATATATATATATATATATATATATATATATATATATATATATATATATATATATATACATATAGGCCACTGGATCTTGACTGGCAATGAAGTGCCGGTGGGAGATTTCACTTGTGCGTAGTTGAAGCATAAGGATTCGTAGCGTGCGCGTTGACTAAATTAATCCTGAACTCGGCACGATCTACGATGAACATCCGGAGCTTCGCCCACTCATCATCATTCGCTCCGTGGATATGCTGTGAATTTTTTTCCGGGGACGCTGCACTGAACGCGCCAGCGCGTTAGCACGTGTAAAATCATTTTAAATCTAGGCAGTGGCACGTTGTTCTCCGTGTGTTTTGTATCACCTTTTGTCTTTTGTATGCTGGGTTATCTGTTTGTTGTCTTACAACATTTGGTGCTTGCGTATGTGCGGTGGAGTTTCACTAGAACAAAAATTTTCCACTAAACTTCAGTTGTAAGTCCAGGCTGTACTCTGCGTGCCTTCTTTGTGCTCGCGTTGTTTCTCGCTGGCATTTTTGCGTTGTTATGGAATTATTGCTTATTCAGACTGCTGTATTCATTATCTACTGGCCCACTAGGGTGGTCCGGTGGCTGTGGCACTCGAGTTGAGATCCGGATGTTGCGGGATCGAAACCCAGCCGCTGCGGCTGCATTTCACTGGAGGCGAAATGTTGAAGTACGTGTGTGTGCACGTTAAAGATACGAAATTTCCGGAACCCCCTCACGCTTGAAGGTCTCTCATAATCATAGCATGGATTTGGGACGTAAAGCCCAAAAGATAAATCATTATCGTAATGAACGAAATATCTGGCCAGTTAGCCCTAGATTCTGACGTCCGCTTTACATTATGTATAACCGAAGGCAAAAACGAAAATGTCCCTGAGAAATATCATTGAATTGCTACGCGAACGCTGAAATGACAAGAAAAACGATGCGAGCTGCGTCTGCTGTGCTTTTTCTGGGCATTTGGTTCGAAATTCGTTTCGTGAACCGCATTTGATGAACGCACATATATCTATTTCAGGTCGAAGATGGACGAGAAATGCACAAGGTGTTTGTGTTCATGATATATGGCATTCGTACCGTTTCTAGGAGCCATGCGGGATCTTCGATTATGCTTAACCACGTGTGGAGAACCAGGCTCTGTAAAGCAAGCAGTGAAGGTCATTTGCAAATCATGCTTTCTTTTTCTACATAAAGCGAACGAAATATGTGCGCATTCCGAAATTTTAGCTCCAAGTTGTTAATGTGGCAACGCGTGAAATGGTCTGTCTAAAAGTGTTTTTCCGGAACGAGACAAATGCGACCACGCTTGTAATCCTCTATGCAGCGCCATTTAACCGGTATTCTGTAACGACATCACTCGTAAAATATTTCAGAATATAGCCGTGAGTTATGTGATCGTGACGAAGGTTATACCGCATCTGAGGAGTTCTTTTCAGCACTATGGAAGCTGCAAAGCTGCCCAACCAACAGGAATTGTGCAAATGTTTGAAGATGTACGCATCCGCGTCGCATGGACTGCGTGGCGGCGCATGCATGCGGACATAGGGGGTGAAGGCGAGCCAACGTTGGGCGAGCACACGGCAGCGTCGGTTAAATAAACATGCCGGCGTCCTTTCAGGGGAGCACCTTACGCCTTGAATATATCAAGTCCTCATCGTGTATTGTCTGGTCCATAAGTTCTTAACTGATCCTTGCATTCGCTTTAGATTGATGCCTTGACGAATACGCTGCAAAGTATTTGCGATCACTTTGCATGGTTTCCGAGAGGCACTCTCAAGTCGTCCCTTTTGCAGCATTAGCAGCCGGGGCTTAACGAACTGGCTATCTCAATAAGAGTGACAAAGCGTACCTCATCTTTTATCCTCAGTGTGAGTTGACGCAAAATGATCGCGGCTTCAAGCATTTATTTACTGCTGAGAGGACAGCGGGCAAGCAACAAGCCCGAGATCTGATGAAAGCGGGCGGACGCTTGTGCATGGACGCTGCCATGTTGCAACGAGAGTTACCGGGGTTTACCGATACAACAGTCGTAACAATACGACGCATGCACGAAGCGAATTAATCCTATCACATATTTATGTGTGATGAAGCGCTTGTCAAACAAGCGGAAATGTCGTAACGCTGTGACTTGTAAGGCTATTGCATGCGGAAAGAAGTTGCGTTGCGCAAAACATGTGACTTCACTCCACCCTGGAGCTTTGGTAGCACTCACTGAATGGTGTTGGCGATATGGAATACAGATTGGATGCTCGTACCGAGGTCACCAAGCGTGTTTATATTAGCCATATTATAATTAGCGTGAGAGGTGAACAAAACGGTAAGTACGCCAAGACGGCGCTACAGATAGGAGCCAGTGTTAAGTGCTTTCCCAAATAGGCGTCAAACGCGGAAGTCCTTCAAGTGTAACGGCCATAGTATTTTCAACAAAATTTGTTGTTCAAGAGTCGCTATTTTCGCGCTTAGTTTTTACTTTTGAGTCGATAATTTACATATGAGTTCTGATTGTAATGAATATTTTATACAGTGAAACCCCATTATACAATTTACGCCGGACACAATAATTTATCGGGAACAAGCACCATGTGATCATGTGACAGACGTAAGCTCGTCCCCGTTAGCCAATACTACGCAGCCTCGTTATACAGTGAACACCGTTTCAGTACGGCTTTGCGAATAATCGAAATCTCGCACTTTATTGAATAATTACGCCTTATATATTCCTGTTATTTGTAAATAAGATATTCGAAATTTTAGAATTTTCGAGGGGATTTGAGAATGATCGTGTCAACTCAAATATTCGAAAATTTCGAACATTCCGAAATGATTGCATGTAGTTTGCTGATCTTGCCGAAAAGTCTGACATCTGACGTTTACGCAAGGTAAAGAGACCGGCAGTGCCTACGCGCTTCAAGAGACACTAAATGCAAAGTGCTTTTTTTTTTTAGTTAGAATGATGTGTGAGTGTTTGAGAAGGTATGAAACGTCAGTAGTACCTACGCCGCCGCTTTGTTCAGCGAGATATTTAGGTAAATGTGCGAGAAGTGTTGCGGCACCTGCAGGACCTTCTGCGGAATTGGCGCGGCGAACTAGTCGAGGCGGCGGTAGCATGAAAGCAGCAGCAGGTTGCTCCGCGACTGCTGCTAGAGCAGGGCCCATCGGCCGACTAGGTAGACCATCACGGCAGCCTAACTATCGCTAAACCCTCTTTCTCATCCGCTTACTCCTGCCCTTCCCACAGCTGGCTTGACTGTCGTCCAATAAAGAGAGAAAACGACGAATCTATGTCAATATAGATCAACTTAGGCGGGTGGTTTGGATAGTTGAAATGGCATGCTGACCACTCAAATGCACTTATCGTTACGCACAAAAAATAAGCACTACGGCGTTTCTTGGATGGTATCTCAACAGTGTACGTCGACTTAATAATTTCCTTTGGTGTCTCTTTATGCCTCGGTATTGTGTGATGGTGGCCAAGGTGGAGAGCGCCAGTACGTACGACCTTCCTCTGCCAACACGTGCTTTCATAATGACGTCCCCAACGACGTGTTCGACAGCTCTGTTGGAGATCGTGTAACCACGTCGGTGCACATCACCAGGCAATCAAGACGTAATACAGTGCCAGTTGCAGCCGCATCCTTATTCCAGGTTGTCTTCAGGATGTGTTGCAGCGGCATGAAAATGCGGAGCAAGTAATATTCCTTCGTGAGAGCATGTAGTAGTTATCATTTGTTTTGTACGGCGATATTTCTAGCAATGTAGCAGGGCAAGGTAGTCTCGAAAGCGAGTTCCTGTTAGCAATATAGATGGCATGTATACTTTATTAGCGTATTTTATTTCACACTTGTGAGAGTAAATAGTCCTGCTGAAGGGCGCATTCGCGTTACGGTATTCAATATTTGAAGGATTCGTATACGAGAAACTTGATGTTCGTAAATTCCTACATTTAACTACTGCCGCAGCGTGGTTACGTCTCAGGAAGACGATGAGTATTATTGAGAGCTGGTTCGTTGCTACAGGAACAGCAGCAAGGCAATACAATGCAACATATTCTGGTCTTTCACGTGTACAATTCAAGCAACATTTTTGTTTGGTTGTTCGACGCTTCATAACGGGGCATTAGTTTATTTTTAACCCCTGCGGCTATTAATGTGTGCCTCAATCTATATACACGAGCGTGTTTGCATTTCGCGGCTACAACCCCATGCCCCTCGTCCCTTAAAACAGCGCTGTGCATTGAAGGTTATCAATGAGAAAACTTGTGAAAGCCATGATGCACTCACCAATTCACTTAGACACTCTAACAGACATTTCGGAAGACATCTCTTCGTCGCGAGTAAGCTAAAATACCAAGCTTTCCGAGTTTGCGAAATAGCAGAGGACGTCCATGGTGTGGGCACTGGCACTATCTTGTTAAGTTGGACGTACTGCAACCTTCACGCTGTTTTCGATGACAAGCCTGTATCACTCAAATTTGCTTAGCGAACATATCTGTCATGGCAATGTGCCAGTAGCACGCTCGTTAGCCAGGTCATATTGCGCAGACGGCGCTTTTTTTAAATATGACATTGAACATAACATTCCACCTTGTTCGTCGGGTATTTTTGAGAGAAGAAAAGGCGCAGGACTAAATGCGTAAGACTACTGGTGTATTTGGTTTTTCGTTGCAGCGCCCATGTTTCTCTGAGCGCTTCGCGATTGACACGACAGGTTGGAACTGCGTGATAGCCGAGGCACTGCAGTGTGAGAAGCTTACCAGAATTCCACGTCGGGTTGATGTGTTTGAGAATGATTCCACCAGCTAGGCAGGCCGAGCACGCCAGAACTACCCACAGCTTCCAGTACCGATCCGCTCCGATGGATGTTATGATTAATGTTCGCTCAGAGCTTTCACTGTGGTCTGACGAAGACGCAAGGGGCGAAATAGAGGCATTCATTACGACTACAACTTGCCTTCTTTTTTTGCCCACTCGTGGTGGCTGATACCCACAATGAGGAAGAAGCCAATAGTTAGTTGCACTTAGGAGGAAGCACGAAGTACAAACCGTTAAAGAACGCGTCATGTGGCATAAAATTAAAGGCAAAATGAAGAAAACGCTACCCATG
This sequence comes from Hyalomma asiaticum, assembly GCA_013339685.2. Classification (NCBI taxonomy): domain Eukaryota; kingdom Metazoa; phylum Arthropoda; class Arachnida; order Ixodida; family Ixodidae; genus Hyalomma; species Hyalomma asiaticum. The sequence goes on along the minus strand of CM023482.1, from coordinate 44,005,649 downwards.
GGGCACCGAAAACCTCACAAAATAAATTTGACCTCCTTTCCACAGAGACTGGTGGCTCCACCAGCGAAATGGAGGATAGACAACCGACTCTACAACTTGCTTAAGCAGCATCTTGCGATCTCGGCCGCACGGTTCGTTGCTGTGGATCTCTGCAGCCGACGCCGCGTCTAGAGGATGCTTGCAACTTTAGCTGCAAAACAGCTGCTAACCCCTTCCGCTCTCCTTCCTTTCAACATGGTACGGTCAGTAGAGCCTCTCGCGGCGAACTTTTGCAACTCACCTGCGTCGGCATGGCCTCCGCGACGGCTGGCCGCGTACTTCGAGCAGGACGACATTCTAGCTTTGTGCACACGCAGATTTCCTCTTCGTGATGTATCACCAAGAATATCATGAAAACGTGTGGTTAGTGTAGAAAACAGACAGACAAACAATATAAGAAAATTGGCTGTGGCTTATCTCAGTTATGCCTAGGTGTGCTCAGCAAGAGGTACGGCTAATCTTATTCCTTAGCTCTGCTCTCATGTACGGTTACATCGTTATCGTTTAGCTTCGTACGTCTGAGTGTTTAGGTTTGGTTGTTACCTCTCGTTATGTTTACATGAAAGACTGGACACTTAAAGCGTTAAATGCGTTACTTAAAGTGTAACGCATTTATTTTGAGAGTCTTAATCTTGCTTCTCAATTGTCACAAAGACGGCCCGATGGTCGGTGAAGTAGCAAGCAATGACTGCGTGATATTGGTAGCTAATGGCGTGCGATACTACGAGCACGTTCTTCTGTCCCCGCAACTCGTTGCTTCCTCTGGTTTCAATCAGTCGTTCATCCATGGCTCTAGCACGAGATGCCGAACTATACAACGAAGCATCCTCATCTGAATGCACTCGCCTGGCCTCTTCGTACTTACGACGCTCCTCGAGGCGTGCGGCTCGTCCATCCACCGTTTCCTCGGCTCACTGCCTCCTCTTGGTTTTGTTCCGGCAACGAAGCCTGACTTCTTTCAGTCTCTCCGACTCACTTTTCATACCTGCCGACGAATTCTGTCGAGCCTACCCTTCTATGTTGTTATAGGTCAAAAGGAAGAAACGCCAGTAGACAGTGGGGCACAGACTTAGAGGAGACCCACACAGAGGTAGAGGAAGACGAAGAGCGAAGTGCAGCCAGCCTAGCGGCAATGACCGCCAGATTAAACAAGAGTTGTGTAGATTTTAAGTGTGTTGAAGATCTCTACGTGAAATTTCTAGGTGGCAACGGTGGGATGAACGCGGTCTCATCTCTCCGAGGAACATTCCGGTGATGTCGGCGGAGCTTCTAGTCGTCCCTTTGTACGAGGGCACTGTTACGTGGGAAGCCTACCACATACAGCTGGACACAATCGCGGCTGCAAACGGTTGGAACGATACCTGCGAAAGCGCAAGGTGTCGATAGCAAGTCTCCGCGGTCTAGCTACAGAACTGGCGTTCAACTTCCCACCTGGACATCACGACAACATCACGTTGCTGACACGAGCCGTGGCAGATCGGTATGGAGACACATCACCAACATATCTACGATACTGTCGCCTGCGAGAGCGACGCCAGAACCCGGAAGAGGCATTCCAAGAATTGGCTGCTGGAGTTCAACGGCTCACACTGAAGGTTTCACCGGTAGCTCCGACAAGCACTCAGCCTCCGTATGACTGACGCTTTCATCGATGCGCTGGAAGATCCTGACATTCGTCTATGGGTACGTCTCGGTAATCCGCAAGACATCCGGACAGCGGTCGGCCCCGCACTTGAAACGGAATCGAATTTGCATAGTAACCGGAAGCCATCGCTGCATTTTTTTTGATGGTGACGATCTGGCGTCCCAGAGCTGACCCCAGCAGCCTACCCCTAAAGATGCGTATCAATCGTCTCCCGCAGCGTTTGTGGAAGAGCAAGCCATTCAACTTTTCCAGCGGTGTTGTGAGGATTCTCCAGCAAAGCCTTCAAGGGAAACCGACGACATCACGCGCTCGAAGCCTTCATCAGAACCACCGACAATTACTACTGGCACATTACCAGCAGTTGCATTCACCGTGTCCCAAGCGCCAGCGTAAATGTCAACTCCTGCTAACATACCCTACGTTTTCACCTGGTGCGATTCTCGAACAAGGCAGCCTAAGTGCCTGTCGACACTGGGGCAGCCGTCGATGTACTTTACACCACGCTAACAGCGGGCATGGCCAACTTGCTTCAAACTGCCAACGAAGCACCGCTTCTGTCCTTTAACGGATCACAGACGAAACAGGTTGGTCGAATGCGCTTGAATGTGAGTACACTCGGACATACGCTTCCAGTAGAATTCGTCGTTGCAGAGAGCCCGATTTGGCCAGTTGTTTTGGGGTGTGAGTGCAGGAGAGAAGTAGAGGCCACCATTGATTTTTCTGAAGTGAAAGGCGGCTCTCTGATGCGCTCGCACGACGCTTTCACCACCAGTTGTATGAGACAAGTGGCGGACGCCATCCTTACCTCGCTTAAGCGCCTATCAGCTTTTTTGCGTTGGTTAGCGCGAATTCCTATGCCGCTAACAGTACCCGACGAAGGGGTAACGTGTGTGCAAGGACAGTTACCACATCTTGTGGCACGGTCTTGCAGCGTTTGTCCGGGACCCGGATGCCCGCTGAACTTTGCACGCGACGTCACCGGTGAGATCTTGTTTGAATCCTCTGGGCGTTGCGCCCCCTCTAAAGAAATGATCCGACCACGAAGTCTCCCTGCATGCGTCAAGGGCAAAACGCAAGTTTTCGTTCTTAACATTAATAATCATCCAGTGAGCCTGCATCTCGGCGACCCGATTGGCGACACGTTTGAAGTTCGCGCTCCGGATATCGCCTCCGTAACGTCCGTGCCTAATGCCCTGCCTTTCGCTTCGCCTAATACAGACTTACGCCGGGAAATGTTCAACTTTGGCCCGTAACATTCGAGCGCTGAACGGGAGTCTGTAAAAGAGCTGCTATAGGGATACCGCTCCTGCATAGCGCTCTCTGCGGAAGAACTCTGTTGTACCCAACTTTTAGAGCAGACATTGGTGAGCGTGGTGGGTGGCGTCTTATTTCCCCCGCTTTGTCAAGGACTTTGGTCAATGAAGTGTGTCCTTGACAGCCTTGTTGAAAAGGACCGCTACGTGGGTTTGGGGGCCTGAGCAGCGAGCCTGCATTTGCAGACCTTAAACGTGCTTTGCTACAGCCACCAGTACCAGCCCACTTCGATGAGTTATACTGTAACCGATAGTCCATCGACTCAGAGGTCAAGTTAGAGCTGCTACACGGGCGGTTTCGATGGCCTTTGAGTCGATAGTATGTCGAGTCAACTGAGCACTCTAGAACTCCTTGGGGTCTTCGAAGGCCGTTGAGTGACGAAAGCGGAAGCGGCGCGAACTCCGAGACTTCGCGCACCGGTAGCTCCCCCACGTGCGTTAGTTTCGGAGGTCATGGCTATATTTATGTCGTATGAATAAGTAGAATCATACACCGGTGAAAAATATTGGAAGCGTGCCGAGATGCCAACGTTCGCACTTTATTGCATTAGTTGTAGAATGATACGCCGTCACTGCTATAAAAAATAAATGCCATGCAGCTGGTAGGAAACACTGCTGGTGGTGCCATATGGTGTCTATGAATCAAACTACTTTTGAAGCTCACGCTAGGGACATAGGCCTAGCAGTGTCAGAATTGGCACGTTTTCTGAATAATGACTGCAAAACTTCGCACATACTGCGTCCCTTTTGGTACGTGAGATTAACGCAAGGCTCAGTTTAAAGTTTGTGTCTTGCCGTCGGGGCGAATAGTAAGCAAGTAGTCTTAATTAGAATTCAAGCGGGTGTTTTGGTCGCCGCCATGGTGTTGCGAGACCACTCGGCGACTCAGCGGTCGTTCGAAACTGCCGTGTAGCAGCGTCAGAACTTATTTTGAGCCGACAGAGTTGCGGGTTTTCGAAGGTCATCGACTCGAAGGTCTCCCAATGTACCCGCGTGACACAGGTATGATTCGCAGTGATACTGCGTACGGACACCAGCCACGAGGGCCTCGGCGCCGTGCTTTCACGAGGACTCTTCAGGGGAGCAACGCGTACTATCTTATGCCAGCCGTCAGCTTTCGGATGTGGAGCGACGTCGACACTCGTCTGAGCTCGAATGTCCAGAGGTCATAAGGGATGTAGAGAAATTTAGTTCCTTACCTTTATGGCCGTCACTTCATCGTGGTGACAGAAAATAGTGGGCTGGTTTAGCAGCAGTCTTCAAATCACTTTTCCTCAAAATTAACACGGTGGGCTCGAAAACTGCAGGAGTACAACTTCACGATCGCTCGTCGAAGTGGAGCAACGCACAACGACGCCGACTTTCTTTCTCGCCACCCTGTGTAGGTGGTCTTCGTGAAAGACTTGAAGACTGCGCAGAGCAGTGAGCAAGAAGTTCGGTCAATAATCGATAGCTATTTATTTATTTTATTCACTCAGGCACGTAGAGCGCCCAATGGGTATTATTGTAGGGGGAAAACAAAAGAATAAATTACACGTGGTATACAACATCGAGAGTTAGTATATCAAGATCAGTATTACGTTTAACATTACAGATGAAATGACACATGTACACTCAGAACATAACACTTTGAAAATATAATCAGACTGAAGCCAAGAACACCACTTTGCAGCATGATTACAAACAGATTAATAGACAAGGTGTCATGTATGCGATAGCGCCGCGTGTTGTTAAGAGCGGCCAGCTAAGCTGCCCAGTAGTCATGTGACCCGACGGCGATACCTATAAAGCTGGCATGTCTCGGCTGCCGCCCCGCTCACTTTTTCACTGCCTTTTCTACCGTCGTACTTGCGGCACGATGTAGCAATAAAGTGCTTGCTACTGTCCTACGTTTGTCTCCGGGCTTTGGACGTAACATCTGGCGACGAGTTGCTTCGAACCTGCAGCGGCGCTGGCATAACGGAAGAAAGGTTCTACCCTGTTTGAAGTTCTTGGGGCTGTCGCTGCCACATTGCGAGCTACCGGAACAGCAGGGATGGCAGATCCAGTGACGCAAGTGGTGGGAAGAATTGGCCACATGGAGCCTTTTGACGACTCCGCAAGCGACTGGACTTCATACGACGAGCGGTTGACATCGTTTCTCCACTTCAACAAAGTACCGGAGGCAGACAAGGTTCACGCGTTCCTGAGCCTAATAGGGGCGAAGACGTACGCCCTACTCAAGTCACTTACCGCCCCTGACCTTCCATCAAGCAAGTCTTACGACACCCTCAGGAAATTGCTTGGCGACCATCTGGCACCGAAGCCGTCAGTAATTGGTGAGAGAGCCAAGTTTTATCGGCGGTCTCAGCGCGAGACGGAATCCATTGCCGAATTTGTCGCGGAACTGCGTTCTCTCTCGAGTTCGTGCGAGTTCGATAATTTTTTAGACGAGGCACTGAGGGACAGATTCGTTTGTGGGTTACGAAGAGAAGATATTCAGCGAGTGCTATTTGCTGAAGACAAGAAGTTAACATTTCAAAAAGCAGTTGAAAAAGCTTTAGCGATGGATTCCGCAACAAAAAGTGCAGCAGAAGTACATGGTTCAACGAGCGTCTCTGACGTAAACCATGTAACTGCACAAAAGCAAGGGCAGAAAGCAATTGCAGTAAAAGATGCCAGCGAAAAGAAAGCGTCAAAAATGTGTTGGCGGTGTGGCTCTTTTAAGCACGTGAGCAAAAACTGCACACATGCGTCGGCGACGTGTTTTGGCTGTGGCAAGAAAGGGCATATTCAGCGTATATGTCAGTCTGATAAGAACGCAAAGTTGTCTCACGCGCGAGCGCGCAATATGAAAGTTCTTGACTGTGCCACAGAAGTGATGCTAAACGGCATGACGGGCTCGGCAAAAGATGCCATAATCGTACGCCTACTGATAAACAAGACTCCGCTTGAAATGGAATTGGATACGGGAGCGGCGGTATCCGTAATTTCTCGCAGGCAACAGCAACAATTGTTCCCCTCTTTGAAGCTGCGCATGACAAATTTGCGCCTACGCACTTACACAGGTGCATTAGTCGAACCAGCAGGAGTGGCTGAAGTTGTTGTTGAACATAATGGGCAAAGTGTTCTATTACCCTTGTATGTCACTGAGCAGGGAGGACCGCCACTTCTGGGCCGAGAGTGGTTACAGCACGTGCGGCTCGACTGGAACGCTGTATTTTCCTGCAACAAGCTCTGCTCGGCACGGGAACCGACGAGCACTGAAGCAAAAGTAGAGGTGAGCAAGCTTTTGCAAAAGTATAGTAACCTTTTCAAAGAAGAATTGGGATGTATCACAGAAGAGAAGGCAGAACTCTTTCTCAAAGCGGACGCTCGTCCAAAGTTTTTGAAGGCGCGCAGTGTGCCTTTCGCACTGGTTCCGGCAGTTGAAAAAGAGCTTGACAAAATGCAGTCAATGGGTGTGATCACACCATTAGCCACGTGCGAGTATGCCACGCCGGTAGTGCCGGTGGTAAAGAAAGACGGAAACATCCGCCTGTGTGGCGACTATAAGACAACTGTGAACCCTATGCTAGACACCGATCGCTATCCTTTACCACGTGTTGAAGAAATTTTCGCTGCACTCAGTGGAGGGCAAGAATTTTCTAAAATTGACTTGAACAGGGCCTATCAACAGGTAGTGCTAGCGGAACCGGCGCGTCGTCTTCTGGCGATTAACACGACGAAAGGACTGTTCGCCGTAAACCGGTTACCTTTCGGCGTATCTTCGGCGCCTGGCATTTTTCAGCGAATTATGGACACCATGCTCAAAGATCTCAAAGGTGTCGCGTGCTATTTGGATGATATTCTAGTGACCGGAAGGACTAGAGCCGAACATCTGCAGAACTTGGAAGCAGTTCTAACCCGTTTGGAAAGCCGGGGAGTTCGACTAAGAGCTGAAAAATGCAGTTTTTTTCAGAAGGAATTGACCTACTTGGGGCACAAGTTGAGTGCCGATGGCATACATCCCACGACGGACAAGACTGATGCCATTGTAGCCGCACCAGCGCCAGAGAACAAGCAGCAGCTTCGTTCTTTGCTTGGAGCCGTAAACTACTACGGAAAATTCCTACCTCAACTGGCAACGCTGGCGCATCCTCTGTACAAATTGCTGCGTGACGACCAAGCATGGGCGTGGACCAGCGAGTGTCAAACGGCCTTTGACGACATTAAGGCTGCGTTGGCGTCTACGGAAGTTCTGGCTCACTACGATCCGCAAAGACCACTTCAAATGGCTTGCGACGCGTCTCATTACGGGGTAGGTGCTGTACTCTCTCACATTTTTGCTGATGGCACCATTCGCCCTGTTGCTTACGCTTCACGGACGCTGTCCGATGCTGAGCAGAAGTATAGCCAGATCGAGAAAGAAGCGCTAGCTATCATCTTCGGCGTTAAGAAGTTTCACTACTATATTTACGGGCGCCAGTTCACACTGATAACGGACCATAAACCACTGCAGACTATTTTAGGCCCAAAGTCTGGCATACCAACTTTGGCAGCAGCAAGACTTCAACGTTGGGCAGTGACGTTGTCTGCCTACACGTACTCCTTGAAGTTTCGACCGGCAAATGAAAATCTAGAGGCTGACTGCTTGTCGCGTTTGCCAGTTCGTCAGGAGTCCGCTAATGACGCAGAGGAAACGTTCTACTCGTTACGCCTGCAATCAATGCCGGTCACACACAAAGATATTGCACGTGCAACCTCACATGACCAACTTCTTTGCAGAGTACTCGAGCTCACAAGTACTGGGTGGCCTAACTGTACGGACGACGTGGAGCTCAAGCCTTTCTTTGACAGGCGAACACAGCTGACCACACACCAGGGCTGCCTCCTGTGGGGAATGCGTGTTGTGGTACCTGCAAAGCTGAGATCTCTGGTTCTACAAGAACTTCACGACGGTCATCCAGGGGACCACCCAGATGGCTTCCGGGTACTGTGGTACGGCAGAAAGGACCCGTCTCGTATGCCGTCAAGGTTCACACGCCAAGGGGCCTGGCCGTGTGGCATCGTCACCAAGATCAGCTTCTCCTGGGTGCAGCTGACGTCTCCAAGGGTGAGGAGAACAAGGACACCTTCTGGGAGTTCTCGGACACCACTGCGGAGACACCTACGGCAGCGCCCGCAGCCTCCGAGGCAGCACTACCAGTACGAAGATATCCCGTGCGCAATCGACGAGCGCCAGATCGCCACACGCCATCTTAAGTTTGTGTAACGGTAGCTCCCCACAATTTAAGCGGGAGGAAATGTCATGTATGCGATAGCGCCGCGTGTTGTTAAGAGCGGCCAGCTAAGCTGCCCAGTAGTCATGTGACCCGACGGCGATACCTATAAAGCTGGCATGTCTCGGCTGCCGCCCCGCTCACTTTTTCACTGCCTTTTCTACCGTCGTACTTGCGGCACGATGTAGCAATAAAGTGCTTGCTACTGTCCTACGTTTGTCTCCGGGCTTTTGGACGTAACACAAGGGTTGATTGTATCCTATATAAAGATGACGATATACCTAATGAAACAAGAAATCGGCACGGGCACAGTCAAAGGAACTGGTTGGCGGCAAGACAACCTCCTGCGGTAGACTATTCCTCTCCACCGCAGGGTCATCATCTGTTACACACGCACAGCTTCGACGGTGCTGTGAAGTAGAAGACCGCCTGCTTTTACATATTAGACGCTCACGACCGTACGTGCCCATCTGTGTGTCTACCTGTGGTACCGCGGGTTATTCAGTTGCACGTTCTCAAAATGCTTCACGACGCATCTGTTGCTGGCCACCTGCATTACGCCAGAGCCTACGGCCGAATTTCAGAATCCCTTTGGTGGCGCAACGCGAAAAAGGACGTTGAGGCTCACGTAGCTGCCTGCACAACCTCTAAACAACGAAAGCTCCCTCAGTGTAACGGCCTACCCAGCTAGCACACAAGACCAAAAAGACGTCTTATTGGGGGATTAACGTCTTATTTCGCGTGGCTGACGTCTCAAAGACGTCAGCCACGCGAACTAAGCGGGAGCGACATCAAAGGGACAATGAATCCGTCTTCGAAACGTCCTACGTGAGACGGAAAGTAGATGTGGAAGAATACCGCCCCCCCCCCCTCCCTCCCTGGGCATGGCTCAAAGCGTCTTCGGCCGTCGGCGCAATGCACGGCGCCGAGATGTCGCCAGGTGCAATGGGGCCGGGAGGGAGGCGCCCGAATGTCTGGCTCCTTCTCGCCGGTCGCCGTGGAGATGAGGCGAGAGGGCGCAGGCTGGGCAAACATGCGGAGACACGAAGCAAAGGCAGCGAAGTCAAGTTGTTGGCGGCTGGCTCTTCCTTCGTTTCTGGAGAAAATTCCGTTACCGTGCTGCAACTGCGCGTGTGTTTGTGTGGTGGCATTATGTTCTTTCTATTTTCCACCTTGCGTTAACTCTGGTTCAATCCCGGCGCTTCTGTGACTGGATCCCGTAACACCAATAACTACGTCTCGCCGAAAATAAATGTAAGTACCACATTTGAATGGCTTAGCATGATGCCTGTGAGATCACTCATGTCTTCCGCGGATAGGGCAAATCGATCTGTGACAGATACAAGGAGCGTTAATGCTATCTAAGCTCTAAGATAGTTGACGCATTAAAAGCAAAAAAACGCAGCTGTGTTTTATTATTCAGACCACCGTGTATGAATGCATTCTGAAACTTTCTTAGGTCTATGTGCGTGTTCAGCCGGATTAGTGAGTAAGGAGTGCATTGGATTCGTTCCCACCATCCTGTCATTTGGTCGTTACGGGTAGCGAGTGCAGCGCCTGTACAACAATGTGGGATAGTAGTAATTTACTCGTGTCTTACACAGACGAATACATGCATGAGATATCGCGTGTTGTAGGGCAACCGTTGCCGCGCGTTCTTTCACTGTGGCATTGCAGTCGTGAGATTTCTGTTCAGGGCTGCGAAATTTACGTGCATGATGTGGATGTGAAAATCGCGCATTGTTTATTGTGGCATGTCAGCAGAACTGCCGCAGGCAATCATGACGTCTTTGGTGGTGGAATGCCTTCTCGCAGCTCAGCATTCATATGAGCATGAGTGTCGTTGTGCTCGTTCTCGGTCATATTTAAACTTTGTCAGAGGCATGTGACTCGTTTGCGAATGTTCGTTATTATTATTTCTCATTGTCCACGCTGTTGCGGTTTTCTGCATTTTGGGGTTCGTCATTCTTGCAGACCGCAAATACCAAAACAATTACACGACCTGTTATCTCGTCCCACAGTATTGTTACAGGGACGCTGTTGTGCACAGTAGATTTTTGGTATGCCATAAGCTGTCCAGTGTTTCGCGTGGTACGGACTGGGCAGTGAAAACTTGAACCAGGCTGCTTGGCTGATAGCGCAGGACAGAGATGATAAGGGGACGAACAACGAACTAAATTAATACGTCGGGCTATGGATGAGCGGCGTGTTACGACGACCTATACATGAACGTTTGGACGTATTTTGTTTATTTTAAATTATATATTACGGGCGCCGCCAGCTTGTCCGGTGCCGGGATCTAGCGGTGCATGCCTATACCCATATCGTCAAATCAAAGTCACGGTGCCATTCAACAGTTTTCTGCGGAACGTTTGACATTTTCCTCCTACCCCGCGGCATACTCGCTACCCCGAATGACCCATATTTCGTTGCATTGCACTAACGTCACTATTACCTGGCCATGGAAGGCAGTTTGTGCAGGCGAACTCGAAGCCACAGCGAAAATTTGTTGATGCTATGCACAGCTGTGGTGCGCAGTCACTGTGCCCGTCGATCGTGCGACCTTGAAGGTCCCATTTACTAAAGGAGCCCTGCAACATTTGTAATCTCGATGGCAAACGATGCCTAACAGTCGTGGAGGTTATTCTGAACGTGTGAGCCAAATATTATTGAGCTGCGTGCAGCAGGGAATTTTTTATTTGGTTTCAAACACAGCTGTAATTCACATCGCTCTTCGTTCCAACAAGTGTCACTAGGCCGCCGACTACTGTGCTCGAGGCAGATATATCACTGGCTGAACTTACGGTCACGGAAAGGTAGTCCGGAATTATATATTTGTTCATTTTGCATTAAAGGAATAAAGGCAATCTGAGTGCCTGTCTTTAAAAAGGACCGAGGTGAGCGAAGGGACCTAGTAGTTGGCGCCAGTGACGTTACTTGTTGAAAGAAGAGCAGGCAAGTCGTAGGTCGGTGCTGCTAGTGAAGTCACTTGTTGGAACAATAGCAGGCGATTGCATGATGTATTTAAAGAGAAACTGCAAATCCACTGCTGCTTGCAGCACAATAGCATTTTCTCACACGTTCACAGAAGCCACAACAACCGATTGGCACCGTTTGCTCAGTGTGTTCAAAAAGTGCTGCAGGGACCCTTTCATACCGAGTGCTCAGTGAGCACGTAAGCACGCCTCGAAGAATATTCTCACCGTCTAAGTATGAAGCATGTGTGTCACTCGATTTCTACATGCTGCGTATGGGAATGCGTCCAAAATAAACTACGAATCAGTAATGTGCAGTTTAACGTTCACGAGTGACATACTATTCGGCGGTGGTAGCATCAGCAGATGCATCAAGTTTCTTGCGGAGATGGCCCGAACACCACTGTATATTGTAAATGATAGAGACATAGACACAGCGCCTTTGCCGCAGGCCGGCTGTTGTATCCTGACTTCTTCTGTTCCTTTTCATCGCTGGGCATCTAGCACGAGCGTCCGAGCTTCGGCGGAGCTCGCTGAGCTTCGTATATATGTACATAGGTATATGTACTACATACAATCCTGGGAGTGTTCGATTGTATGTGCGCATATACCCGATAGAAGGGACGGGGGGGACGACCGCCTTCGTAGCTCAGCGGTAGAGCATCGGACGCCTTATCCGAAGGTCGTGGGTTCGGTTCCCACAGAAGGAAGATTTGTCTTTTTGTCCACTTAAATTCCTTTATACTTACTCCACAAGTATAATACTACAATTAGGTACCCCAATAACTTCTCCTATGCTTTCCTAGGAATCATAGTTTGTTGCTTCGTTAAATTCATATATATATATATATGGTGCAGGCAGCAGTGCAGAAGAATCAGGCACTCGAGGAAAATTAATTTTGAGTGTTTATCTATTGCAAGTTGCAGTCTATTAAAGCGCGCAGTCTATGACAGAGATGCATTTCAAATTTCGTTCCTGAAAGCACAGTTGTAAAACAGCTTTATAGAAAATAACGGCCCCATTTTTTTTTTCCTTTCCAGGAATACATGCGGTTTAATCGGCGGTTGTATGGATAACCTGATAGGGCACCAACTGCGTTTTACCACGGCCCCACCGACGCTCTACATTGAAATCATTTTCGCGACGGCGGTTTCAGCGTGTCATATAATGCCAGTAGCATCGTATTCACCAGCTGTACTAAGCCTGGACACTACAACTAGTTTTTGATGAGTGTGAACGTGAACTGGTTGCGCGTTTGGTGGAGGTTGCATTCTCAAAGGAGTTGGCTGTTCGAAGTGTTTTGTTTAATGACTAGGTATAAGGTAACAGTGTTCTTTTTTTTAATGTGAAACAGGGCAAAATTCCGAGACTCTCAGCTTGATCCTGTACATGTAGACCCGATGGTTATTTGAAGTCCCTTTTAGGAATAGCTTCATGTGCTGGGTGCCAAAATCTCTTTTTTTCTTTTTTGGCTTCCGACTGATGCTTGCCAGTCTGATCGCCGTTCATGTTAGATTTGCATATATGTGCGTAATGCAGTGCTTTGTACAGAGCCACATCTGTATTTTGTACATATAATTGAAAATATTGCTTACTTTTTTCTTTTTCGTCGCCTCAACACTGTCTCCAGTGTATTCGACTTCGAGCACGTATGTAGCTTCATTATGAAATGGAGGTTGCTTCGATGTAACGTTGCTCGCTGCGAGAGATTGTGCACTGCATTGTGACGTTGCTCATTATACCGATTTTGTTAATATTTCATGCGCTAATTTTTTTGAAGGTCACTTTGGTCAATATTCATTGACACTTGATTGATGTTTTTGGTTGTCTTTTAAAGTTTGCCTATTACATCAGCTGATGTCCTAGACAAATTTTCCCTTTCATGTCTGAGTCATATTTGAGTTCTTTTGTTTATATTCCTTGATTTTATGCGGTGAAGATACTGCATAAGGTGATTGAAAGCGGCTATCACACAGTCATCCATTGTTCTGTCTGTGCTCATATAACCTAATGCGCTGCTCTCATGGTGAAAAGCGCATAGTCGTTTGGCTGTTATTGTGTGACTACTAGTGCTCTTTTGTAATCCGCTAGAGGTTAGTAAGTTCCGAATATATTTAAAGTATTTCTTCTGCAGTTCCTTTTGAATATTTGTGGTTTTGTTTTTCTCGCATTTCTCATTTTCTTCTTTTTTTTAATTTGCACAAGTTAGTTTGTCAATAAAATCTTGATGTAGCAGTATTTCGACTTCGTGATCATTGGCACAGAGGCCTCCTTGTTAGGCCGCTTGCCATGAAACTGTCTATCCTTCACTGTAGAAAGATATGTCATTACTATTTTTGGTAGATTTGCTTCATACTCTACAAATTGCATGCTAGATTGATATTTGTATACACGACAACCAATTTTGACTGAAATGCTAAGACTCATGAAGCCTTTGTTGAGAACTGTGTACCTACGTTACTGGACTATTTTTGCTCTGTTGCACTCAGTGCTGATGCCTTTAACCACGAGAAAAAAAAAGAGTTACAGGCAAGTGCGATGCCAGGACTTCTTCCTAGGACGTAACTACGAAAGTATTCGGCTGGCACTACCCCCCACTCCGCCGCACTGAAAATATTATGGTGCAGCCGGTAACATAGCAGGTCGCAGCTACTACAACAAAGGCAGGGACGGCGTCCGCGGATGGGTGTGCCCCCCAAAATTATGATCCCGTTGACGCCTTCAGAACCGCTGAGTTAATGCCTTAGGGGTGCAAAAAATGTCTTCTGCTTATTTGTACCCATAAGGCGTTAGCTTACATTCTGAGGGTGATAACCAGATCAAAATTTTGGTGGGCGCGCCCCGTTCCCGAGCACGATTCCTGCTTCTTTTTCAGACTACGGCTAACGTTTCAGGAACAGCTTTTTGATGACGTCTTTGGTAAGTCTTTAAACGGATTCAGAAATCCCGGTAAATGGGATTATTGGAGGCTCCCCCAAGCCGCCGAAAAGACCAGCTTTTTGATGACGTCTTTGGTAAGTCCTTAAACGGATTCAGAAATCCCGGTAAATGGGATTATTGGAGGCTCCCCCAAGCCACCGAAAAGACCAGCTTTTTGATGACGTTTCAAAGACGTTCAGGAAACGTCTCGTATATGTGCAACAAGACGGACATTAGACGAGATATACGACGTCTTCTAGACCAAAAGTTCTTACGCGTTCCGTCTCTGAGACGTCGTTAACGTCTCGGATATCCGTCTCAAAGACGTCTTAAATCCTTTGTGTGCTAGCTGGGTAGTCGAACGGGCGAATCGCACTGTTTGCGAAATCGCGTGTTATGTGAATGCTCCACACACCAACTGGAAGCCTCTTCCTCTTCGGTGCACTCTTTGCCATGGACATAGCCAAACGGAAAACGACACACGCAACTCCATATCCCTTTTGAATGGGAGCATGCCATTGATTCCTTTGAACTCCGAGTTCGGCTTCTCGAACAGTCACATTGTTGACACTACCTTGGCAATGCAGCAGTGCCGTCTCGACGCTCGAAAGCAGTTGCTCGCCTCGAATGAACGAACTCGTTCGCAGAACGCGAACTCTCGTCACTTGCAAGCATCATACGATTTTGGCGAGCTGGTCCCGCTTCGTCATGTCATGCGCCTACCGGGTCGTGCTGCAAAGTTTATGTCGCGGTTTTGGGGCCAATTTTTTGTCGCCTGCCATTTGGGACCAGTGACATAACGATTAAAAGAGTTAGATTGCGAAGGACACGGTTTGCGCCGAGCGTTCCCTGAGCACGTCTCGAATATGAAACGTTTTGTCCACTGGAACACGTACAAGCGGACCTCCCCCTCTTTCTTTACACTCCCCACTCCCCACTCCCCCCCCCACCCCCCTCCACGTGCATGCGGCACCCAGCACGCTCAACAGTATCTGCTTGACATAGCTGAACACTCTTGAAGGTGACCGGCAGGCTGGTCTTCGTTGAATACCCTGGACGGGTTCCCATTTCGCTACAGAGGCTGCTTCCACGTTTTGCGCGCACTTTGTCTCGGCTGGCGAACCACCGCACTGGACATCTTCGGGGAACGCGACGCACCACGAATACTCGCCCGCACCCCTCGACCCCCCTCCCCGGTAGGAAGGTATTACGGCTCAAAAGGGAGGAACACCAGTAGACAGTGGGACAGTAGGGCACAGACTTAGTGGAGACCCACACATATATGTAGAGGAAGACGAAGAGCAGAGAACAGCTGGGCAAAGCGGCAATGGCCGTCAGATTGAACCGGAGTTGTATTTTAAGTGTGTTTGAAATTTCGGCGTGACGATATATACGATGCAATGCCGGCTCCTCCTCTGTTGTTCAAACGCGATTTCACCGGCTTCTCCTCTGATGTCATGACCCCAGACGGCGCGGCGAGCGGCGCTGCCAGCTGCGGCGGTTGTTAGGTTCAGCTCGCGATGTGGCGACCGACCACAACGAAACGACAAGAATACGGTCAATGTTGCTCTTGCTACAATAAATTACACTCCGGACTACAGCGGTGCAGAGTGCCTCGATGTCCTCCTCGCCCGCCTCTCCCTGAACAAAGCACGCAGCTGCTAAAAAATTTGTCTTGGATGGCCAGGCGTGTTGAGTTACGAGGCGGACTGCTGCAGGAACGCAAAGACGGCCGTCGACAAGGAAATTATGCGCATTTCGCTGGCTGTCTGTTCACAAAACGATCGGATGACCCTGTTCAGTTTCGCTTGCAAGATCGCGCCGTTCATGGACGCTCCTTGTTTATGGCAGATTTGCGCAGGTCTTTGGCGCGTGCGATCCAGTGTGTCCAAAGCAATATTAGTCGCTCTAGAACTCTCCCTTGTGTACAACTGTCGATGATCCGTGTGTCGTGTCGAGGTGCCGGTGATGTCTGCATGTAACAAGTTCACATGTCCACAGTACCCAACCCTTCTTCCACCTGTCGATTCGCCAGATTGCTGCTTATGCATTGCACAACTTCGCGAAGACAGGTTTCACTTTTGTGTTTACCGATTCCTATGACAATGGGTTGAACTGCGTTTTTTTTTCACAATTGCAGCCTTTACGAACTACCTAATGTGGACTACAAACGGCGCACCTATATCGCTCCCCTGGCACTGAAATTAGACGACTACAGGGATGCCGTCGTATAAGCTAATTACAATTATCCTGCGAAATTACGCTAAGCCATAATCTGCAATATATTTTCAATAGCACATGATTCGTCCCAAGGTTCAAATATGTTTTATTCCTTGTATCTGTTCTGTAGTTACATTATAACCATACATTGACTCCAAGGCCGAGCACGAAGACCTTCTTCGAACAAACAGCAAATTTTTACATAATGCCTCTGGAGTAAAATCTTCCTCATGGATGAATGATTAGTGAACATAATAGCTATATCTGAACTATATTAGAAGTGCTGACGCAACTCAACGGATCATAGCACTAAAATGTAAAGGTTGAACCCTACTTATAGTTATGGACGAGTGAAAGGAATCATTGCCTTTTGTATACCGCACGAACCTGGTCTCTCTTTGCTCTTTTTAGAAGGCAACTTTGTCTTTATTTCTAATTTCGCAGCCTGAAGCCTAGCTATATCTACCACTTGCGCTGAAGCGCACATACAGACAGCCCAAATGGCGCGCCATGAACGGAGTTATCATACTTTTCCTCAGTCACTTGGCACCATAACAGCGAGGCCCCGAGCGAGCGCCGCTCTGACGCCTTTTGCTGCGGGCGACGCGGCGTCACGTGACGCGTTTGTGCTCAGGCGGCTCAAAGTCAGGGCAAGTAAGCGTGATGCGATGAATGCTCTTACAAGACACGCAGTAGCAGAGCTTTCAGTCCAAATCAGGTAAAATTTTTTTCTTCAAGAACAATGACAGCTGCATGTATGGTGCCCGTGGCAGGGTTGCGGGCGTTGAGACGAGCGCGCTTGCCTAAAATGGAGACGCTGTGGCAGATAACCTATGTATGGTGAACGCCGGAGTTCGAGTGTCACACCTCGTGGGCACCATCCTCTAACGCACTGTGGGTACGGATAGCTACCGAAAATTTCTGAAGATTACCCTTTCCACTTGTCGCGGAGATCTTAGGTCTCGGAGACGCCGCCATCAGGCTTGTGGAACTGTGTCGTGATATGCATACGGTTCGTGCAGTTTAGTATGTCTCACAGAAACATATCCGAATCAGACAGAGGCGAGGTCTTTCTTTTTCAAAGAACTGAAGAACTTGTAGCGCCTCAGTATGCGGCGCCCTTCAAGGAAGAAAAAGCTGGCATTTGACCGCGCGGCAGGTGCAGGGCGAGAATAAAAAAAAAGCAGAAAACTCAACGCTGTCAGGACTGGATCTTTCTCGCGTTAGCTCCGACAGTAATGGTGACCCGATAAAGAACACGCAACCCCAACCATCCCGCATGGATGCCGCCGGCTATTCCACCCAGCTACCGGTCTTGACGCCCAAGAAGACGCCAGACCTAGCAGTGCTGCGGTGACTGCGATCCAGCACGTCAATCTTCCACCATTTTGGCCGAACAGCCCCGGCACATGGTTACTGCAGGTCGAGACGCACTTGCGTCTACGGCAAATCGCCAGCCAACAGACCAGGTACTGGCATCTGGTGTCCTCCTTACGACTGGACGTAGCCGAAGACTTCGCTGATATTTTAGCTTCGCCGTACCCGAGCCATCCCTACGACACGTTGAAGGAAGCTATCATTTCCTGTAAGTCCGAGTCTGAACACAGCAGACTCCAACAGCTCATCACGGCCACAGAGCACGGTGACCGTCGCCCATCCCGGCTCGTGCGACGCATGCGCCAGTTCATTGGCGCGACCTGGGCCCCTCGAGAGAAGCTGTTGCGTGAGTTGTTCTTCGAGCGCTTACCGCAGAGCATGGTCCCGGTCCTTGTCGCTGCAGGAGATGTCCCAGAGACATGCTCGGATTCACACGAACTTTTCAAAGAAAAGCAGCATAAAAAATAAGGACAAAGAAAGTATCAAAGAAAATGCAGGCAAATTAAATCACGGTGCCTAGTTCAAACGAGAGTGTGGCCTGATGAACCCCTGAGGTAACGCTTCAATGTTCGAAGGACCAGGTCACCGTTATGCTGATGCGAGCTTCGACGAAGGCTGCAGGCACGTTTGCGGCGGCGGCAGGCCAGTGATGCGGATGAGGATGACGACGGTAAATGTGACCCCGCCGTTGGAGTCAAGGGAAAATCAGGAGCTGGCGGACGACCTCACAGCGATATCGGGCAGACATCAACCATTCCCGCCGGCACCCTGGTCGCCCGCGGACGTCGCCTCTCCCGGTTCCGTGGCTCTCGGTCAGTACTACGAGCCTCTCAGGAACACTACAGTGGAACTCCGCCGTCTGCGGAGCAATTCAAGAACTGGCCTCGTACTCGAACAGCTCGTAATGGTGCTCGTACGCAGCTCCAAGCGCAGCTGGGTGCTCGGCAAACGTCTGGGATCGTCCAGCTTGGTCGGGAGCCCCGTGTTCGAGCCCGGAACTCGACGACGAGGCTCACAGCACCAACAACCTGGAACCAGGATTCCAAGCCCCGTTCTCCTGGTTCCCATCCGTTGTTCCTTTTCTTTTTCCTCATCTACCGTGCACTTCGTGCCGCCGTGTAATTGGGTCCTCATCCGCTCACGTGTCCATGCCAGCGCCCACTAACGTCTTCTTTCTTTTTCGGCGTTCGAGTCTTTTAGGAGGTGCTGCGGTCGTTGACTGTCTGTCAGGTCTTCATGTGCACTCAATGCGCTACACTTTCCACCCCCGCAAGGTCGCACTATTTCTTCATAAATTTCACTCATCACAAGCTGCCACATGTATGACTCTGTTGCGCAGCTGGTACTGCCGTGCTGTTTGCAAGTCCTCCGAACAATGTAACTATCGTACCTAAGAGAGTGACACATCAGCTGTTGGATCTCTCGCACTCGACGACATCTGTCGCGTCGATCACGCAGACGAAGAGCGCTTCCTCTGTTGTCATGCTTCCTTCGTCCGCTATTTTTCTGCGCTAAAACCTCCGACACATCCAAAGAACTTGATCAAAGAATTAGCACTTTCTGTGTAATGTAGCCGCGCAGCTTGCTCAAAAAAATTACAGCATATCCACGGAGTGAATGATGATGAGTGGGCGAAGCTCGGGATGTGCATCGTAGATCGTGCCGAGTTCCGGATTAATTTAGTTAACGCGCATGCTACGAATCCTCACGGTTCAACTATGCACAATACACAAGTGAAATCTCCCACCGGCACTTCATTGCAAGTGAAGATGCAGTGTGTATATATATATATATATATATATATATATATATATATATATATATATATATATGGGTTTTGCCGGTGAACGCTTCTCCAACGCGAGCAGTCGGTATTTCTCAATCAAGAAACTCGCTAGGAGACGCTGCCTGCGCCAACGTTGTCTCTCGCGTTTGCCGGGGCAGTGTCGAGTTTGCCGGGGAGCGCGTGGCTCCCGGCGCTCGCGGCGAGGGCGAGCGCCAGGTGCCACGCGCTCGCCCTCGGCGCGTGCGTGCGCTCCAGCAGGCACGCGCCGGTGGCTACCTACTAACTACTACTACTACTACTACTACTACTACTACTACATACATCGGGGACGCACGAAATGGCTGCTAATGGGGAATGAGAGACAGAAGAATTCGGCTTTTAGTTAACGCGCACGCTGCGAATTTTTTATTGTTCAACAACGCACAGGAGAAATCTCCCACCGGCACCACCTTGGAGGTCAAAGCGTAAGACTGGTTACGCACTACTACGACTACGACGAGGGACGAACGGGTGCCGCTTTAAGGAGCTTCGCCCCTAAAAGGGATAGAAGAGTACGTTAGAAGCGCGGGATCACCTCATGCGAACCCCCCCCCCCCCCCTTCCCCCGACAATAAATTCTTTCTTCTCTGTACTAGACATTATACATGGCGCCGCATTGGTGACACACACGGAGGAAGGAAAAAAGAGGAGAGGGCCTGCCCAACCCGCGTGCTGGCGGAGAAGTGTGGAGGAAGTGACGCATTAGCGGCCATTACTACGGGGAAAAATGGCGGCCTTGTAGCCATGTGCGCGCGGCGTGTTGTGTTGTTGCGAAGTATGTGGTTCTGTGGATCCCGTACCGTGCTGTGCCGTGGCGAACTGCAAGTGTTCGACAGTGTGCAGTCTTCGTGCCGCATTTAAAACTGCGCAGCGTTCTCCCGCTGGTTGCTACAGCCAGCGGGTCTGAGCTAGAGAGCGTCTAACGAGAGAGCATCGACGGACTGTACGGCGAGTGAAGGATGTTTGCAATGCTCAGCGAAGTCATTTCAAAGCGGCGTCACAGAAGGAGACATTAAGTAATTTGTACGGCGAACGCCTGGCAGGTCAGTGACAGTTGTGCAGTGTTTCTGCTCCGGGCATCGCACAGCAAGACATTAAAGCATGCTTTCGTAGTAAATGTGTATATGTTGTTTGTAGCTACGAACTGCGCTTGTGCATGTTATAAGCACTTTGTTTTTTTTTGTTTACGATTACGATGCTCGCTCTTCGCAGTGCCTACGGCATGAGAGCACTAAGCGTGGTTCTCACAGAGCGAACTTCACCAAGGGAGGTCGCGCGTCTTAAAATAGCGAGACGCGCCGGCGCGTTCCCGCCGCAGCACGCTAGCACGTCGGCCGTGCCGGCCATGGTTTCGGGAAACGCAAGAAGCTTGACTAGTACGCAGAACTGCGTAGGAAACGTCCGCTTTTGCGCATCCTAACAAGCACTAGGGTCTTTAGAATTGCGCATCTATGTATTTTCTACTAAAGGAACACACCGTCTAATACTTACGTATTGATGTTGCGCCTCAGATATGCGTAATATTTGCTTTTTGGCTGACTGTGTTCAAAAGTATGAAGGTTCAAGCTGGGTGGTCGTTGAGGAAGGGGTTCACCTTGCGCAGCAGGACAGACACACACACGCACAGACAGACCAAAATTTCTGCGTTCAAGTATCCCAAGAAAGACTATCGTCTTTAAAAAATAAGCACAAAGAAAGTATCAAAGAAAATACAGGCAAATTAAATCACAGTGCCTAGGTCAAACGAGAGTGTGGCCTGATGGACCCCTGAGGTAACGCGTCAATGTTCGAAGGACCAGGTCACCGTTATGCTGATGCGAGCTTCGACGAGGGCTGCAGGCACGTTTGCGGCGGCGGCAGGCCAGTGATGCGGATGAGGATGATGACGGTAAATGTGACGCCGCCGTTGGAGTCAAGGGAAAATCAGGAGCTGGCGGACGACCTCACAGCGATATGGTGCAGACATAAACCATTCCCGCCGGCACCCTGGTAGCCCGCGGGCGTCGCCTCTCCCGGTTCCGTGGCTCTCGGTCAGTACCACGAGCCCCTCAGGAACACTACAGTGGAACTCCGCCGTCCGCGGAGCAATTCAAGAACTGGCCTCGTACTCGAACAGCTCGTAATGGTGCTCGTACGCGGCTCCAAGCGCACCTGGGTGCTCGGCAAACGTCTGGGATCGTCCAGCTTGGTCGGGAGTCCCGTGTTCGAGCCCGGAACTCGACGACGAGGCTCACAGCACCAACAACCTGGAACCAGGATTCCAAGCCCCGTTCTCCTGGTTTCCATCCGTTCTTCCTTTTCTTTTTCCTCATCTCCCGTGCACTTCGTGCCGCCGTGTAATTGGGTCCTCATCCGCTCACGTGTCCATGCCAGCGCCCACTAACGTCTTCTTTCTTTTTCGGCGTTCGAGTCTTTTAGGAGGTGCTGCGGTCGTTGACTGTCTGTCAGGCCTTCATGTCCACTCAATGCGCTACACTTTCCATCCCGCACGGTCGCACTATTTCTTCATAAATTTCACTCATCACAAGCTGCCACAAGTATGACACTCTTGCGCAGCTGGTACTGCCGTGCTGTTTCCAAGTCCTCCGAACAATGTAACTATCGTACCTAAGAGAGTGACACATCAGCTCTTGGATCTCTCGCACTCGACGACATCTGTCGCGTCGATCACGCAGACGAAGAGCGCTTCCTCTGTTGTCATGCTTCCTTCGCTCGCTTGTTTTCTGCGCTAAAGCCTCCGACACATCCAAAGAACTTGATCAAAGAATCAGCACTTTCTGTGTAATGTAGCCGCGCAGTTTGCTCAAAAAGGGATAGAAGAGTACACTAGAAGCGCGGGGTCACCTCCTGCGACCCCCCCCCCCTTCCCCCGTCAATAAATTCTTTCATCTCTGTACTAGACACTATACATAAGTCTACTTCTACGAACTGCAAGGCGTCGCATTGGTGACACAGCAGGTTATCCACCAGGTTATCCCTGGGCCGCCTTTCGGCTAACAAAGTGCGTATCGGCGTCTCAAGCGGTTTCCGGTCCCAGCAGATGCGTTGCCAGGGCGGCTAGCTGTTGTCGCTACACTGGGACTCTCGTTCCTCTCGTGCTGCAGGGATGGCATCCACGCGCGGCGTGTACAACTGTTTTGAGTAAATGATTCGGCATCAGTCATCACTTGGAACGTAGATGTATATGTTGGTGATGAACCACAAGGCTCTCCCTTCTTCGTATTCTTCTCAACCACGAGACAACACAGTGAGGGAATAAACCCTAATATTGGAAGTTTGAATTAACAATGATCATCTTTGCTAACAACGACTATTTTTTGTCACACTCACCCAGTGCCCATTTTGCAAGCGCCCCTTTTGCATGCGCCCTGCCGACGCACATGTGTACATCATATACGACACCAGCAGAAAATACGCCAACAGTGCATCTTGCTGTTTAGGAGAGCACTATCGCGTGACGCGTCAATCGGATCGGTGCCAGCTTCCAGAATTTGCTTTTGCAGAAACTGAACAGGCCGCAGAAGAGAAATTACGTGAACGGCATAACTTCCTAGCACCTACTGAACCTAGAACGTGGCATACACGGCGAGGCCGCCTGCAAATCGAGCCCGAAGAATCGGTACGTCAGCGTTCATACACAGCTAAAACTTCTGTATCTAAATTAAAAGAATACTTTCGGATTTCGTGGGCTATATCGCACCACTAAAATGCATTTTAAGGAAAACTATGCGCCCCTGCGCAATTGCCTGCTTTTCCGACTCAATCTACCAGCTGTTTTTCTGTTAATACCGTATTATAAATATGCATATGTCCCACCGGAATAAACATTTTGACGGATGTATTCTTAGAAACAAGCCGAGGCCACCACCCAGGCCGCACAACAACATTGGACCGACCTTCGCGCAACGTTGGAAAACATTGGATACAATATTGGAACTACATTGGATTTTGGGGTCCATGCTACACTTTAGACAAGATTAGTCCAATGTTGGATAGCAGTCGTATAATGTTGGAAAAATTGGGAAAGAAAGGCTTTGGCCAACATTGTCCATTGTTTGTATTTTCAATATTGGTAAGCTTGTATAAACAATGGCAGCTCGAAGCGTTTTTTCCAGCGTTTATTGATGGTTGTTCCATTATTTTTTGCCAGCATTCATCGTTGGATGAGGTAGCATTTCTTGCCAGCCTTCTTTTTGGATGATCCTATATTTTCCCCACCTTTTTTATTGGCTATCATGCACGCACTTAAATTTGTTTTGCCGAGGCTTCTGGCTCTAGGCAAAAAGCAAGAATATCCACTAAATTATGGGAGTAACAATAGCTTTATTTTGTAGTTAGTATGCATGTATGGATTGCCAGCTTGGGAAATGAATTTTTTTATGTTCACGCTTCATGGTTATGACGACAGCATAAAACAGACATAAATGGTCAATGCACTCGTATGTTATGCCGAAACGTATCTTTCGAACATATACACACATACAAATAAGCAAAATGTCTTCTTTGTGATACGTTTTCTTCGTGAGTTTAAGAGACATGAGGAGGGCTTGAAGAGAAAGTTCAGACGAACTCAACAAATCAGTATTTACTCTAAGTTTGAAGTCCACTGTATATGATCAGCCTCGAGAAAACTAAATGCATAAGCACCAGAAGCAAAAAGAAGAGGCACAAGAAAACATACGCCTAAAACTATGCGGCACGTTATGGTTTAATTGCTTATTAAATGGTGGAGTAGCTGAAGCTTGAAAGGTTCCTTAAACAAGTGCACGAAACAGGTGAATTGTATAAATTAAACACTTCCTCAAGTAAAACAACGAAAGTGAATGTTAGGATACGGTGATGTGTTTCAGCATGCAGAATCCGGAACGGAGGGTATGTGGGGACAATCCGACGAGTTCTAAATAACCGAAACCTAGGAACAAGAAATGACCGTTACAGAGCAAAAGGAAAACATGTTTGGCGCAAGGAAAAAAGCAAACAAACATGAAAGTCACGCGACCCAAAACAGCTTTGCTAGGAGCGATTACTTCATCTGCCGCGATGTATACAACAAAGCCCACCACGTGTGTATTTAAAAAATAGACAAATCTAAAGAAAATACGCAGTAATACATTATAATAAACTCGGCACACACCAAAATGAGGGTATGGGCACAACGGAACGCACAATGAGTAAAATAAACGAATGGATAAAATCGGTACAAAGCTTTCAGGAAAACTGTTAGATCAGTCCGAACACGTTGAGGCTCATCTGTTCAGTTTACCTATAATGTCCGGTCCGAAGAAGCGCATGGCTGCCACTTTTTCACTATGCAGGAGTTTGCAGTCGCGAGTTCCGTGTCCGTAGTCCACTTAGGGGTTCTGACTTCGTAAACTTGCCAGTTTCAGCAGATATCCGATGCACGTGCGACACAACCTGTACATCCGAAAAACCTCTGCTGAGTGAAAGCCGCTTCGCCTGCCTCACCCCCCCGCTGGCTATGAAGAAACACGTCAAACAGGTATGCATAGCAAAACGGATTAGTGGAGCCCACACAGTGCCCCCTCCCTCCCCCCCCTTCCCCCCTGCCGCGATACGCTTCGATGTTCGGCGGCCTCCTGTACCTTCTGCTCGAGGTAGAAAGTTAACAAAGGCTTTTCCTTACCTTCCAATGTGCTGCATATACCGTATTTGCTCATACACAACTTATACCGTGCTTACTCGCGCATACCACGTAACTCGTGTTTTATTTTTCTCCATGAATGTAGAAGTTCTAGAAGGTGCGTGCATTGCATGGGAATTTCGCAAATACTTCCCAAATATCGTGCAAGGAATCTTGACGCGTGCTCAGCTGAGATGTATCAAATGAAATGTATCACAAAAACGAAGGTAGCTTTCACTCAACAGAACGTGTACTTCAACAGCCAAATGCATCCGTGGGCTACATTCAAACATTAGCGGATTTGTGACTCAGGAATTGCCGTCACTCGTGCTGTCAGCGGCGTCTCCGAACTCCAGTATCAAGCGCGACTCATATTCACGTGTCGAAATCTTCGTGGCGGCAAGGCTCTCAGTTACCCTGCAAACGCTGTTTAGTTTTGTAGGTATCAACACGTCGCTCAAAATCGAAACAATCAAAATGCGATCGGCTATGCGAAGCCCGGGCTACCGAACACGCAAAACTGATAAAGGACAGCACTAGCCTGCACCACGTGGCCCTGGGTGTCATGGGAGGGCATGCGAGTAATATTTTTGCGTAAACCATACATAAACTGGGAGTGCAGAAATTACGCTTGGGCGCTAATTATGCGAGTGCATACGGTAGGTACATATATATTAACGCTGCGGTACAGCTTCCCTGCGCTACAGGGACTTTCCAAGTCTAGTATCCAGGCGCTTACCAGTATGCAAGCTAAAGCGCTGAGGATATGCCTGGGCCTACCTAAAAAGACTTCGATCGTAGGAACCCTTACAGAAAGCCGGAGACTTTCGGTGCCACTGCTACTGAAGCAAGAGATTCTTCGAGCCTGTGTGCGTTTTGCTGCTAGGGTTCACAACCATCCGCTTGCATCAGCCACCACATCCGAAGTACAGACCCTTCTTCCGCTGATGTACGAAAAGCCATCAATTCCGACAACGCCGCCATGGAAACTACCCTCTTGGGCCATAGTCACGACTGTACCGGGCATCAAGAGTAAAAGTAACACGCCAGCTCCAGCACTGAAATATTTCGCCCTGGAGCATATTAACGCCAACTACAGATCCTGCCGCTACATTTACACTGATGGCTCTGTTACGGATACATCATCGGCAATAGGTCTGTGGATCCCGTCGGCAAACATGTCAATTTCTGCCACCTTGGGTCACCGCACATCTGCCACAGCTACTGAGCTGGCTGCGCTGCGGAGAGCGCTTATTTACATCGTAGCTCAGACACCTGATTCCTGGGTAATCTTCTCTGATTCGCGAGCGGCGCTGCAGTCCCTGAAGTCACCACGAGCCCAAGAACAACTAGTTTTGGACATCAAGCGGCTAGGCAATAATGCTCATGAACTTAATCACCGCGTTGTATTCCAGTGGTTACCAGCCCACTGTGGAATACAAGGAAACGTTCGGGCCGACAGTGCTGCCAGAACAGCCCATGGAACTAAAACACCACTAACAGCCATACCCCTTTCAAGAAAAGATGCGGCGACTATGGTATCGACATTTGCCTGGAATCAGCAGCGATACTTCTGGTGTGATCCAGGACATCAGTATGGACCACTACACGCCATTGACCCAGCCTGCAGCTTCCACGTACCACAAGGTTTAGCCAGGCGAGATGAAGCGTGCCTTCACCGATTAAGACTTAATGTAGCATACACGAGAGATTATAAGCACAAAATACAACAGTCTGATTCTCCATTGTGCTCCACATGCAACACACGAGAGGACATTGAACACGTCCTGTGCAACTGCCAGCACTACGAGTCGGATAGAAAGACTCTGAAGGCAGCGCTTCACTTGCCACATGGTACGACCTTGGAGCTGCGGCATCTCCTAGGCCCGTGGCAAGACAGCGCCTGCGCACTACGTAGCACCAAGGCGCTGATAGCGTTTCTACGGGCAACATGCCTCAATGAAACGCTGTAAACTGAGTTATAGTGTATATATGTATATATGAGTGTGTGAGTAAGTGTGACCGTATGTACGTGTTATGTTAGATGTGATCACTGTAAATATCATAATCACCGCAAAGTACCTGGAGTAGCAAGCCAGGCCATTAACCAGGCTAACATCTCCGGTTCATCAATAAAGTGTTCTCTCTCTCTCTCTCTCTATTAACACTGTTTCAAATGAAAACGAAATGATTGCTTCCAATATGTTGGTTGTACTTCCCAATTTGAACAACATAGGCGCGACAATATTTCCGTCTGGACAATATTATCGCGCAAGCAGCATTGCTGTCCTGTATTGGTGAAACCAGCTGGAATATCTGGACAGTATACATAGCCTACTTCTATTATATTGCTGCTGGGCACTTTGGACCATGTCATGGCATTGTAGATGTAGTTTGCTCAACTTCCAATGTGCAAGTTCTAGCATACTTTCATACACTTAGCTAGAACTTGCGCAGATAAACACTTGCTTAAATTATAGACATAATTTTTTGTGCTGCACTGAATCCAAACACAACGACTTTTCTGAACTCATTCGCGGCACCGAATCGAGCTAGTGGTCCCTTCATATTGGGAAAACTGGAAATATATCATGTGTACTTGCCTCCCGATATATCGTTTGTACTTCCCAATGTTACCAACATTGATGCTCCAACACTTGTGTGCGGACAATATTGTCCGACGCAGAACATTGGAAGTCCAACATTGGCGATGCAGTGAGATTGATTGGACAATATATACAGCCTGCCGCCATTACATAACCAATATTGATAGGACCATGTGGAAATTGACCCATCATTACCATTCTTGTGAACTGGCCCGACCAATACTGTATGCTGAGTGGCAACCATGGCACACTTTTGCCTTCTTTACAAGATGGAAGAACCACTATTGTAAATTGAATGGTTACGATGGGCCATTGTTGGAGGCCTTAACAGATGGAATTTCCAATGCTGGCTTATGAGTGGTATCACGGGGCCTTCATTGGACCTCCGTAAGCCAACAAAAACAATATTGGCCCGAGCATCTGTGCTGCCTGGGCACCTGCCAGCCATGACGACAGATGTATCAAAACTTTTTCGTTGTGCTGTGTGCTTCGCATTGGTGTCTCCAAAAGCTTCGTATGTACGCATTACAAACGCGACGAATATAAAATACAGGACGGGTCGTTTCAGATCCTTCTTCCTCGCGAGGGTCGAACGTACCGCTGGCTACGCTTGCCCAACGTCGGCACGGTTTTTTGTTCAGCTGCGCGAACAGGAAAACTTGTTTTATTTTGTAGCTTTTTTAAGTGAGACAAATGAACGACTTCGACCATCGCATAGTCCTCAAAGGAATTGTGGATGCAGCCTCACAGTCACTCCTCCTCCTAGCGCTTCAGAAAGCTTATGTTGAATACGCGGGAGAAACGGACAGAATGAAAGCAGGAAACCAGACGAAGATTTTGCGTAGCAGTATTCTTATCGCTTTGTTGTTCTTTAATGTTCGATGCGGAAAATTGGCAGTATGCGGAAGAAGCCGCGGTGAGTAGCATTGACTGCATTTCTTTTTTGTTGCCCAACCATGACAGTTCGGCTTGAACAACATAAGGCACCCCAACAACTGAAGTGCTTCGACTGCAGCAGAAAAGCAGAAGTTCTTGTTATAGCCTTGGTGGCTGTGAAGACCTGGCGCTTGGCTGTGACCCTTCTCGGGCAATCTAGGTAGCAAGACGCTACCCCCTTGCGTAAACTCGTTCTCCGTTCAGAAGCTGTAGTGCTTGCATCTTCAAGCTCACGAAGAGCGTTGGCGCGCCTTCGGTAGGCTTAGCACAAGAAAGTGTTCCTTCCCCACTAAAAACACACAAGAATTAACGAGACACCCGTTTCCGACATATTGTCGCGATGCAATCGGTGCACTGTAGAAGTATTTCAATACCGACACGCAAATGTATTTTGCAAATGTACCTTGATGTAGCAGTGCACTTATACCCAAAAGCATCGCTATGATAATATTGCAAGACCGTGGTATCGCGATATTACCCAAACTTGCATTGTCAACTCCGCAGGTGGGGAACTGTTGACACAGGGTTGGCGAGCAACGAGAAATCAGCGTTACATTCGTACTGGGACCTATTCCTGTTTAAGCTTCGGTGCTGCAACACGGGGTGATGTGACTGGTTCCTGGGGTTTTACATCTCAGAACCACGACCTTATTATGACAGACGCTGTAGATTGAGCGCTCCGGAAATTTCGACCACCTGGAGTTCTTTAACGTGTACTGGCGCCGCATAGCGCACGGGCCTCAGCATTTCGCCTGCCTCGAAATGCAGCCGCCGCGGCCGGGGTTCGATGCTGCAACCTTGGGATCTGCAGCCGAGTGCCATAACCACTACTAGACTGTCGTTGCGGGCAATGTCAGGTCAACCGAACCAAAAGGCGTGTTGCATTACGTTATAAGGCTTGAACTAGTTAAAAATGGTAGCGAAAGTTCGAGCAATTAACCGCAGTAAGCTTAAAGCAGACGTGTCCTTCTTAGGGATTTCTGCTCGGGCATTTTTTTCGACAAATGAACGCGTCTTCGTCATCAAATTAAATAATTTGCAACGCCTGTTTGCACGCTTTGCTGACTCTACAGGCGCAGCCTCAAAAGTGAAAGGAAGGTCAAGAAGTGAGACGAAATATTCACTTATCATCCGTCCTAACATGACCGTGTGACAGGTGCATTTCTTTAAGGTTGTAAGTGGCACTTGCTACGCGTTTCGTAACTACGAACTAGGTGCAGCTAAGCACGCAGCTCCTCCCAAGTGACAGAAAGGCAGTGGAAACGTCAAGGAAAGAAATTTACAACGAAGCTTAAGAATCACGCGGTTGTGAAGCATGTTGATCAAATTTGCGCGTTGATCCCTTAAAAAATTTTATTGAGAGACTACTTCTGAATGCTGAGAATTTTACTGAGGAGGCATGGGGGGGGGGCTGTCCGTTGAAATATCATTGAATTAAATGTTGACGCTTCGTGAATATTGGCCACGGGCATCTAATTCAGAATGTGTTGAAAAGGTAGTGGTTGAATTGCAGCTGAGCTGTGATTGTAGGTACAGTTGCGCACTGAAAAACTTAGTTTGATGCTTTTGCCGCATATTTATTGAGCTAAAATTGAAGCAGCCCCAATATATATATATATATATATATATATATATATATATATATATATATATATATATATATATATATATATTGCAAAGGAAAGATGCACAGAGCCAGCGTCTTTGCTGCATGCCGGCTGTTCTATTCCTTTCCTCGTCTTCCCTTGCTTCTCTTCGCTGTTCCCATAGCCCAACCGTCGAAGCCAAGGCGGCAAGCCGATTTTGAAATAGTTCGGCGAAATATTCAGTGCACATGTAATAACGCCAGTTTGAAACCCCAGCGTTCTTGCGCTCCCGAAACGACTATCGGCCGGCATTTACACTACCGGCCGGCATGGTAATATGCGGTGACGTTGCAGTAAGATATGTTTAAGTTCAAGGGTATAGTGAACTCGCGTTTGCTCTAAGAGAATCGATTTACTATCTAGAAATCTAGAAAGAAAGAAAATACTTAGGAACCGCGCGGTGCTGCTATTTGGAAGCAAAGCTGCAGTACGGTTTGTTTTCCCGTGGCCTCCGAGGGTGCGCCGATCTCGGAGGTCTGGTGGCTACTAACGTGACGTCAACTTCAGAGATGAGGGGAACGCAAGCAGTGAAACCGCAACCGCGTTGTTGATCGCTCTAAAGAAACCCACACGGTACAACGGAAGAATGCATGTTGTTGACTGGAGGGTGGGGATCCCGAATACGCACTTAGTAGAAAATGCTCAGAAGATGTTTCACGGCCCATTTAATAACTACATTGAAGATACAATGATATATTCGCTTCATATTGTAGCTAGGCCGCACGAACCTGTTAATGTAAAGGCATCATGATAATGCATGGTGTAATTACAGAACACAGCCGTTAGTGCTCTCGTGCCCACAGTGGACGCATTATTTGCCCACAAGCAATGTGGCAGGATGAGTTAACGTGTGTCACCTTAGCCTGTAGTGTTAGGCGACCCTAGGGGAGTTTGCGCAGAACTTTTCGGATGCAACTGCATCCATATGCGTGTGCGCGCAACCATGAAACTTGACTTTTTCTCCATTGCACCACATGGCTACGAAAGTGCACCGCAACGTCAATAAAAATCAAGGGCGTTTTAAGTGAAAAGCCATGGTATTCAGAACCACGAAAATTTGTTTGAAGTCTATTTATACGAGATCGATGGATAATAAAAATCCAATGCATACGATGCAGAAATGTCGATACCAGGGCCAGTATTTGCAAGTAAAATGGTAATCTGTACGAGTTTGGTCTATTATAGCTCAGCAAATTCGCAGTGGATATTCAACAACCGGTTTCATCAGAGACATGCGTTCAAAGAAGCCGCATCACCCACGATAAGATTTCAGGCCGGACTCACAGAACTGTCGCCGGAGCCATAGCGGCTCCAGCATATGCACTGAAACGTGGTGTGGTCCATCCTTGAAATAATTTGCCGGATTTGAGTATTCAAGCACATAGCCACGTCCGTAGAATGAAAAATGAATGAAACAATGGTTTTTATGCGGAAAGTTATGGAATTCGGAACAAGGGAAGTTCGTTCGAGATCTTACTGTACAAGTTCAATGGATCTTTAAAAGTCAGTGCATACGAGTGGGGCCACTAGGGCTCAACAAATTTGGAATGGACATTCAGCACAAAGTTTTAATAGGGAAGGAAAGTCAAAAGAGGCCGCATTATCGCGATAATATTTCAGGCAGGACTCACAGAGCCGTGATAAAAGCCATCGCGGGTCAAGCGTGCGTATTACATACGCAGCGTGCATGATGTATGTAGTGCTGCGTCGTGTTGATTGGTGTGCAAAAGTATGTCTTGCTTTCATGTTTTTCTGCCACTACAAAATCCAAAGAAACCTGCGGAGGCCTGTGTATACGGGCACTTAGTAGGTCGGTAGGGGTGCCACTGCCCATCATATAATTTGTGCTGTGAAAATTTTTGAAGTCCCATTCACATATATGCGCTCAATTAGGTATGCTAAGCTCAACCACTGCACAACAATCAATCAACGCTTAATCAGTAAATTATTAAATATGTACTTATGTTTGAAAAGCATCAACGGTGTTTTAGTTTTGTACACGCTGAGGGAACTCACTGACTCTTGGAATGTAGCTGAAAATCAATTGATACAACTATTCTCCAATGGTTTCTCAACAATAACTGAACAGTCTATTTTGTTGGGGATATCTTTTTCCATTCATTGCTCTCAGAAAAATATAGATCAAGACGCACTCCTAGTTGCGCTATGTCGCTTTTCACATATGAACACATCGTAATGTTATCTTGTTCTCTTGCATAATCAGGTGTTGTGACAGCAACGAGAAGCGCTTCACTTGCGACTAAGTGGATGCAGAAGTGCGGATTGCCGTTTGCTCGTCGTTTCAACGTCCCCGCTTCCACCTTATTAAAGGTAACTTTCATAAGCGTAATACGCCACCCGTTCAAACCAGATTACGCAATTGCACCTCATTGCCAGCTTTCCCGTAGAGAAATTATAAGTGGAAAACCAATGCAGCTTTTTGTTGTGTTCTTTCGCGCTGACTTCGGGTCGGCACAAAATCTGATTGATTTGTGGGGTTTAACGTCCTTAAACCAGCTCCGATTATGATAGACGCCGTAGTGGCGGGCTCCGGAAATTTCGACCAGCTGGGGTTCTTTAACGTGCACTGACATCGCACAGTACACGAGCCTCAATATCTCGCCTACATGGAAATGCAGCGGCCGCGGCCGTGTTTCGAACCCGTGACCTTCCGATCAGCAGCCGAGTGCCGTAGCCACTAGACCCCAGCGGGGGGGGGGGGGGGGGGTAACATTGCCATAACCCGCCCATGACCATTGCTACAGGTTTTTGTTTTCATGTTAATGCGGCGCTTCCAAGTTTAACATGGCCAGTTAGTTATCTTCTTTATTTGTGGAATGGCTCTATCTTTATTCTGTACAGACTGCTCGTCCCTTCTGAAAAAATCCATATGCAGCGTTACGGAAAACATACGGATTCCGTACCTTCTCCGTACAAAATTTACGGAAATGACACGGAACACATGCGGCCATATACGGAAGCCTACGGAACTGATACGGAGCATACGGAAGAAGGCGTATGGAACATAAGAATTCCGTTTCGCCATAAGAATACATTTTACGGAATGAACTGCTTCCGTATCCGTTATATGGACATACCATACGGCGATACGGAGCACACGGAAGGCATGACATATGACGAACGGAATATGAACGGACAAAGTGATAGATTATGCGGAAGCGCATAGGTTGATGACACACATATGGAAAAAGTACGGAAGGACGATGCGGAGGCCTCACGAGCAAATGGAAGCAGCTATAAGGAATTAGAAGAATTTGCGTGAATGATACGGATACGGGGATACGGATACGGAGATACTGATACGGAGATACGGATACGGAGGTACGGATACGGAGATACAGAATGATACAGAAACTGCAAGAGAAGGAAGTACAATATTGAACACTGTTTACTCTGACGTGTGTACACATCGCGGGCACTTAGCCTCTTTATCTAGGTAATCATCATCACGTAGGTACAGTTATATATCATAATATGTCAAGTACAATGCGATAGGAAAGCAACTTCAGGCGTGTTTCCAGTCTATGGGTCTGTATCAGAAATATCACACGTAAAGAAATTCATCAAAAACATCTTCGAATTACATGCAAACTTACGCAAATTAAGTTAACAAAGACATAAACGATTTCATTCGAGTATGATCCATGATCTCAGTGTTATTTGGCATTGCAGCTCAGTGGCATCAGAAGATGAACGAGATGAAGCGCATGTGTGGTAGTGCGCGTTGGTACTGTGTTGTCACATCGTAAGCTATGCCTTCTGAATGCCTATTGTACATATGTAGATTACATTTGTTCTGTTTACCTTGTTTGCTCTGCTTTAAAGGGGCCCTCTAACACTTTTTTCGCACCCGTTTTCATGTGCGTATTGCGTAGACTAGAGGGTGGACAGACGAATGCTACAAGAATGACAGCGATAGGAGCAGGCAGTGCAAAGTTATTAAGGAGACAAAGTTCAAAATACAAGCAAAAAAATGCGGACCCTCAACTTGGATTTCGCGGGGTCAGGTGATCGCATTTCACTCTCCACAAACGTCACAGAGCTCGGCCAATGGAATTGGCTTTAGGCGCCTACGTGGCGGAAGTTCGTACGCCATCGTTGCCTGTTCGCTCCAGTGTAGTGATGACGCCGTTGCCATGCCAACAAACAACGCGGAGCGAGAGCGTGCCACACTGTCAGTTATGAGCTTTTCTGACCGCTCCCACTTGTAAGAGCGGACGCTCGTGCTTCGAACCGAGGCTTTACGCGTCGTTCCGTGTTAAGACACTTCAAGACGAGTGACGTCGTCTTTAAACTCACCGTCATGACCACTGAGAGGGGCCGGCGAATACGACCATACTCGGCAACGTTTCTTCACGGGTTGTTCAGCTAAACGAGCAGACATGGAATCATAGAAGTGGGAATAGGGAATTTTAGCGTGTCAACATAACCCCAATGCGCAAAACACTGCGTAGAGCGGAATACCGGGTGTAAACATTGCATGCGCAAGCACGGCAGACCACCTGGAGTGGTTGCCGTCCGCTTCGAATCTTTTGAGTGGTCGTCGTGCGCTATGTAGCCCTCGAGTTGCTGACGGTTTTAGTTGCTTTAGCTTTGTATGATGAAGCTTCGCCGGTAAAGCACCCGTGAAAATTCGACACCGCTTCTCAGCGCGACACAAATTGTCGAGGCTGTAGGGTAGCGAGTGGCTGCCGGTATCTCGGAGGACATAGATCACGCGGTTTTGCTTGTTCTGTTTACCACCCATAGCTGGCGCCACTTGACTGTGACAAACAACGCTATCCGGTATCCAGTACGCCTTTGCGTATACCGGTTTAGCGGACACGTTCAAGTTTCCTTATAGCTAGTAACGTTGCGCGCGACAGCACACTTTGACAGAACGGCAAATTCCACCCAGTGGTTCAGCGCTTTAGCGAGTCGCGAACGTACACAAGAGAGATGAAACAAAGGAATTCTTTTCGTATGGACATACGACTCGTTTAAGCAAAAGGCAAGAGGCGAAGCAGGGGCCAGCGCCTCTATCGCGTTTTATTGTTGTGGGGATCTTTCTACTGCGACTGCGTCTATTGGCGTTCAATAAAAACCTACGCAGGTGAAAAGACAAAGCCGAATATTACTTGCTTACCGACGTAGTGCCGCGAGCACTTATAGTGCTACTTTCATCCAATCACCGGCTCGAGCCCTAAGTCGTCATTTCCGCACAAATAGTTCTGACGAGCGCCACTACGCGCTGATGCGGTCGGCAGCGATGTGATGATTTCATTGAACGATTAAAATATTAAATCTACTGATATGGGCGGTTTGACACCTGCCAAAAATATCCTCAGCCATCTGTCTACGCGACCGGCAAATAAAAATGGGTGCGAGGAAAGTGTTAGAGGGCCCCTTTAAGCTGATGCGCGGGACCTTTCACTTAATGGAACATTATTCTGATTATGTAAAACCATGAAGCAGGCGTGTGAGAGCTGAATTATCATCAACCTCAATTTTTGTGTGCATAAAATTTCGCTGCACTTAATAGAGGATTCGCTAATTGGGATTCACTAAATAAAATAGCGCTCACTATATGGCGAGTTTTGCTTAACAGCTCTGTGCGGTTCAGGATTATCTAAGAGCCAAAGCTAACCGCACGGCTGTTCTGTGAATATTTATTTTGTAATTGCGCTGAACGGGAGCGTACCACCGGCACCACATGATAGGTAATGTGTGTGGGTATATATACCCGATCGTTGGTGTAGGGTTGCGTGAGGTGAGTCGTCTATGTGATGCATAACTTTCATATGCTTGCGTGTATGTTTGCGTGTGGACGTGTGTGATGTTCCTTCGAATTCATGGGAGTCTGTATATATCATATTAAATCCTGATAAAGTGTGTATGTGTGATATAAATGCTGATAAATGGAGTGAAAATCTGATCGCAATGGGAAGTCTCCATTTTTCTTTTTTTTCGGTTGGTCGGAAGTGGTTCAATAGTTCGTCTGCCTGGAATGCTCTACCGAGGGCTACTTTTAAACCATCCGAGTGGGAACTGCAAGGGAATAAAAATTTGAATCGCTGCTGTTAGCCTCGCAGTTACTCCAAAATTTTCGTACATTTTGGTTTAGAGTGTATATACGAAAATTGTATGGAGGTGGTACGGAGTATGGATGAACGGAAGTGATATGGAGAGCAGTGTACGGAAGTAATGCGGAATGCGCATATACGGATGTGATACGGAGCGTATATATGGAAGTGATGCGGAATACGTATGTACGGATATCCGTATTACCATAATATCGTATGTACGGAAATGCTCTTTCCGTATATACGGAATTTTTCAGAAGGGTTGTATCCGACAAAACGCGCAATGCGCTGTGAATCATAATGCGTTTTTCAAGTGTTTGCTTTAATATAGTCACGACCATGCATGAAATATGGATTGCGGAGATTGATTAAATACGATTGCCATAACTCGTTCACAGAAGTTCCTAGTTTTGTATTTACTGGAATCCTCAAAGTAGTTGTCTGTGAACTTCACAAGTGGCGGTTCAATACTTGTGTACTTCGTCTATTTCAGATGACAGAGAAGTTTTGCATCGGGATCAGGCTTTGCTACGCATACGCAAACACCAGCGCCCAGAATGTACTAAGTCCTTTTCTCCTATTTTGAAATGAACAGCTGTGCTTGCGGCATGTTGTACAGACGCGGACAAAGTGCTCGTCCACACAACCAGCTTGTCCGATTACCATCCGCTTGTGACGCGGATGAACTGCGGCACTTATTGTCGTTTCGCCTCTTTGCTGCTTAGATTCGA
Organism: Hyalomma asiaticum; assembly: GCA_013339685.2. Classification (NCBI taxonomy): domain Eukaryota; kingdom Metazoa; phylum Arthropoda; class Arachnida; order Ixodida; family Ixodidae; genus Hyalomma; species Hyalomma asiaticum. Next base: position 43,968,452 of record CM023482.1, on the reverse strand, counting down.
GGCACTGTGACGACAACTGCCACATTCAGAATGCACTCAGTTATCCTTTATGCAAACATATCAACTGAAAAGAACCGTGCAGGAAAATGAACATAGTATTTTTTTTTCTTGGCTTGTTATGCGTCATGCGGCTGCGCAGTCATTCAAGGAAGCTGATATGTTACATATGACAACGCGCTACATTTACGGTCACTCGTTCAGATTTGGAGCACTTTTGCGGTGACCGGCTCGCACTATTTGTGGCAAATACAGACGTTTTAATATTTCTAGCCACCCTAATTCACTATAGTGACAGTAGCTTCAATCATTTCCGTTTCAGAATATTACTGTGTTCAAACAGCGTGTGCGGAATTGCATGACACAGGGCTGCATGTTCTTCTATAAAAGAAATGCCGTAAGTACACCCACTGTTTCATTCCGTCGAAGCTAGCAAACTCTGATGCTCAGAGCCTTTGCAGCTCCCTATTTCGCTTAGGCCCCATTGGCGTATACATTTGAGTATCACGTGTCGGGGACTGCATTTCAGAGTGCGTATTCGTAGTTAGAGGGCTCAGTTCGGGCGAATCTTTTATCGCTGTTAGAAATAAGCAATGCTTCCGCCAGTTACACTGGCCCATGCAGTGAGTGACGCTCAAGAAGTTCGACCCGAGTGCGTGTCGGTGAAATTTTAGAACTATATGCAGCGTTATATACATCTTCCGGCTGTATAAAAGCTGACACACAAATTTCCATCCTGACAATTGGGGCGAGATCGGAGATCGTTGTTAGCGAAAGCTGGCGGTTTTGTTCGCTTTGCACTGCATGTTATTACTGGTCGTGGTCACGCTTACCTCGTCAGCAGCGGAGCGCGGCCACGTTTTAGCATGACCATGTTATCTCTGCACGTCACGCGCTTAAGCTCACGAAACGAAAATTCTTCGTTTGCACAAAACAGCCTCATTCATTCGAAGGTGAAAAAGATTTTGCGCTGTTGTACACTGTCTAAAAGAAGACAACAATACACGCTAGTAAGTATTTGAGATGTTTACTTCTTGCGTGGTCGTCGCTCTCGCCCTCCCGTTCTCACCTATCTTATGCATCAACCTGTCATAAAACAGTACCCACTCCTGAAAACCTGTGCCGCACTTAGTCGCACTAAATCCACAGCGCGCATAACCAGAGCCGTGCCCCCGCTTCGTGACGTTACATCGAGCTAACGCGTTGTGTTCCGAACAAAGACCTCCGATCGCGCCTATGGGCTTTGGTCTGAAGACTAAGAAGGCGAGTCCCCTGTGTGACTGGATGGTTGACTGGTACGTTTTGGATGCCTCGTAGCCTAATATGCGGATATTTGTGTAGGTGGAGGGGGCAATGTTGGCAATCTCAACGCTCTTCCTGCTGGCGCTGCGTATTGAATGCGAAGCATTCCTTGGCAAACTTAAAGGGAAATTTGTCAAGGCACTCAGCTGGGCTAGTTCATTTTGCATTACACCTGGCGGGAATGCGATTTGAGGACGTCCTAATCTTCTTTGTCAGCGTGCTCAAAGCGCATTGCCACCACGTGTAATTAGAGGGAAGCTAAAGTGAAAAGGTGAAGTGATTTAGAATAATAAGTTGTATTTTCAGAACTGGAATGTTGGTAATTTTAGCATTATAGGTTCAATATTAAAAACAGAAATAAGTGTCCAAGTTTCAATTTTGAAATTCGCGACAGAACTTCGGAACCTATTATCATGACGCTAGACGGCAGAATTTTTTTTTTCGGTATTCTCACCAAATTCGCTCCATAAAATGTTCTGAAACACCCTATGTTAAGTATCTGGCTTTTTTGGAAGGCAAAGTAAGTCTTTCTTGCCGATAAACAGTTATGTACGGCTTTCACGTACTACGTTATATGTACCGTATGCGAAAGGAGTATGCTTACATCGGTGTTTACTATCAACGCTGATTATTGGGTAATTCAGCAAAAGCAGCGCACTGCTTAGATGAACGTAAAACGTGCTGCAAAAGAAAACAGATTTGAGAATACGACAAACCCCCTACTGCACTGAGGCGTGTCGATATTACCGCTACGGCCATTTCACGGTAATATAGGCCTGTAACTGCGGCTGTTTCTTACAACGAAAGCTCCCGCTTTTTGTGCTCATCATCAAATATTGTTTGTGTTCTCGATAATGTACCGTTAAAGTGACCATTACACTCACTGATATTAATGTAGACACAATGTATCTGCATCTTTCTGAAAACGCCGACGCTGGCTTCGCGCGACATGTGAGAGAATGATGCAATTGCTTGCGCTCCACACCCACAGTCGCTTGTTCGAGCGTTGACTAGGTGCCTCGTCAGACTTGCAACGGCAGCTGTTTTACGTAATTCTGCTGACACAGAGAAAGTACCGTTCCAGGGCCTCGGACCATACATTAGACATAGCAACCGTAAGCAATTGCAAAAAGAATGGGATGCCGTAAGTGAAAACAAATGCGCATAACTAAATCTCAAACCTCAAATAGGGAGCTATACCACAGAAAAACATAACAGATATAAGGAGGTTGCATTGTGCAGGCTCCGGATCGGACACATACGCAACACACTCACATCTCTTAAACAACTCTCCTGCGCCGCGTTGTCCAAAATCTGTGGGACGCCTTTCCGTCATTTATGTCCTGATAATATGCAAGAATCTAGAACGTGAAAGGACGCATCATTATCCGAAGGCATATAAAACCGACACACCATTACACCCAGAATTTTTCCCAGGTGATGCTCAAGTATTTCCACTATGCAGAGTTTTAACATTTTTATCCAGTACTGGCTTTGTACGTGGAATCTCTTACTCACAATAACATCAGCCATTACTCATTCCTGAGGGATTTGCTGAGCTTTTCACTCAAAATGTTTGCACACCGTACTCCTTACTTTGACAAGGACTGTTGCGGGGCGGCATGACTATGGCAAGCGCATGTGTCTTAAGGCCATTGCACATAACCATTGATCTTATCTCTTTATGGCCATATACGCCAGCATTCATATTTCATCCTTCACCCTGAGTCCTCGTTACTAACTCAGGCTGACCATGAACCACGTGTTTAGAGCTCTTTGTCCGCAGTAGCCCTTGCACCAGAAAAAATCTTAATGCCATTGCACATAACCATGATTATTCTTTATGGCCATATACGCCAGCATTCATATTTTGTCCTTCACCCTGAGTCCTCGTTACTAACTCAGGCTGACGATGAACCACGTGTTTAGAGCTCTTTGTCCGCAGTAGCCCTTGCACCAGAAAAAATCTACCACTAACTGGGTGCCTCGTTAACTACGACTTAAACCACAACAATAATACACATACATATTTCTTACATTGTCGCATTTCATCCATGCAAGCGCTCTGTCGTCGCGATCTCATCGCTGAGCGGCCCAGCGCCTGGGAGAGATGTAAGCGTTGCGTCGCATTAGGGCAACCCTTAAGATTACACCTCACCGTTGCTGGTTTATCGTTGCCGCTAAAATAACAACGTATCTCACTGAAAAGGCGCGTTCATTGACAGACGAACGTGGCACAGGCGCCATTTACGTGTAGAACAACTTGACTTACTTTGCTGGAAATGGCCCGCACATTTTGTCTGCGTGTACGCCGTGTGCTACAAACCACCGACGCCTCACGGAACGTTGGGCTGACCGTCAGGGCATGGCGCGTGCGCGCTCAGGCTGTACAGAAGGCGGATTCTTGTTCTGCCAAGATCACCGATTTGACTGGAAGCCTGCGTGACGTATTTTAACACGAAAGTGCTTTGTGCCGCTGTCCACCAAGAAATCAGTGACGTGTTTACGTAACGAAAGTGGATGTCTGAAAAATTAACACAAATTTACACTGAAAAAGTATCACCCGCCCGGACTCGAACCCACGTTCGGTAGATTGGTAGATCTTCCAGGAGCTGGAAGATCTACCAATACACCATCGCGTCATTGGCCTTATAGGGAACCGACGTGCCTTATATCTTCACTACAGCACTTTACAAGTTGCATCGGACGTCCGGTTAAAGGAAAGGTGTTTAGCAAGCGAAATTCCTCTGAAATTATTATGGCTTCCCTTTCACTGCAATCTTGATTCACTTAGGTTCGCTGCGATAGTACCGCCATCTAGGATCCACCAATACCCCATCGCATCATAGGCCTTACAGGGACCAGACGTGCCTTATATTTTCACTACAGCGCTTTACAAGTTGCATCTGACTGACGTCCGGCTAAAAGAATGCTGTTGAGCAAGCGAAATTCCTACCCAGCACTTCCACCAAAATATTACTGGAGAGAAGACGTTTGACAATATATTTACAGGATATGTACAAAGGGCCGATAGGTGGGCATGCAAGATGGAGGCCGAGCGCGAGACAATCAGCAAGCGTCGTCTTCGTCAGTTGTGTCTGCTTCGTTCCTCACTGCAGAGCTTCGTTGCAGTATCATGGCTGCCCTTTCACTGAAATCTTGGTTCACTTAGGTTTGATGCGATAGTACCGCCATCTAGGAATGATAGAGCGAAGCAGATCGTCGGGCTAATGCGCTGGCCGTCAGCGCTTCGGCGCTCTTCGCGCCTCGATCGCTGCGGAAGCTACGGGCGTGGAGGCGTTGTGACGGCGCGTTCCTTGGGCAAAGTACAACCGAGGCCGCTAAGAATTTTGTTTGGCGTGTGGCAACATGCGTTGAGTTGCCAGGCGCACTGCGGTAAGAACGCAAAGACGACCGTCGACTAGCAGATGATGCGCCTTTCGCTGCAGTGTGCCGTGTGTTCACAAAATGATCCGCTAACAACTCGTTCGGTTTCGTTTGCTAGGTGTCACTGCTTGCGGACGCTCCTGGTATATGGCAGTGTTGTGCATATCTCTGGTGCGTGTATTTCAGTGTCTCCGGAGCAATTCAAGTAGATTTAGTACTTGCGCATCTGGGCGACTGTAGAGAATCTCTGTGCCGTGTCGAGGTGCCGCTGATGTCCACATGTAACGTGTTCACATGTGGACATCAGCGGCTGACAAAGACAGGCCTACATTAGGCTGACAAAGACAAGCCTACTTCTCAAACCTTAGCTCCAGCGACATTTTCTGGTGTTCGTCCTGTCCCATAGCAGGCTATCCCATAGCAGGCTTCCATCATAGCACGACCCCGTTGGAATACTCCAACGCACGGCGCTCACGATATGCACGCTGGCGAACCGTGGCGCGCGCTTCTCTTTGACAAAACGTATGCCGGCGATCTCTTCGTGAATTCGAGTCTCTAACTTCCCCTGAGCTTCTGTTCTAGTTGGGAATTCTGCGTGATAGTAACACATATGCATTGTTTGTCGCACTGATATAAAAGTGGTTAACACACACTACACACTGCGGGCGAAGAGCCTGATGTGGACAAGAAGTAGCGGGCTTGCTCGAGGTTCGATTTTGGTTTGATTCCTATCCTTCCCCCTTTGTCCTCTCGTGATGTGTGGCTCTCGGTCATTGCAGCATCTCTTTTTGAATCCTTGAATCCGGGGCGAGAGCATTCTCACAAAATATTTAGTTTGTATTTTGTTCGTCTTTGATTGAGATTGGTGGTAATATGAACATTCAATCACATTTGGCGCGTAAACGCATTCCCTGGGCAGCTGTGAGCCACGCGTTGTCGAGTTGTCGATTATCGCAACGCACATGATAAATCTATCAGCGTAGTACGTCGCACCTTGACGCCTTACCATGCCATTTTTGGTGAATACTAAGCGCAGGAGATGACCAAGAGACCGGCTGGACGTAGGCGGCTAGGTATGTATGGTCAAACTTTCTGAAGTTCGCCAAAATGTGGTTCCTATTTAAAAATGATAATTCCGTCACCCTGCCTTTCCATGCTGCGTGGCGTCAAGTTAGCTTCACCATCCATTTCAACCAGTCGTATTTTCTGAAGAGGTCAACTATATCTTCCTCCTGGTGACGGAAAACCACATTTTTCTTAATAAGCGGTGCTTGCACCGAGCGCATTCGTTTTCCAAGTCCTGGCCTTGGACGCCTGCAGCGCATTCGTTTATCACGGCGACCTGCTCGAAGCTCCGCCCACTGGTCCGTTACAGGCAAGATGCGTGTTGGTTTTCAGCGTGCAAGTTACTCGAGAGCGGCCCTCGGTCGCCCGAACGATTTTCTTCGGACACCTGGCCGGCCAGGTAACCGCGGAGACTTCTGCGTCACGTGACAATAACGTTTATCTGTCAGCGGGGTGTTCGCGGGCTGCCGCGGACTGGCCTGAGAGTCGGTAAATCGAGTCTTCTCGCTAACCACGTGTTGTGTCTTACCCTGTGAATATGACTCGGGCGCTCGATCAGCGCGATTCGAGAGGACTTTGTTGGGCTGAGCTAGCACATCTAAAGTTAGAGGAGGGTTCCTCCCGTGTCTGCGATTTGCTCGCTTCCGATTGCTTATCGACTGTTTGTCACGTGGTTGCTTGCAAAACTTGCGGCAGCTCGCTGCAGGCCGTTAAGGACGGCAACATCAGGGAAGAAGATTTCGTGCAGCGACAATGACACATCTGAAGACTGCTCGACCTTAATACAATAGCGCCCAACACTGCACTTATACGGGGGCGTAGCGTGGAATATCCGTGGATATTACTATTCTTGGATCACGGTAATGCGCTGCTGAGATCGTACACGTCATTCTGACGTTGCGAATTTCACCGGGTTTGTGACGTCGCGCGAAGGACTATATTATTGCTGGCTAAATATATTTGTCCACTAGCAAAGTACTCATGGCGAGTAGGATGCAATATCAGTATATTTTATTCTCTTAACGCGTCGCTTTATCGCCCACAGGTGGCCACTACACCTTGAGGCGCTTTCTCGGCTTTGCGGCGCCAACTGTGCCATAAATTCTGCGGGCGTAACCTAGAAGGCTTCCGGAAATCATGAAGATCGAGTTAAAGATAAGAAACACAGAATAATTCTGCAGTTTTTCTTTACACCGCAGGAGAAGTATAGATGACAGGCAGGACACCACTGCGTAAGCGTCTAGATGGACAGATACGGTAAATACCTTCGAATAGCTAAGAAATGCTTCGCATTGAAATCGAATAATCTAACGTCATTCCTGAAATTTATCCCCGTTAGTGTAAATTTCAGCTGATGTCTTAATTGTATTTCTCTGCCGTATCATGTCCCTCTCCTCAGTCGCATCAGACATCCCGGCCTATGTTCCCTGTCATTAGTCGGCTGTTGTGCCTGGAACACGTACATGTGCACCATGCAGGTTAACGCATGTTTTCTGTAACCTCACAGCCACTGCTAGTGAATAGAGTACGACCTTCGTACCCACCAATGACAACACCTCGTCCTTAACCCTTTGTGCGTTTGTATTGCTAGGACACGTTGCTGCTCCGTAAAGAACAGGTGAAGACAATCATGGACTATGTGAACGTAAGTAAATTTAACTTGTGCCTTAGATGTAGAAGCTATGAAAAAAACATTCAACATCAGCTTCGATAACAGCGCATATATATATATATATATATATATATATATATATATCAAATACGCGGCAAGGGTCAGTGGTGCGAGGTACGCCATATACGAAGCTCCCACGGGAAAATGCATCTGCACCATAAGGCAGATGTCAGATGTTAAATGTTGACAGCCATGTTAGTCATACTAGCATTATTTAAAACGATACTCTAATTCGCAGAGCCCCGCCACGACGGTCTAGTGCTTATGACACTCGGCTGGAGATCCGAAGGTCGTGGGATCGAATCCCGACTGCGGCGGCTGCATTTGGATGAAGGCGAAATGTTGAAGCCTGTGTGCTGTGCAATGTCACTGCACGTTAAATAACCCCAAGTGGTCGAAATTTCCGGAGACCTCCACGACGGCGTCTTTTATAATCAGAGCTAGTTTTGGGACGTTAAACCCCACAAATCAATCAATCAATCAATCAATCAATCAATCAATCAATCAATCAATTCACTGTGATATCGCTTAGCACACCATATTTACTCGTGGCAGTTCTTTGCATAATCAATGCAAGCGGCGGTTATAAAGAAAACCACTGCACAAGACTGAGCCACCGAATGACGCAGTAAGCGCGTTCCTCATAAGGCAGCCTCCCTATGCGGTTCGGAGAAGCCATATTCTGCCTGCTAGACCAGGGCGGCCGAGGCAACTCCGCAGAATTGTGCCCTAATTGCACTAAACTTGTTTTGTGACACGCTTTAAATGCCTCATAGGAGGAATGGCCGGCGTTTCTTTCTTTTTCTTGTGGACTCAGCAACAAAATGAAATCAAATAACTCATTCAGTACGATACGGTTTTGCTGCATCAAACGAACGCGCGGAAGGCGAGAGCAAATTCCGGAAGTGCTTAAGCTTTCTTCTAATTCAAGCTGCATAGTGCGACCCGCAGCGGTACGGTATAGTAATTATGGCGCTTGACATGTAACCCGACAGACACGGGTTCCATACCAGCCGTGGCGGTCGTATTTCAACAGAGGTAAAACGGTAAAGGCCCGTGAAGTCGGCTTTACTTGCGCAATAAAGCACTGCAAGGGGTGAAAATTTCCGAACCCGTTACTGTAGGCAAGAAAATAATTCCGATTTCGCTTAAACGCACTATTTGCTGGAGTCATTGTAGAAAGCAAGGACTCGGCGATTATTGTGGTGGGGGAACGGGAGTGGAAAAGGGGCAGAAAAGGGGAAAAGAGGGCTACGGAAGTTTTGACCAGGTGGGGTATTCTTATATGCGGCTAAAGCTAAATATAATGGACTATCGTGCCGCCTCATCGAAACGAGACCACCGGAGACGGGATGGAATCCACCTTTTAAGTGTACCATGACAGTTACAACACCGAGGCGGACCCTTTTACGGCGGTGCGCCATTCATTCCACTTTGGTTTACGCACTCGAAGCAGGCGGAGGCTTTCTCCCCATATAATCTGCAGAGGACCGTATCTATCTATCTATCTATCTATCTATCTATCTATCTATCTATCTATCTATCTATCTATCTATCTATCTATCTATCTATCTATCTATCTATCTATCTATCTATCTATCTATCTATCTATCTATCTATGCACCTGCGCCTCCGTAGTTTCCTGGTCCTCTCATGTACTCGACGTACACCAAAATTTGTAAGGTGGGGTAAGAATGTGCGACAAACGTGAATAATTTATCTTTGCATCACTAACATGATATATTCGTCATGTACTCCACGAATAACGATACAGCACTTAGGTGTGGCTCATAGCCATAGTGCTTGACTCGTGGTCTCGTCTCAGAACGGTACCCTATAACTTTTGATTATTATAACCAGCCATGCGCGGCGATACTCTAAAGCATCGCGCATGTTCACTGTTTATATATATTTTTTTCTCTTTACCTGAAGGGCTGCATTGATGACCACCTGATCCCCACGGATGACTATCTCGTACTGGGAGCAATAAGATACTTTTTGAAGTCTGCTAACCTGGCGAGCCCTGTGCTTTAGGGCACACACTTGTGAACCTTTGCTCTTATGCAAGGATCCGACGCACCATGAACGCGACCAAAAACAAATAAATAACATACACGAAATCTAATTTCCCCTTTGCTCACCGAAACTGTGTGTAATTTATTACTAATGAAATATGCTATCCTAGTGGTCATCCTTATTAACAAATTCACAACTTAAACAAACGGTAAGTCTTGCACGTGTAATTCACTCGCAATATGTCATGTAAAGGAAACGGCAATTGGCAAATGTTTTCGTGTTTGTGCGCCTTCATTTTAACGTTTTCTAACAGAACGTATTGAAAGGTGACAAGATCACTTTTGGCCGTAATTATGTAAGCTGGGGGTGTGGGTTGGTTCTTGCTAGAGCCAGCAATAATTGTTCTCTCATGCGACTGCACAATTAACAAATGAGACAACTTACCATCCACACTGCAGATGACGTCATACTTCCTGAATTTGCGAAGCGTACGCTTAGACAAGGACCGAAATATGCCGTCGAACCGAGACTTACCGCGCCTAAGCTCTTGGCCCTCGTCAGGAAAGTTGCGGGCCTTGCTCCGGATAGTGAAAAGGAACGATGCATTTCCGAAGGTGTTGATGTGCTCCATAGGTTCAAACCTAAGCGTCGACAGTTGGCCTATACGGAAAGTGGTCACCTACCTCAAGGAATCAGGACTTTGCATCATTCCTTCTGACGAAGAAGGTGGGTTTTGTGTTTTTCCGAGGGGTACTTACTTTGAAAAAGCGCAAGTAGCAATTGCCTCAGTCTTCGATTCTAAGCCGAAAGTGTCACTTAGGTCTGTTAGGCCCGCTGCAAAGAACTTGTGCAACAGTCTCCAGTTACCTGACCTGGCCAAACAAATTGTGAAAAGCGACAAGTTAGGCTTAGATATGTTTTTTAGCGCGAAAACGCACAAGGAAGGCATTCCATTCCGAGTGATTATTTCAGAAAAGGGTTCATGGCAGAAGAGTGTTGCCCTGTTTCTGCAAGAAAAGTTGAACGTTCTGCAACCTAATGATCCTTTTCGCACAAAGAATTCAGAGTGGATTGTAGAATTTTTAGTGTCTAATGCCGAGGTACAGGTGAAAGGGTTTTGCATTGATGTGAAAGATTTATACTATTCCCTACCCCACGATTTGCTTCGGGAGTTTGTTGAGAATTGTATTATTGAACATGGTGCTGTGTCTTTTCAAAATGCTTGTGGATTGTCTGTTCGAGGTTTTTGGACTTATTAGGTTTGTACTTAACATCTACGTTTGTTAATTGGAACGACAATATTTACATCCAGAAGCAGGGAATTTGCATTGGGTCTGCTATTGCGCCTGTACTTAGTGAAATTTTCATGGCCGACTTAGATCGTATACTTGATGACAAGTTATTAGGAACTAATGTTTTGAAAATCTTCAGGTTTGTGGATGATTATTTGGTGCTATTGAAATGTGATTCCAATGAGTTTCCAGGTTGCGCGGATTTTGTCTTTAAGGAATTTGAAACAGCTTGTCGGCCCCTAAGGCTAACGCACGAAATGCCAAATTCTAACGCACTTAGGTTTCTTGACCTGACATTACGGTTTTTGGATAACCATGTCTGTTGGTTTTATGAGCCCAGGAGCGGGAAACGTTTGTTACCTTTCCCCTCTGCACGCACAAAAGCAGTAAGAGGTCTGTGGCACGTATGTGCCTTGTAAGTTCTTTAAAGAAATCTTGCCTACACCTAATGCAAAAAAGCTTTGAGCAACAGGTTTTACGGTTGCAGGCGGCAGGTTACCCACTTAGACTCGTTGCGGCTGTCGCCGAATCGCTCTATCGGGACCTTAAGAATCAGAATCGACCACGTGATGACTTATCCCTGCAACAACAAAAGTGTGCTGTTATTCCTTATATCCACGGCGTAGCACATAATCTTAAGAAGATTGGAAATAAGGCTGGCGTAAGAGTGGCTATATCTGCACCAGAGAAGCTGTCTAAACTGTGTAGTGAAACTTGCCCTGTTCAGAAAGAAAGAAAGTGTTGTAAAATCAACCATCACAATGACTATGTTCAGTGCGCACAGAATGTTGTGTATAGGATACCCATGTCGTGTGGCCGCGCATACGTTGGACAAACTGAAAGATGTATCAATGAGCGAGTAAAAGAACATGATAATAAGGTGCAGAAAGGCGTGGATAGGACACCTGGCTATCCACTGCAAGGATTGTGGCTGTGTGCCATACTTTGATAACACTTGCATTTTGTATCGCCACAGGGATATGTTAACGAGATTGATAGTTGAAGCTGCAGAAATGAAACGGGATGATAATGATTGTGTCAGTGCACCGTCTATCTCGCTTACGCAGAAGGAACTTCGTTTTTTGGATGGTGTGTTGGGCAATAATGAATGAGTAATAACCGATATGACACGTGGGCTTTTTGTTTGTCTTCTTTCTTTCCTTTTTATATGTCGCGCTTCCGAATAAACGCTCAGTTTCAGTCAAGCGCTTGTGTTGTGTCTTTCTTTCTAGCTGTTCCTGTGTGTAGTTTTTGCGCTCCTTACGAAGATGGATCTATACCAACTAGCCCGTTACACTTGTTTATTCTGTCTCTCCGTCCCGCGGCATCCACCCCCACTGCGCATGCGCGTCCGCTCCCCCTCTCTCTCTCTAGGAATCCTCTCTACTCTACGGAGCGGCACCCGCTTCCCACAGTCCCACAGCGCATGCGCGTCCCCTCCACCTCTCTCCTCTCCTACGCACCCCCTTCCTCTCCTCTAGGAGTCATCTAGTCTACGGAGCTGCGCGCTCGACAGGTGGTGCGACAGCTGCATACTCTGCTGGGGGCGCCACGGTAGTTCCGCGGTATGAAAATGACGGAGCGTGCGCGCCTCATTTTATCTCCTGTGCAGTGCCGCGATGAGCGCTCGGGCCATCACGGAACCACCGCATTCTCTCTATTTCCTCATACTTTCTCATTCGTCCTCTCAATAAAATTACACCATCTCCCACTCAAGCTAACCATCTCCCTGCTGCTTCGCATCCACACATGGTTCCCTTTAGCGGGAGATGGTGTAATTTTTTTCACTAATATTAGAAGCGCACCTAATAAACGTGATGATTTATTCTCTTTAATCGATGGCTGCTCCGCACACATCGTGGTACTAACAGAAACCTAGCTGTCCAGTAAAGTTTGCGATGCTGAAATTTTGAACTGTAAAAACAACTATAACCTTTACAGGTCTGACCGAACAACAAGGACATGTTGTGGTGTTCTAATCGCGACATTTGATAAATTTCACTCTAACGTAATCAGTACTGCTTCATCACTTGAAATCATGTGTGCATGCGTCCGCTTTGGTTATCAAGATGTTTTGCGTGCTTGCTGCCGTCCACCTCTCTGCTCCCCAAACTTTTGTGAGAACTTGCTTGACTGTTGTTGTTGTTGTTTTATGGGGTTTAACGTCCCAAAACCAGTTCTGATTCTGAGAGACACCGTATTAGAGGGCTCCGGAAATTTAGACCACCTGGGGTTCTTTAACGTGCACTGACATCGCACAGCACACGGGCCTCAACATTTCGCCTCCATCGAAATGCAGCCGCCGCAGCAGGGATTCGATTCCCGCGACCCTCGGATCAGCAGCCGAGTACCATAGCCACTAGACCACCGTGGCGGGGCAGAACTAGCTAGCATGACTGTTTGCACGCAGAATCTGTCCGGTATCCTAATTCGCAAATTATTTATTGGGCGACTTTAATTTTCCTGATATTATTTGGTACAGTGAAGGTGGGACGGCTGCATGTCACACGGCTGAAGGCAAATATTTTATCGACGCGTGGAGCGATTGCAATTTGAGCCAGATACCCACGTGCATCACAGCATCTTATTCAAGCATACTTGACTTGGTTTTCGCAACTAATCTTTTTATCATGTCATCGATTCACTTCTTAACTGTCCCTTAGCGACCACCGTGTTATGCATTTTACTTGGGCTTTTCAGCCGCGGCGTCCTCAGCGTTCAACTAAAACGGCAGAAGATTACGTTAAAGCTGATTTTCTATCTAGATGTGCTGAATTAGAAGTTTTTACGGAACATTACATGAAATGCGCTTCAGATCGCTCTCTAGAAGAGAACTGGCTTTTATGAAAGGGAAAAACTCCACCTTGCGGGTTTCCGCTGAACTCATTCGCCAGAACTGACTTTTGTTTAAAAATAAGATCAACACACTTATCGATGGTTATGTCCCAGTGCGTACTGTTCGAGCGCCCTTCCTGTCTCCGTGGTTCACATTGTCGCCTCTTCGCTTCCGAAATGAAAAAGCGACTTTGCCGCAGTGCTGTATTACCTGATACCACGGAGAGATGGGCGGCTTATCACAGCGCAACGTTAGAATACAAACAATCATATGCAATTTGAGAACATTCTTTCTTTGGCGATATACTCCCTTTACTTTTGCAGTCCAACCCTCGCAAGTTCTGGAGCATTGTGAATGCCCCCCCCCCAAAAAAAAACAAAAAAAACAAAATAAAAACGTTGAACTTTGTAACGATGTTGGTTCAGTGAGTCCAAGTGAAAGGTGCTGTGAAGCTTTGCAGGACGTATTCAAAAAACGCGTTTTCAACTGACAACTTCAGAAACTTACAATTTATGGCTGTATAAAATCTTCCCGTAATGGAGCCACTCATCATTGACCAATTAGGGCTTTTGAACCTCATACTTAAAATGAAGACATCGGCACCTGGCATGGATGGAATCACTCCTGACTTTCTTAAACAGACTGCTGTTTATTGTTCTATGATTTTGTCGCAGCTTTTTTAGCAGTCATTACAGCGTGCTACATTACCGAACGATTGGAAAGGGGGGAAGGTGATTCCTGTCGCCAAAGCAGGTGAATCAACAAACCCTTCCAACTACAGATCTATCCCTTTGACTAGTATACAATGTAAGCTTCTCGAACATGTCATCTACTGTAACTAAATTTCTCGAGCAGAACAACTTCCTGGACATCAGTGAGCATGGTTTTAGGAGGCACTATTCTTGTGAAACCCAACTACTCCTGTTTCGGAACGACACATTTTCGGCATCTGACACTGGTTCCATTATTGACTACATTTTCCTTGATTTCGAGAAAGCATTCAACACTGTTTCTCACCGTCTCCTCCTACTTAAACTAAGCATGCTTAATATATACAGGAATCTATTAGAATGGATCAGGTGCTTCTTATCTAACCGAACCCAGCATGTAACTGCCAACAGTCATACCTCGCGAAATTGCTATGTCACATCAGGTGTGCCGCTAGGCTCTGTCCTCGGGCCCTTATTGCTCTTCATTTACATTAATGACCTTCCCACCTGCATTTCATCGAAAGTCAGGCTATTTGCTGACGATTCCGTCCTCTACCAAGCAACAAGCAGCTCCCATGATTCCTCGCAACTTCAACCTGACGTTGATAGCATTACTTCCTGGTGTTCACTTAGGTCCATGAAATTAAACGTCTGCAAATGTAAAGTAATGAGGCTCTCCCAAAAATCAACCGAATACATGTCTCCTCTTTATGCCGTTACAAATTTTCATTTGGCCTTCGTCACAACTTACAAATACCTAGGTGGTCACACTGACAGCAATTATGTACATCACATGCGTCATCGCAACGCACACCACATTCGTCATTAAGAATGCGAACCGCACCCTGTGTTTTCGATGTCGCAACTTTTCTTTGGCTCCCGCTTCTTTAAAGCTTCTTTATAATGCATTAGTTAGGTCCTAAACGTGAGTACTCTGCTTCAATCTGGGACCCCCCACACTGCTACCCTTGCAACTTCCGTAGAAACTATAAAGAATCGCTTAGCTCGGTTTGTTGTTGGTAATTATTCCCGCACTGCTAGTATAACTTCAATAAACAATTCTCTTGACCTCCCCACCCTTTCCAAAGGAGGAAGCAGGCCCGCTTATGTCATTTTCATAAAATATTTTTCACAAATCGTCAGCTGAAACGCACCTTGTTCTCCCCGCAATATTACGTTTCATCTCGCATTGCTCACAGCCAAAAAAGTTCACGTGCCATTCTGCCAGACCAACATGCACTTACATTCCTACCTACCGAAGACTGTCCGAATGGAATCACCTCCCCGCCTCCACCGCTAGTAACCCTGATCATGCATCATTCAAGACGGCACTCATGAATTTGTAAAACCCACTCCTCCCGGTAACGCCGTAATTGCGTAGAGAGTATTTAAATAAATAAATAATATCCCGAGGTTTTCACTTGGGAGCAACGGCTGCAGTTAGCGGAACCCTGACTTACACACGCGTATTTGTACCCGTAGATTAGTTCTTTGCTCATTGCCAATCAGCTTTCCTTGTTTTTGCAACTGCTGTTGGCAGTGTTTTCTGTGCTGTGCTCTTCTGTGTTTTGGTTGATACTGGTCACGTGCCGAGTTGGCCAAATACAAAACGCTGGTGTAAGAGGACGCGGCTGCTCCATTGATGCTTTTCGCAGTCTCTTCACGTTGAGAGCGCAGCACGTAGAAGGGTTTCCGAGCCGCCCGCTGAAGTGCTGCTAAGATAGCGCGCGCGCCAGCGATGGAGTCCGCGCGAAGTCCAGAGCTGCTGCTCAAGCGACAACCCCTCTGCGCCTCGCCTGTTTTCATGCTCATTAAAGACGGGTGGGGCGTTTCCTGTCCGTTTCGACGGCAGACTTCCCGGTCATGGTTATGTTATCGTATGCGTCGTCCGAGCAAGGCAGATGGGCCGGGCTAGTTTCATCTTCACTTTAGCCGTGTTCGTCGCCCCCACTCGCGTGTTCTTACCCGCGGAGAAAAGGTACAATGCGGGGGCAGGGGGCGCTATCAATTTGGACTTAATACGGGATCTGACAGCGACGGCGACAGCAAAAATATCACACATCTTCACGAAGTGAACCCTGACGAATGGGCGAAGCAATGGGGATCGTTCGGCGTTACCGTAAATCACCCGTGAAAATGCCCACTCATGCATGTAACTTAGTGACAAACGCGTGTGTATGCACACGCGCTGTCATTTATGCTCGTGGTCTTTATGAGGTTCCTGCGCTCCCACGTCGTAGATCTTTCGGAGTTCCGGGTTACTTTTAGTTAATGCGCAAGCTGCGAATCCTTATGGTTAAATTACGCACAAGAGAAATCTCGCATCGGCACTATATTGCAGGTCAAGATTCGGTGCCTGTATATGCGGGGTGGTCGGTGAACGGCTGTGCAGCGCGAGCAGTCAGCTTTTTCAATCGAAAAACTCGCTATAGTTGGATGCAACTCAAGTCTGCAGTGAAGCCCCTCCCACTCCCTTATAACCGCCAGCCACTGTACCTCAACGAAGCTTCAAATAGTTTCTTCTTTGAACTTTCCGTGTTATTAAAATAAAGCGAGGGTGCCAACGATAATGGACAGGCACATGAATTGTTATGCCTTTATTCTTTTATGAGGGGAGAACATGGCAAGAGTAATTCTATATTGAGCTCAAATCAAGTGCTCAGAATGCAAAGTCCGGCACGTCACAAGCTCCTCCACCCGAGTTTTCCACTTAGTTCAGTGAAGTTTTACGCGTAAAGCGGACTCGGAAGCGAAAGGAACTGTACAGCGGCCTTTTGCACATTGAAACACTTAGACTCCACAGATTTCTGTCCATGCTCCTCGAGCACATTATAGCTTATGCCACCGATGAAAGGACTCAAGAACAGCAGACGGTCCGCACGTATTGTCGCCATAAACACGGCGCCATTTTGAAAACTCATGACCGCGACGTTTTTGCTTTGGTGATTGGCTGGCGGAGTAACACAGACGCGTGCGGTCCGTCGGCCTTTGTTGCCAACTGCTGCTTTTTAAGTTGTATCCTACTATAGCAGACGCTGCCTGCGTCAGGGTTGTCTCTCGCGAGCGAGGGCGTGTTCCCCTAAGGGAGAGAAGGCGCACCGAGAACGAACGCGGTTTATAGTTGTGGCCCTCTAGCAGTCTACTATCAAAGTAGAGCACGCGCCAGAATGGATGGCTGGATGGATGAATGGATGGATATTAGGAGCGTCCCCTTTATAACGGGGCGGTAGCCGGGCCACCAAGCTCTAGCTTTATTTCCTTTGCCTCTACAAACATTTCTTTTCCCGAATCACACATATTTTCACACATTAGGTCTAAACTTGAGTACGCTGCTTCTTTCTGGGACCTTCACACTGCTATCCTTGAAACTGCCTTAGAAACTATCCAGAATAGCTCAGCTCGTTTTACTGTTGCTAGTTTACTGGAGCTAGCGCCGCAGAGCCATCTAGTAGGCGCTCCGAGCACTAGCGGCCGGCTACGACGCGACAACGGTCAAGCCTCGACCTTAAGGAGCTTCGCCCCTAAAACGCGACCCTTGGGACCATTGTCTTCGTCTTTCTCCTAAAACCACCATAGAAGACGCTCAACAGTGCTTTTTTTCGTCATATCAGTACTCCTGAAACTACCTTCGTTTTTTAAACACGTTTGTGTACTTCAGTGCCTTGGCAAGGAGATCGAAGGTAGTGTATGTTTGGTGTGTGTTATCTCTGATGATAGCGTCTATCCGGAGCGACACATAAGCAGTAAAAACACATTTGCAGTAAGAAAGTACGCCGGCCTCTTCCCCCTACACACACACACACGCGCGCGCGTGCGCACACACGCGTGCATGCACACACAGGGCTGTCTGACTGGATATACGCAACATCCGTATTCGCTCGTTTAATAGCTGCACATCAAACGCACTAGTTTTCGTTAGCGTCAAGTACGTGAAGCTCCTCACCCCTGTTTATGCTTCGCGTAGCGCAGCTGTACCGATGGTTAGGCTTAGCGCACTACTTCGGTGCGATGTTTGCAAGTCACTGTGAATAATCAATTACGAAGCATATATCAAGCACGTCAACGTAGTTCAGCTCATGGAGCATTCATACCCGGTAAAATTCGGTCTTTTAAGAATGCACATCAGGAATAACACGACTATCGAGAGCGAGGGCTTTGTAGACAGCCTTGTTCACTGCGGCAAAGTATGCGAGCGGTAAGGGGGAAGGGGACAGATCGAATGGGAAATTTCTTGCGATTGACGGTTACTATCCCTGTTGTGGGCGAGATGTCAAAGCTGACGTCCACGCGCATGTGTGTTTGTGTTTTTAATAACATTGTTTTATTTCTTTAGATAACTCTTGTCAGTGCCGCACAGTATGCCTTAACAATCCAGCGCCATCCGAGTTTAAGCAGTGCTTGTCCCAGTGCAACGAGCTCCCATTGCGGTCGCTGCCAGTGTCCTCCCAGTGCTCCCATCGCACTGTAAACCAGTGTGCAGTGAACCAGGTGCCTCCCCGTGCGCTTTGAGACGCTGGGATACACTGTACAGTGTTTCCCAGTGCCTGTCAGTGCGTCGCGACATGCTGGGCACACTGTACAGTGTCCCCAGTGCCTGCCAGCGCGCTGAAATGCACTTGGACATAGTGCGAAACGTTGTTTTTTGCAATAGGGATATATAATTGCTATCTTAGTAACAACTCTAGCTTCCGTCTACGCTACGGAGGTGGTTGGGCAGCGAAGCTGTAAACTGCACCCACAATGATTACCCATTGCAGCGTCTTTTGAATTTCACATGCGTTTAAACAGCATGCATACACTCGGCGTATTGGGCAAGAGCTGCTAGTTTTTCTACTACGCTGCTGAACGACTCCGTATTCTTCTTTTCGTCGAACATTCTATTCGGACTGTTCTTTTGCATCTTTGCATGGTCTACCCACAGTAGCCTGCAACGAACTGCAGGATTTGCTAGAACGGTCTATGCTCTAGCGATTGGCCGAGCCGCCGTTAGAGTTACGGACATCGGGAACGTTCGGCGCGAGTGCAGGCCAACGCGGTCAGCGTTGGATTGATTGATTGATTGTGGTTCGCATAAGGAAAGGACGCCGAATGGTGTAGCCCTTTTTGGGAGCACAGCTAAGCGTCCTTGGGGGAAGGCGTCCATGCTACTTGGTCCCCCCTATAGTACAGTACCACGTCCCCGATATTTATCGCCCAGGCAGTCGCATTTACAGCACTACGAATTCTTTTTACTCATCTTCACTGCCACGTGCCATCCGCCTATGGAACGATCTTCCGAACAGCATCGCTCAGAAGTGCAGTCCCGTCACCTTTCGCGAGCACTTGCTCAAGCACTTCAATATCGCTTAAACCCTTCATCACTGCGTTCTCCTTTTTATTGTTTTCATTTTTTGCCCTTTGTTTTCGTACACGCAGATATCTAGCGTAAACCGGAAGTCTGAGTGCTTTTTTTTTGTTGTGCCTGTGCATGTTCACCCATGTGACACTTTCTTCATTACCCGAATCGCATTTATACTTCACCCTCGCTTATTCAATCTCTACCTGTATAGCGTTTCGGATGGTTCGTTTGCTATTGTATAATTTGTTCTTTTTTCACTTCTGTGTTTCGCCCCCCTTAAACAATGCATCTGTCGATGCGTTGTGTAAGGGGGGCGAAATAAATAAATACATAAATAAATAAAAAGTTGGCAGATCCCACGTGCAGTGGGAATCAAGGAAATGCGAAGCACGCATCAGGAACGTAAAATGTATTTGCATTGTTGTCTCGTTATACCGAGTTTGGTACATATGAAGTTAACGAAACGGCCGCAAGAGCACCATGACAGTGGCACGTAAACCATGCCGCTCATACGCGCATGTCATGATCGTAACGTTATGACCCGTCACTTACGTTCGATCGTCATGCAGTTGCGTTGTGCCATAGCAATTTTGGTATACATCCCATTAACGAAACGCGTGGCATGCAAATCATGCCGCTCATGATATGCATGTCAAGATTTTCGTGTTATGACCTGTCATTTGTGATCGTCCTGCAGTCTTGTCGTGCCATACCAATTTGCGTATGCATCCCATTAACGAAACGGCAGTATAGCGCCAGGACCGTGGCATGTAAATCATGCCGCTCATGAAATGCATGTCATGATTTTCATGTTATGACCTGTCATTTATGATCGTCATGCAGTATTGTTGTGCCATACCAATTTTAGTATGCATCCCATTAACGAAACGGCAGTATAGCGCCAGGAGCGTGGCATGTAAATCATGCAGCTCATGAAATGCATGTCATGATTTTCATATTACGGCCTGTCATTTATGATAGTCATGCAGTCGTGTTGTGCCATAGAAATTTTGGTGTACATCCCATTAGCGAAACGGCCAGGAGAGCACTAAGACCATGGCATGTAAATTTTGCCGCTCATGACATGCATGTCATGATTTTCATGTTATGACCTGTCATTTATGTTTGTGAGCAGTCATGTTGTGGCAGGCCAATTTTCGTATAGGTCCCATTAACGAAACGCGTGGCATGTAAATCATGTCGCTCATGACATGCATGTCCCGATTTTCATGTTATGACCTGTTATTTATGTTCGCCATGCAGTCATATTGTGGTATACGAATTTTCGTAAACATCCCATTAGCCAAACGGCCAGGAGAGCACAAAATCGTAGGCGGCTAGATAGATAGATAGATAGATAGATAGATAGATAGATAGATAGATAGATAGATAGATAGATAGATAGATACGCTCAAAGTCGCCGAAGTTCGCTAAGAAATGCTTCGCATTGAAAAGCCGTAGTGGAGGGCTTCGGAAAGTTTGCCGCTGTACGCGTCCTACTATCGACTGCTTCATTCCTCCTCTATAACTGCGCGACGCTGCGCGGCACGGACCAGCACAACACCAACTGTGCACATACGCCGCGATGATGATTGATGGTTGTGGTTCGGTTGAGGAAAGCACGCTAATTTCTGAAGCACATGTCGGGAGCACGGCTAAGCGTCCATAGGGTAAGGGAAAGGGACTGACTGAAAGTGGTAGAAAGGAGAGAAAGGCCTTAGTGGAGGGCTCCGGAAATTTTGACCGCCTGGGGTTCTTTAACGTGCGCTGACAACGCACAGTACACGGGCCTCTGGCATTTCCGCCTCCATCGAAAATGCGACCGCCGCTGCCGATATCGAACCCGCGTTTCTTAGGTGGCAGCCGAACACCGTAACCAGGGCTAGGTCAGCTAGTATACCCCCCAGGTAAACGATAACAGCACCACTAGCGCCAATTTGTTCCCTGGTGTTTGGTAGGCCAAACTGTGAAACCAAAAAACAATAAAAAAATATGCTGATGCTGCTATGGCAACGCTTTTGTTGATGAGAGAGGAGGAAGCTCCGAGCTGCTTGTCTGCTAGGCGCTCCACGTGCGCGCGACCACTTGCAATTTTTTTCGGGTTGCGTTGCTGCTGCATATCTTGTTTTCGACAACTTTCGTTTGCTATTTTCTCGGACTTTCAGCACATCCGCAAAACATTTGTTTGTAAATATTTCTCGTTTGAATGCGCACGAGCCAGCAAGCCTTGAAGCTAGATTTTTCAGCACCTCTCGGAAGGCACTGCCGTCTGTCATGTGCAATTGCGTGACATCAGGCGACGGGGGATTGATCTAGAAGAGCTTTACAGGTGAAAGTGTAAATAACTGAAAAGTTTGCTGGTAGGGCAGGGTTGCAGACCTAAGACCCTGCGGCCCGACGCTCAAAATACTGCAATAACGACGGTGCTGTATACCTCTTTTTCTTTCTACATCGTGGTCGTCTTCTACGCACTCTTGCAAGAGGCAGTGTGTTTGACACATGTAAATGAGCCACACATTTGATAGAGAAGTGAGGAGAGAGCCCTTGGAAGAATAAAAGCGATCTGCAAGGCAGCGTTCAAAGCATACATCCAACATTTCACACATGAAACAAGTGGAAACTCTAAAAATCTAACAGTCAGACATCACCAAATTTGATGTGAAATACGTCCTTAACACGTGCGACTCGGTGGTCCGCAGCACGCCCTGGAAATGCGAAAACGTTACACCGGACTTCCTGAGCAATGAAGAGCCTACTACTCGGCTCTAAAAACCGTTGATTAATTGGTTTCAGGGGCTTTATGTCCCAAAACCAACTATGACTGAAAGAGACGCAGTGGTGGAGGGCTCTGGAAATTTTGACCACCTGGGGTTCTTTAACCTGTACTGATAAAGCACAGTACATGAGCCTCAACATTTCACCTCCGTAGAGATGGAGGCGTCGCGGCAGGGATTCGATCTCGCGACCCTCGGATCAGTAGCCGAGTACCATAGCCACTAGACCACCCTGGCGGGAGGTCTAAAAACGTTAAGTACTGACAAAATCAAGGCGTGTAAGAGCAGCCGCTTGGCCATCAATTAGCCAAATATCAGAGAAGATTACACATAGCGTTGCTTAGATGCATAGAACGTTAAGCCTCGTCTCAAGATGGTAGCCTCTACTTTCGACCCTTTTAAGTAGCCATGCGCGGCGATGCTCTGAAGCATCGTGGATGTTGTACTGCTTTACATATATTTTTTTCGCTTTACCTGAATCGCTGCACCGATGACAATCTGATCCCCATGGGTGACTCTCTTGCACTGGAAGCAATACGGTACTTTCTGAAGTCTGCTAAGTAGGCGGGCGTAGTGCTTTAGGGCGTAGATTTGCCACCGTACGCTCTTATGCCAAGCAGCCGACCCACCATTCCGGCGAACAAGAGCGAATGAATAGTATAAACCAATTGACTCATTTCTTCCACGAAACTGTGGTTAGGTTCCCGCAGATGAAAGATGTTGTCGTGGTGATCGCCATTATTAACGCATGCACAACTTTAATAAACGGTAAGTCGTGCACGTGTACTTCAGTCACAATATCCCATTTAAAGGGACTGTCTACCGCTCGGAGAACTGTTTAGACTGTGGGAAACTGGGAGGCTCGTGCGTCATATTTACGGGAATGAGCACGTTTTCATCCCACAAAAAACAATTATGTTTTTAATTTTGCTCTGAACGTGTTGCAAAAACGCTGCTAGCGTCACCCAACAGCGTGTTTCTCAATTTCCGTGTTTAACAGAACCAGCCCACGCAGGCATACATGTTCTGCTGAAGAACAATCATTTTTGTCTTACTAGTTCATCCTCAAAAGGACAGAAAGTTGAGCGAGTTGGTAAGGGTCCATAGTCAAAAGAAGAGGCGTGCAAGACACGGACACAAGGGGAGAAGTGCGTTCGTGTTGTTCGTGTTGGCGTTCGTGTTGTTCACTTCTCCCCTTGTGTCCGTGTCTTGCACGCCTCTTCTTTTGACTATAGTTCATCCTATGAGACACTTTCTTATATCTTTGAGCAAGTCGCAAAATACGATTTAGAACAGGGAATGTCGCAGGAACCAACGTTTCGACAAGCGGCCTTGTCTTCGTCAGGGCGGCAAATGCCTTCTCCAGCGTTCGTTTATGTACGCCTTTGCACACTCAACCACGCAGACACGTAAGAGCAAGTCGTTATCGTGCAAGTCTTATATTGTGCAAGAGCAAGTCGTTCTTCTATCGCTGCTTTCGGGGTGGTGCAGGTGGCGCTGGTTTCGAATTTGTCTGGATGCACTGGCGCATAGTAGTGCGCTTGCCACGCTTGCGGCGCTGCCTTGTTTTTAACGTCGTACAAAAAACAGATTTGACGCGTTAGATTAAAAGCAATCAAGATGTTGAAGTAGTAAACAAAACCATAACGGAAGTGACCAGCTAAACAGCGAATGAATTCCGGGGTAAAAGAACAAAACAAGATGTAAGCAAATTGTCCGAATACACTAAAGACTTCTAATCATGTAAAATACAGCCTAATTACCGCCACACTTCCAAAAACCTACCCTCCAAAAGCTAACACTCTTTCACTCCCTCGATATACACTCAAAAATAGCAGATTCGCATGTAACCACCTAACCCCTTCAACCCTTGGGAGCATTCGCGCTGAAACATGAGATCTGACGCATGTTGGCACAAGCTTCACTCGGTACCCTCATGCCGACACTCCGTTTTATTCCTATCCTCCCAATCCTTTTTTTCTTTTCAGAGAATCCGTTATTTTAAAGAAAACTACTCTCCTTTGGGATATTCCCACTCATCATTTATTTTACTAATTGGCTTTAAGCTTGCTATACCTCGGGTGGTGCGGGCGCACCCATATTTCTTTTATTTTTTTTTCTTTTGCAGGGTGGATACACTAGCATTAGCATTGTGTCCAAGGTGTGCTCTAGCTCGCCGACTATCCCTCGCCTGTTTTTATCAACTCTGCAATTTTGTCCTTGGAACTGGCTCCTGCTGGGATGACCGCCGGCGCCCGAAAGGTTTGCTCGGGCAGATGACACACCGCGCCCAGTAACCAGTATTGTAGGCGCCTTTACAGCTAGAATAGGAGCGACTTCGTAGATGAAGGAATTCTGCTTGAATAATTTCTGCTCACTTTCTGGAGAATGGACTTCACGCTGAGACACGTCGAAATGTTTGATTTCCATTGAGATAGAAAACGGGAGAGTGATCAAGGATGGTAGGCAGTCCCTTTAAGGAAACTGGCAATTTGGAAACGTTTTTGTCAACGAGCGTCTTCGTTGTAAGGTTTTCTACCTGAACGTACTGAACTGTGACAAGATCGCTTTTGGCCACAGTTATAGAAACTGGGCGTGCCGCTTAGTTCTTGCGAGAGCCAGTATTTATTGTTCCCTCATAAAACCGCACAAGTAACAAAAGAGACATTGTTAGTTCCTTCTGTGTCCGGCTGCTACTAAAAAAAAAAAAAGCGTAGCTCCAATCCACGCTGCAGAGTCGGCTGGGCAGCGCAGCTGTAAATTTCACCCACAAGGATTGCCCATTGCGGCGTCGGTTGAATTTTACATGCATTTTCACTGCATGCATGTACTCGGCGTCTTGTGCGGTAGCTGTTTGGATTTTCTTACGACGCTGTTGAGCAAGTAAGTTTTGTTTATTCGTCGAGCGTAGTATTGAGGCTGTTCTTCTGGCAGCTTTACTTTTCGTTGTCACTCATGCTAACCTGCAATGAGCTGAATGACTTGTTAGACCGACCGAGCCGCCGCTAGGATCACGGACACCGGGTGCGACGCGATCGCGGTCGGCGTCGTACTGATTCGTCGTACGTCGTAATTGCGTAAGGCTGTAACGTAGTAAGCTACTATCTCGCCGTCGTGCTGACATCGTTTGGAGAACACATACCTCGTGTACAGCTCGGACGCTTCGGACTGATGTGGTTCTTCACTGCCTCTACAATGGACTGATAGTCTGCGTTCGGCGGTCTAAGCGGTTTTACGAGGGCAGCTATCAGGGAGTAAGACTCCTCTCCACAGCAACTCAGCAACGCTGCCCTCTTTTCGGCGTCTTCGGTTAGTTTGTTAGCTGCGCAGGATAACTCAATACGCTCAACGTAATCTTCTCATGATGAGTTTCTCTTAAGGTGGAACTCACCGATGCGAATGCCGATGGCCATCTTGACGGAACCGCCCCTCCCGCGTGGGCACTACCGTGCCTCGTCGCCACTGTAATAATCGACGAGGACGCCGCAGCAGCTTTTGCAATAATTCTTTATTGCAGAAAACACCAGAGTATAATGTAGGCGTGGTGCGTTGCTTATGGATTCGTTTGCTGTGTCTATCGCGGGTCGTACGCAGTACACACTGGCTCACTAATTTCATGTCCTTATAACAGATAGATAGATAGATAGATAGATAGATAATAGATAGATAGATAGATAGATAGATAGATAGATAGATAGATAGATAGATAGATAGATAGATAGATAGATAGATAGATATTACGACATAGATACTTTGGTACAGCGGGACTCGGTCTTCATTGCTACGCGCACCCCTTTTTGAGCGCGTGAACGTGATTTCGTTTCATTTTTTATCCCCGATCCTTGACACAGATTTCCTCCTACGGCCTGCGTTATTCCAAGCTCTGCTGTCGCCAGCGATCATTAATAGGGACCTTTGCGCAGCTGTATCCTTTACGCTCCATTGCTGGAAAATTGGCTGTCTGGGAAAGGCTCTTCTAGAAGCCCATTGTGACCTGTATATACTCTTCCAAACACATCACCGGCCCTCACCTCCCAGACATGACTTTGAAAACTGAATAGTCAAACACACATTTCCAGTCAAATATTTTTCGCTCCAGTGGGCTTCCCATTGGTCTCTCAAAGAGCTCCATAAGTAAGCGTCGCAAACACGTGAATATAAGATAGAAAGGCTGTCCATTTCCGACCCTTTTTCCTGAACAGCGTAGGACACATCACCGGTTTTTTTTTACCAGATCGGCGACACGTTTTCTTTTTTCTTCAGCTGTGTAAAGAAGAAAGACTTTTTTTTTATTTTATAGCTACTAAAGTAGACAAATGAACAGCTGCAACCAGATCATGTTTCTCGCAGAGCTTGTGAATACATAGCCTCACAGTCACTCCTCGTGTTGAGGTATCAAAAAAAAGGATGTTGAATGCGAGGATGCTAGCAACAGAATGAATTCAGTTTATCCTACCACGATTTTGTATAGAAGCATCGTCATTGTTCATGTGATCTTTCATGTGAGATGCGGAAATTTCGCAGTATGCGGAAGAAGTCGCGGTAAGTACGGTTTGATTGCACTTTCTTCTTGCCGTGCAGTGACACGAGAACTATGTAAACAACGCGTGTGTTGAGCCCCTAGCGAAGGGATAACTGATTATGATCCCCAAGAGGCATACGAGAAGAATCCTCTCACGCTCACAATCCTCCCGCAAAGAAAACTTTGCGAATTGTAGCTGAATTTATAGTTATGGGTCAAATGTTTGTGTTACCTCAAATCAACAACCTAGCTGGGAAACTGACAACGCGTAGTAGGTGAGCTACACGAAGGTAGTGATAATTAGTTCTGTTTTGACGTCGTTTCACTGCAATATTTTGTCTGTATATTAGTATTGTGTGTCGGATCTATAGATGAGGCATCGTTGGCTCCCACGAAGGCCTGCACCTTTATAGTAACAAGCCCTGCTTTATTGTAGGCGTGTCCTGTGACTTCAAATCGGTTTTAAACATACCAACGTGATAGCAGTAACGAGCTCATCTCGCAGAAAATTCGACCTTGGCGTAGGCATAGGCACCCACGGCGCAAAACACCATTTCAAACAACCACGGTAGAAGCCTGAGCACCCGTCCACGCAAGCACTTAGTCATGGTGTAAGAACATTAATTAACAAAACCAAACTTATCGAAGTGAAATCCCTCGGAATAATTGTAAACTACAACTTCACTAAAGCGTGCACACATGATAACTGCGACTGCAGTTTGAATGTAAGAGAAAACTTCATTCGGTTTCATGGGAACTCAAACTATTGCACTATTCTAAATAGGAGGCACTAATTTTGATGAACATTCTATGAGATGGGGATGCGAACGGTGCCCAATGACACTACAGCCTTCCACTATTAAATCCTGAGGCTCATCTGCCTTTTTATTCATGTATGAGACAATTTATTACCGCAAAAGACAGTCACGACATATGTTTACCTTTATTATTTGGAACAGCGTTTCGTTTCTCCTATAGATGAAGCCTTGTCATGGGGAGTGATGTGCTCCACAGGAAACATTCCAGAGATCATGGCATTTTATCCAGTTGGTTAACAATGTTGCTCACATCAATTGCAAGAGGTTGGCGGTGAAAAATGAAAAAAGGGACAGAGCGTATTGGTTGCGTCGCGCGAAACCAGGACGGAGGAGTTCCGCGGTTGCAATGACCGCTGTGCGCATCCCTCATGCACGGCTATGTTCACGCAACAAGACGCAGCGTTTCTCTTCATTAGGCAATGCACCCGATACAGCTCCACTAACGTGAAACTTGGGCGGGTGCGAAGAATGCGGTGATGCGCCGGTGTTTCCCACAGGAACACGCCAGTCGCTGCTAATGGGCTTGCTGTACCGTGGCCAGAACGACGACGTTAGACGCCGACAGCCCGGGCGCTTTAGCAGACACTCGTTAAAGTCGCTTCTGAAACGGCAACCCAACACGTACACTGTATGGGTGCACTGCCCCCACGTTGCCGTAGGCAGTTCGCCTGCGGTTTTAGTGCGTGTTAACTGCGGTTAGAGGAATGTATTCAACGATAAGTACATGCTAGCTGTTACGTCTGTACAACCGCTTGTGGCTGTAGACGATTTATTAAAGTACAGGAAACGTAAACAAGTTCAGAAGCGTAGCTCAAGCGTTGGAGTCACTCCTGGCCAACGTTCGACACCAGGCTCGCGCTCGTGCCACAGCGCCAGTACAGTCGCGCGCGCACTTCGTTGTCGTCTTCTAAGGCGACATGTCACTCTTCCTCCCTTAGACGAAGTCTCCATAGCGGTCTGGAGGTCGCCTAACCTCTGGCGGTCGCAGTTGCCGAGTGGTCACTGCCTGTGACGTCGACGGTTGCGAGGGAGTGTCGTCCTGCATCTCGGGCGAATCAGGCGGTTGAGCAGTTGAGCTCGACGGTGTCTCTTCTGGCGTTGCGTCCAAGAGATCGTCAGCTGCGCTCCAATCTGTCGGCGATTGGGTTGTTTGTCCGGTCTGACTCGTTTTCCTCATGTGATTGAGGTGACGCCGAACCTTTCTGTGGTCGCTTTTTACAAGCCAGGATCGTGGTCCGACGCGGCGCAATATTTCGCCTTCAATCCAATCTGGCTTTTCCACAAACTGCCGGATAAGCACTCTATCCCCTACAGCGAAGCGGCGTGATTTTGGCAATGCCTCCTGGCTTTCAGGAATTTGTTTATCCGCCTCCCGTTTGAGAAGATCGAGAGGGCTGAACAATTCTCGCCCGAACATCGCTCTCGCAGGTGTCATTCCTGTGGCAGTGTGTATCGTCGTGTGTTGCCGATACAGAAATCTTGCAAGTCGGCACTGTATGGACTTGTCTGCATCCCTCAGCAGTGCTCTTTTCAGCTCCGCCACATAGCGTTCTGCCTGGCCGTTTGTTGCAGGGTGGTACGCTGGTGAGGTTGCAGCCTGTGTGCCGTTCGACGCATAGAACTGCTTCATATCGTTGGAGATGAATGCTTTTCCGTTGTCGGAGATGACCTTTCGGGGAATGCCGAACGTTGCAAAGAGGCTTCGGATCACGTCGATAAGAGCTGCGGATGTTGCTTGCGTCACGTGCCGGACTTCCACCCACTTTGTGTATGCGTCCACAACAACCAAGTAGGTGCGCCCGAGTAGTGGGCCCGCGAAGTCAACGTGCATCGTGTTCCATGGTGTCTGGGAACGGTCCCAGGTAGCAATAGGAGCTTTGGGTGGGCTCTTCTGCCTTGCTTGGCATTCACGGCACTGTCGCACCGTTTCCTCGATCACCTTGTCAATTCCGGGCCACCATACGTAGCTCCTTGCGCACTTCTTCATGGCTACCATGCCTCTGTGACAAGCATGCAGAAGTGCCAGAACATGGGATCGTGCTGAGCTCGGTATGATCACTCGGGATCCAAGTGTGATGCACTCGCGATGAAATGCTAGTGCGGTCGCTCGTCGTCGGTAAGGAGCAAACTCATCTCCAGTGAGTTTCTCCACTGTGCCATCCTGCACTGCCTTGTACAACCTCTGCAGGATGCTGTCTTGTTGTGTCAGGCGTGCTATCTCGGTAGCAGTGAACGGAGGTCTCGATAAAGCTTCGAACAATAGTACGTCGCCTGGAGGCCAGGGTTCATCGAGACGTTCTGGTAATGGCAATCGGCTCAACGCATCCGCGTTTTGATGGTCTTTGCCATGCCTGTAGATTATGCTGTAGTCATACGCCGATAACTTGATGCACCATCTGGTCATCCGTGGAGAAAGGACTTGAGCCGCTGGCTTCTGTGAACCCAGTATGCCGAGCAGTGGTTGGTGGTCAGTGACGAACGCCACCTTTCTTCCCGCAATATACTTGTGGAACTTGTGGGCTCCAAACACCACAGCAAGGCTTTCTCTGTCCAACTGAGCATAATTGCGTTCTGCCGGCCCTAGCGTCCGAGATGCAAAAGCGATTGGTGCCTCTCTATTCTGGTCATCACGTTGAGACAGAACAGCTCCTATGCCATATGGTGAAGCGTCACAAGAGACAAGAAGCTCCTTCTGTTCGTCGTAGTGTGCCAGTACGGTCTGACTGAGCAGCAATGCCTTAAGCTTGTCAAATGCTTCTTGATGCTTTGTCTCCCATCTCCACGTGGCGTCCTTCTGAAGGAGCTGGTAGAGACAGCTGGCAACTGTTGCCCTGTTCTTCAAGAATCTGTCGCAGAAAGCCAGCATCCCGAGAAAGGATTGAAGTGCTTGTTTGCAGTTTGGCGCTGGAGCGTCCGTTATAGCTCGAACTTTCTCTTCGTTACTGTGGACGCGTGTCTCGTCGATTCGGTGTCCCAGAAAACAAACTTGTCGCACCGCAAAGCAGCACTTGTTTTTGCCGAGGCGAAGGTTGTACTTCCATAGCCTCTTCAGCACTTCTTCCAGTCTCTCGGCGTGTTCCGTGGCGTCTTTCCCACTGATGATCACGTCATCTAGGTATGCGCACACGCCTGTGATGCCAGACAGCATAGTCTCCATAAAGCGTTGAAAAATGGCTGGAGCTGCAGAAATTCCGAAAGGCAATCTCTTGACCTTGTATAGTCCTTTCAGCGTGTTCAGGGTAAATACCTCTGCTGTCTCTGGCGTCACGTGAAGTTGCTGGTACGCTTGTGCCAAATCCAGGGTGCTGAAGACCTTGCCTCCCCTCAAGTGGCTGAGCACTTCATCAGTTGTGGGAAGTGGGTAGTCTGCCTTCTTTGATACCTGGTTCACTGTGCAACGGTAGTCGCCGCATATTCGCAACGAGCCATTTTTATTCCGAACCAGTACGAGAGGCGTTGCCCAATCCGAATGCTGCGCTGGCTCGATTATGCCTTGACTTTGCAGTCGATCCATTTCAGCCTCTACAGCTGACCGGAGCGCGAAAGGAACCGGCCGTGCTTTTAGGAACTTTGGTTTCGCTCCTTCCACGAGGTCTAGTTGTACCGCAGGCCCGATGTGTCCTGAGATGTCCTCGTCGAATACAGATTGGTACTTGTCGAGAAGCTTCGAAACAAGTTCGTCGTCGGATACATCATTGATGCCCGTGATCTGTATACCCAGATGAGGAAACCAGTTTCGTCCAAAGAGGTTACAACCTGCTCCCTTGATGACAACAAGTGGTAATGTAATGGTCTTGTTTCTGTGCGTAACAATCACCGTTGCACATCCGAGAACTCGAAGAGACTGTCCTGACCATGTGCGTAGGAGAACGTTGTCAGTCTGAAGCCGTGGTGGTTCATCTGTCCACGTAGCTTTGAAAGTGACCTCACTGATGAGTGTGCAGGCGCACCCGAGTCGACTTCGAAATCCATGAACTTGCCATGTACGCGTAGCCGAGTCATGACCTTCTGCGTGCTGGGCGCGTCGATTAAGGTGTTGAGCTCGTAACGGGCCACGTCTGGTGAGTCCTGCTGAGTCGTCACTGGTGCTGAGGCAGCTGTCGAAGTTCCTTGTCGGGGATATTCGATGCTATTGCTCGTTTTTGCCTCTTTCCGCCTTTTTAGGGAGGCCTTTTCAATGTGTCCGCGTTTCATGGCTGTCTGGAACTTGCAAGTGTCCGGATTATGTTGCGCGTTACAACGCCAACAGCGTTGTTTCTTCTTCGGGGAAGAGTGACCATGGTTGTCTGTCTTGCAGATACTTGCGCAGGATTCGTGAATCTCTTTAAATTCGGTTTTCACGTTCTTCTGGTTTTCGACGGCGTTTTCAGCTCGCTGTGCGAGGTGGAAAGCTTTCTTGAACGTCAAGTGCTTTTCTGCGAACAGCCGTTGCTGGACCTGCTCGTTCCGAAGACGGCAAACGAAACGATCACGCAGCATGACGTCCATAGGCAGCATTGTCGGATTCGCCGCAGTGTCTGCGCTTGTCCCAAAATTGCAATCTGCCGCTAGCTTCTTGAGCCCGGGTCCATTAGCAGAAACTCGCTAAAATCGCTTCTGAAACGACAACCCAACACGTACACTGTATGGGTGCACTGCCCCCAGGTTGCCGTAGGCAGTTCGCCTGCGGTTGTATAGTGCGTGTTAACTGCGGTTAGAGCAATGTATTCAACGATAAGTACATGCTAGCATCACTCAGCGGGTTAGTATCTAGCTTTGCTTGACTCTGTAGGAATACTTCAAAAAACGACGCTTATGATATGCACATCTGGGCCCCGGAGCGTACATTTCGTAAAAACAGATGCCAGAGCACTACGTCAAGGTACTGCAGCGTACCACAGTACTGCCGATGAGAGTGGCAAGCCCACGTTGTCTACAGGAATATTCATCTTGTACAAAGAGTAATCCTGCTCGTAAGCCGAGGCAGAACGTGAAACAAATGGGCTTGTGCAGTTTCGGCGCGAACTGCTTCGCATGACATCGATTTGAACAGTGTGTGGTTTCTGTAGGATGTCTTTCGTTCTTTTTTCTTTCTCAAATTTACAACTGGCACTTGCTGCGTGCTTCTCAACCATAGAACAGGGGCAGTTAGCTATGCTGCGGCGATCCTTGTAATGCTTTGTACATGGTCGCAAGCATGGCAATAAGTATAAAAGGAAACTTAATTCACAATCGCCTTGAAACATTTTGCCCGATTCTATACGTGGAAAATCAGTGTTCTGATTGTTTTTCCAGAATGTTAAGCAGGGCGACGTAGTGATACCTGCGTTATACCATCATTCATATACGAAGTTGTATTAAGGTTGTGCTTTTTTCCCTACAAAATTAGGTATCGTCACGGCAACCAGAAGCGCGGCTCTTCTAAGTAGGATTATGCAGAAGTGCGGCTTGGAATTTGCTCGCCGCTTCAATTTGCCCACATCCGCCATATTGAAGGTAATATACATATATGCAATGGAACAGATGGTCACATTACATTGGCCATTGAGCACGTTTCCCGAGTGACGTGTGGTGAAAGTTTCAGCTGACAAACAAAGCCCATTTGGGCGTTTTTTCCCTTATTAGCGTTGGCTTTCGACGAACATTACAATGTACGAAACGCGGCAGGTCAAATTGAGCCTATATGTTCTTGCCGAGTAATTCAAAGGAGCCCTGCAACACTTTTTGAAAATAGCCAGAAAATGACGCCACTTAGTAGTCGAGGCTCCTGTGTACATTTCAGCCGAATATTAGTGCGCTACATGCGGCAGGAAATGAGCAGTTCGGTTTCAAAATATACCCGGAAAGCACCCCCTCTTCTGTCAACAAAACGCGTCACGAGTTTCACAAACTGTGCAATAAATTTCTGTGCTACCATTGGCGGATCCCCAGAGCCACTTTCGGCGCATGCCCTGTGGTGGCAGCACGTTTTCGCATAACTCTTACGCTCAAAGAAAAGAAACAAAGAGAAAGAACATTCAAAATCATCAGGCGCGTTAGCGTGGCCTCTTGCCCCATTGTGTAGCTTCCAGCGCACTCGTCGTGACGACAGGAAATGGCTTACGGATGTCCGGGTTTTTATGTCCCAAATCGATTATATGATTATGACAGACGCCGTAGTGGAGGGCTGAGAAAATTCTTGCCGCCTGGAGTTCATTAATGTGCCCTTACGCCACCCAGTAAATGGGGCCGAACATTCTGCCCCAATCGAATTGTGGACGCCCCGCCCGGGACCCGGTCCGGCGCCTTCGAATGAATGGGCGCAATGGAAGAGTGGACATGCTCAGGCAGTAAATCCCTCTGAAAATGGACGGTGAAACGCCCGAAGTACCCAGCAAATCTGAAATATCTTTGCGGCAGGCGAATGGTGTGGCATTAGGCCCCTTGATTAATGCCACTCGAGGGTTACTTGGAAATGCGCAGCAGGACCCCTTTGTTATGTACAGCACAGTTTCTCTCCTTGGTTTCACAATGCGCTGGCTCGTATTTTATAGAATAGTCGAGGGAAACATTACGAAGCGATATGATATTCTTCATTGTAAACTTCTCTTTTAAAAGTTAGTAGAAGTCTCTTAGTTATCTATTATATGCTATTGCCGATAATATATGTGCCTATATCGCTAGCGACTTGCAGTTTCCTACTTACACCAATAAACACATTGTGCACACGGACATCGCTTGTTCTACGTACTGTACGTGTACATTAGTTGAAATAAAAAAAAAGACTTTGTGTGTAGTATGTATATCTTATTGCACCCCTTCTTAGTATACCCCAAACTACGGAAACGAGATGCGCGCGCATATGTATGTCATGTGCGTAGTTTATTACAGCCGGAGAGCGCACAATTTTCGTCAATTCCGACTGAGAACTGTGCCCCGAAAACCGAGAAAACGAAGCTGAAAGCGCTAACAAACCTAATCAATATTCTTTCTTCCCACCTCGCATTCTGCCGTCCTTGACACTTAGAAACATTTGTGTTGACGGCCTGGGCAATCCATAATGTGTTGCGATTTCGAAGTGGTGGCAAAGTGCAGGAAGAACCTTTTGGGGTTCATGTATACTTGTTCAATGACAAATATCTCAAGCAATCGCTGGGTCTACGTGTCATAACGGTCTCATGTGCCACATAGCACCAGCGTTCCACATTTTGCATAATTTTTCATTTAAAATTTCGTGATCATATCCGCTTACATTCGTAATATGCGAAGTATGAGCTCTTATATTTTGAGCTCACTGTTCATCAATCAAGCGCCCCACAGTCCTCCCCATTTTGCAGTGTGTGGAATCCTGTGTAATCAGCTGTTCAAGTGCCAGCTCCAAGGTGGTGGCGCTGGCTCCTGAAAAGCACAACTTCTCACAACATGACGGCGTCTGTCATAACTGATTTATCTTTTTATTGCGAAAAGGTTTTATATATATATTTATCGAGATCCCCATTGCAGTTGCAGGCGGTAGTCACAGATCTGTACTTTCGAAAATCGCAGACCAGTGCTTACGTATTTCGTCTCTTCCAGGTCGCAGAAAAGTCTTGCATCGGCATCAGGCTTTGCTACGCATACGTAAACACCGGCGGCGAGAACGTAGCTATATTTCCCTCTTTTGTTTTTTTTTTAATTAAAAGAGCTGTTTTTCGTAGGTTGCAAGGTTACGCCGCATTAGCCGGATGGCATATAATCAGTGTCGAGAACATAAAATATGTTATTGCGGCTCTATGTAAGCGGTATTCTATACAGACAAGATTTTTATGACCTGCGCTCACTCCTCATTGCTCGTAAATTTAGGGTAGTGTTCATTTTGCTCGATGATCTCGGTCATCTATTTCCGGCGATACCATCGTTTGCATCGTGTTATTGCCATTTGAAAAGTTGTGGCTACTCTACAGCGACATTGCTACCTTTTTCATTAAGGGATGGTCTACGGCCGTCAAACATACTTGAAGGAACACTGCAAGGCGTGACCTACCGGCTTGAGCTGGCGCCAGCCCAGTGAAGTGCTAGGTGCTTTTTGTGTTCGGCGGCTGACGACAGCTGGAGAGCAGGTCGATTTGAGCGGTCGACCTATCTTTCGTGTTTTGTCTGAGCAGCGGGAAATGTGCCCTCAATTGAAAGGTCCGTGGCAGTGCTGGTCCCACGCGGGACCAGAAAACAACCCGAAAAAGGCATGGCTGCAAAACATAGCAGTGTATCCTTCTTTCGCTTATTCTGTGTCTGTGAGTGGAACAGTCATGTAAGAAACTTATTATTTGATGGAATAATTCTTGCGTGAGGCGCGCGAATATAAAACGCCACCTTTTGAGTTTTGGGGCTATAATAAGACGCGTGGCTCGATATGTTGGTTTCATACATGTGATTTTTCTTTTTGATACATGCCCCTGCTGTATGTACTGCACAAAGGTAGCTCCGGGCTCTTGTCAAGCTGCCTCTACAAGAGAGAGAGAGAGAGAGAGAGAGAGAGAGAACAACTTTATTCAGTAAAAAAAAATCACGGAGGTATAGCGGTCAGGCGGTGCCTCGCCGCCACCTCCTCTGCGCGTCTGATGGCCTGGAGTTGTTTCGCCAGGCTTGAGTCGCGGAGTACGGCGTCCCACGCTCCAGGCGAGGGAGTGGTCAGGAGAGGAGTAGCTTTTACCGGCAGCTTTCCTATCATTGCAATAATTATGAAAGAAACATTATTATTATTATTATTATTATTATTATTATTATTATTATTATTATTATTATTAGTTGTAGTAGTAGTAGTAGTAGTAGTAGTAGTAGTAGTATACGGTTTCCTTTTGTTTCTAGCAATTGCGATTCGGTGCAGTTATGGCAATCTCCAAAATTGTCCTTGCAGAATGTTACTGAATTCAAACAGCGTGTGCGGAACTGTATGGTGAAAGGCGGCATCTTTTTCTACACCAAAAATCCTGTAAGTACCTTCACTGCTCAGACACTCCTAAAGCAGCAAGTTTCCATATACAAAAAAAGTGGACAAGGGACCTTTGCCGTATAGCGAAGTTTCATGTGCTAAGATGGGAAGTTTTAAAGGCCATTTCATCGACAGCTAATGCTCGCAGAATACTGTCAAGAAGAGGTGCATCGGCGCCATGAATATATATATATATATATATATATATATATATATATATATAGGTATAGGTATGGGACGTAGCACGTCAATGATATTTCCTTTTTTTGGTCGTTTCGGTCAAGGCCTGACCTTTATGAAGACAGCATTTCTTTTTCTCCTCTTAGCTTATGTTCGCATAGAAGAAAGGGCAGAAACTGCTTACTAATTAGTGCTTGGCTAAAATGAGTGTGTGTGTGTGTGGTGGTGGGGAGATAGGAGGGAGCAAAGGGGCACCAACACGTTTTCTTTGAATGCTCGCACGACGGCAATATTGAGGAAGCGGCGGCGGCGGACAGATATGATGGGTATGTGACGGGCTCCACGGAAGTACTAAATTGAAATATCGACGAAGCGTGCTGTTGGGCGCATTGCACAGAAGCGATCCAGGGAAAGCCATAGCCAGCCTAACGACGCGTGCAGCGACGGACATGGGCCAAGGTGGTCGCTCATTTTGAGGAGCGTAGCGGTTAAGATTGCCACCGCGGTGCAAAGGGGCCGTCAGGAGGGATGAGGGGGCGGGGGGGAGTGGGAGGAGAAGTGGCGGCGGACACGGTAAAGTAAGCCACAAGAAAAAAAAAGGAAAGAAACATGCAGCAGTGAGACTATAGACCATTTTCACGAGGCGAGGAAGAACGCTCTGGCAACCCGGGCGCCCACGCCTTCCTCCTCTCATGGTGTGTGCCAGGCGGTTCGGAGCGCGCGCGCTCATGCTTGGATGTGTGGAGCTGTTGTTGTTGTGGCCTCTATAGTCGGCACATACCCACGAGGGGATTGGCCACACTACAAGTAATGACGTAGAGAGCAGGAAAATTAAAAGGCCAAGGCCAAAATCGTAGGAGAAATAAAAAGGAAGGAAGAAGTTCTAATTAAAAATAATAATTAGAATTTACTAAAAGAAACATTGGGAACGAAACCCTGTGTCGACAGCACTAGCAGCGTAATCTTCCGGAGGCTTCGATAAATTTATGTAATGCTGACAAAAGAGCATGACGGCTTGTACCATCCTGAGAGGCACCAAATGATAAAAGATTTGGTGTTGTTAAAGGTAAACGCAGTTTATGGAATATTGAATTTAGATACATTCGGAGGAGGGAAGAAACCGGCGGCAAGACAGAAGGAAGTGATCAATCGTTTCTGGCTCATTGCATACCAAACAGAGGTTAGTTAAGGAGAAACCAGATTTATTAAGATGGAAATTAGACTTGGAGTTTTACATCTGAGACTCGCTATAGTCACTTGGCCCTGACGTGAAAGGCATTAGTCCGTATTCCATGCGAACTGAAGGTGGCAATAGTCGTCCAAATCTAGAAGAGATGTCTCAGTGCATGTTAGTAGAAGAAAGCGTTTAAACCTCTCGGCTGTGATAAACGAAAAATACGGCAGTACATTTAACACTGGGCCGTCTAAAGATGACGTTGCCAGCGAGTCAGCTGATTCATTCAGAAAAATGCCAGTGTGGCCCGGGACCCAGACCAAGCGAACCTCTGATATGTAAGACGGTACAAGCGTCGAGAAAATCTTCAGTAAGGGCGACTGCTTTGGAGATGTTATATGCGAACAGTCAAAGCATCTATAACAATGATTACTTTAGTCTGGCACGGGCTCAATTTCCTAATCGCCAGTGCGATAGCCAGAAATTCTGCTAGGAATATAGGGCTAAAATCAGGCAGTCGGAGCGCAAACGACCAATTCAACTGGGAGGAAAATATCCCAACTCCAGCCTTCTCCACTCTTTGAGTCGCATCCGTAGCAGTTACAAAACGCTCAGGAAACTGGGCGAGATGATCCTGAAGGCATCCTTCAAGAATACGTAAGGGAAGGAGCTTAGCATCTTTAGGGAAAATGTGATCGAAATATAGATTATCCCTCAAGGACGAGTGTGGCCTTAGGGGAGTAAGGTTCTGCAGAGAAACTAATATCAGATATCCAATATTGGAAAATAAACGACCTGAGGCCATTGATAGCATCGCCATCGGCTCCTAATAAAGGAATCACGAGAAGTAATGAAGATTGACTGCGAACGGGAGAGTGGCGCATCGTAGAGCTTTAGAACTGTTTGCACTGTCAGTTGTTTAAACCTTGATTCCAGGGGTATCACTCGAGCTTCTATATATAGCACGTTATTGCCGCACATTTTGGTAGACAGAGACAAAGACGTAGGGCTTGCCTTTCTAACAAAAGTAGAGGTCTTAGCTTATAGGCCGCACAGCCGGAAAACAGAACGCAACCGAATTCCAAAATCGGGCGCACGTGCAGTTTGTAAATGATCAGCAATGTTGACCTTCTCATTCCGGTACTTTTGCTACTGAAACGTCGCAACAGGCCCATGGCCCGCTCTCCTTTGCATCTGTTTACTTCAATTTGCTGCTGCAAGCTTAGGTTCTCTTATATATAATACCTAGGTATCTCAATGACGATGCTTGCAGTATCTGTTCATTGCCATAGGGAAGAGAAAGGAATACATTGTCTGTTTGTGGGAACACCAGTAAAGCGCACTTACTAACGTTAAGCGTGACAAAGAGTCCATTAAGCCACACTTCAAGCTCAGACAAATAAGACTGCAAAATTTTGTATAATTCGTGAACATCATGGGACGATGAGAAAAATGCAACATCATCGGCGTACACATATAGCTGAACATTCTGATGAAGCGGCACAGAAGATAATAATGTGGAGCTGTCGAACAATTTGTGCGTGTTTTCGGCTAACCTGATGGTTTCTTTCTCTTTTATCGTGATGCCAGACAACATACAAGGTTCGCAGAAAGCCACTGCGCAGTTTTCTTCGTTGTGCTAACAACAGGAAAAGGAAACTTGTGGAAGGAATTATGCGACGTGCATGACCAGACGCGGAGAGTTCGCGGCAGGGTACTTTTCAAGTTGTGTCGTTTTCGTCCTGAAAAGGGGCAGTGGCATTCATGGATATAGCTCTGCACACCGGGAAGTTCTTGGGAATATCGGAGCCTAGTAATTCATGGCGAACACACCGATGCTCAACCTCGGCTATGACCGCAAGAAGCCTGCCTGGCAAGTCCCGGAACGATCAATCAGTTCGGCGAAGTAAAAAGAAAACGGCAAACACGTACTTTTTTAATGATCGAATAGTGTTTCTTCAACAGCGTGAACTTAGCCAGATCTAAAAAAAAAAACGACGAAAGCTGCATACGCACCTACACCGACCATGCAAAAGGGAGCGTCTGCACACACTGATGGGTTGCCAGATGGAGACGGCTGCGCCCGCTAGGCAACATGGCGGCGCCCACGAGAAAACGGTCTATAATAAAGAAGCCATACGTATCTTTCGCAGTACGTGTCGTAGGGGCCTGATGTTTTGTTGTATGAACGGTGTTATCAATAAAAGGGGGAAAAGGTATGTGAGCGATGCAGAAAACATTATTTGAATGAACGATTATAAGGAAACTGCAGTAGTTCAAAAGTTAGTGAAAAAGAGGGAAGAGGTTATATAGAGTGCCACATATCTCAAGGTGACATGTACGACAGGTACGATCGCCGAAAGCGCCGGCTCTGAATTAAAGCAATTAAGCAGGTCGGTTATTGGTGAATTTGATGTTAAGAATATCTTGGTGTTAGTCGCTCTTTAATGTGCGTACAACAGAAGTGCGCCAGGACATTCATTTATTCCATTTTCCAGTGAGCTAACGAGAGGGAAGGGGTCAGGGGCTCGTTCTTTATCTGTTAGAAACAACTTAATGAGCAAACAGACAATGAAGCCTAGGAAAGCATGGAAGTTAATTGTAGTATTGTAATTGTGGAGTAAGTAGAAAAGAATTAAAGTGGACAAAAAGACAAACCTGCCTTCGGTGGGAACCGAACTCACGATCTTTGAAAGACGCTTCCGATGCTCTACCGCTCAGCTGCGAAGGCGGTCGTCCCCCCGTCCATTTTACTGGGTATTTATGTACATATTATCCTGGGAGTGTTAGGCAGCGCCACTCGTAGCCATGGCGGCGTGTGTGGAACACACTTTTTTTGCCAGGAGGCGTCACGTAGAACGTGAACTTAGGGCCCGATGGCTGCTGCCCAATAAGCCCTCGCATGCTACCTAAGGCACCAAGTCTGCCGCAACGAGGCCCAAGCTACAAAATAACGAAAGAGAAGGGGTCAAGGGGTTGTTCTTTATCTGTTAGAAACAACTTAACGAGCAAACAGACAATGAAGCCTAGGAAAGCATTTACAGTGAGCCGAATTTATGCAGATATGATTCGCGCTGCTCGCGTTCCCTGGGAGAGCGGAAATTTTCTTGCAGCAGTGTTACCATAATTGAATTAAATCTGCGACCTTAAGACCTAACATGTCTAGAGAGGTGTAGGCTTTGTTGTATCTTCACATGTGATCGGTGGTTGTTGAACCTGATTGGGAAAAGTGTATCAGTTTTCCCGACATTCCAACAGGTAGGCCATGTTTGGTAGGTCGAGGTTAAGGTCGCCGCGGATTGAATGTGTAAAATTGCATTGTGTACTTTTGGCTATCGTGCTTGTTTGCGTGTGTTTCCACACCATGCATCTGCTTTTTCCGCAGGGTAGGTAACCGACTTGTGTTGTTCCGTTTGTTTTCGAGTCTATAGCACAGTCCCTGATGTTTTTTGGGCGCCTATGCATCTCCCTAGGGAAAGCGGTGAAGAGCTTCCTAAGGTGGTTGCTTCGTTCATGGATATTAAAGCGTATTAGTTGAGAATTTTGTTAGGATTTGGCGCTTGACTTATGAATGCGAAAATTAGGTTGCGCCGTTCTTGTTGACTTTTTTCTTCTGGCGGTCCAATGATGGGGGGCGGGCATTGATGTCTGATGAGGACGCTACGCAGGTGTTCTGTGTAATCTTTAAAGTCTTTTGTTTCTGAGCAGATTTTCCTAAATCGGTGTGCCTGGGAGTATGATATGCTGGTTTTGCAGTGCCGCGGATGCAGCTTTTAATGTAGAGGTGTTGTTCCGTGTCTGTGGACTTCTGTACACCTTGGTTATCAGCCTACCGTTCTCCACCCTAACGTTTACATCGAGGAAGTTAATTTCATATCTCGAAGAGGTATGAGTGAGGGATATGCTTTTATGTGCCTAGTTAAATGAGTCAGTAATATTAAGGACTTTTGTTCTTTAGTGTTTGTACAGATGAGAAAGATGTCATCGACGTACCGCTTATAAAACCGAAGCACGTGGGATATGTTGCTAGAAAAGTTGATTCGATCTCGTGCATAAATATATTTGCATAATTTGGTGCTGTCCGGGTACCCATCGCCGTGCCATTTATCTTAAAGAAATGCTGGTAGTCGAATTCGAAGCTGTTTAATTCGAGAGCAATTCTAGCAAACTTCAATGATGCTTGGGGGGTGGAGAAGAAGCTATTTTCCGTTTAGGACCTCACAAGTGCTCTAATTCCATCACCGTGTGGTATGTTTGTGTATAGCGACGTGACATCTAATGTGACAAGGAACGCGCCATGTGTTATTTCGAAGATTTCAGTTTCTCGCAGGAAGTGATTTGTATAAGAAGATAGGATGGATGTATGTCCTTAATTAGGTGGCATGTCCTTAATTAAGAAATCAGTGTAACGAGACATTTTTTCAGTAAGTGTCCGGTTCTTGATATGATAGGTCTTCCAGGGTGACCTTTCTTGTGCATATTTGGTAACATGTAGAACCACCCCGGTGTAGCATGGCCGGGAATAAGCTGTCTACAGAGTTTGACATCTATTCCACCCTGTTTTGCGAGGTCCTGGAGGGCCGTAGTGATCAATTCTCTGTCTTCTTTTGTGGGATCGGTATCAAAAGGGGTTATAAAGTTTCCTATCCAGCAACTGCCACACGCCTTCATTGATGTAGTCTTCTTTGTTATTATGCCACCTTCCTTATCGGCTGGCTTAATAACAATGTCCTCGCGATCGCTTATGTTTAAAAGTGCTTCGTGCTCTTCCCTCGACAAGTTAGAGGCGCCGAGTTTGCGAGTCTTATAAGCCTGCATAATGTCATTTTGCAGCGCTTCAATATACAAGTCTAGGTGTCTGTCACTATTGGCTTCTGGTGTCCAATGGCCGCCGGTGGTGTGATGGAACTCGTTATTTGTTTTCTGCAGTTGGTGGGGAAATACTTTCCGAGATGTAGATTATAAGAAGAACGGTCGAGATCCTTCAATATTGTAAATTCTAGGTATTTCCAGCTCTACGGGCAGAAAGTGAGGCCGCGAGACAGCACCGTGCACTCATCTGTCGTAAGTTCGATGTTGGATCGGTTGAAGATGCCTTCTCCCTGATTGGTTCAATTCTTTTTTTTTATTTTCGTATATGCACCGGTTTCTTAAGCTTCGGGGTGAAATGGAGGGGGTGTAATCTCTGTGTTCCTTTAAGATGTCCAGGTTAGAATCATTGCTACTCGATGAATTGTCACGGTCATGATCACAACGAACACACCATTCTAACCAACTTGTTTCTTTCTGTGCTCAGGAAAAGTTCTTCCTTGACAAGGAACAGTTTGAGGGCATTCTGGACTATTTGAACGTAAGCGATTTCAGCCGCATGCCTCACAGGATTACGCGTTATATATGGAATAAGCGCCCATAGCAGTAATGGCTGCAAATGTGCAACCAATATGTTTTACGAATGTCTGGCACCCCATAGGCGCGGCTCCTCCGTTCACATACAGCTGCTGCATAATAAGATACCACATTTTAAGCCTGACGGATATGTTCTTCATTCATACTCAACTTCAGATGACAAAAGTACTTTAATTATGGCGACAGAAATCTCGCTTGACACTACATAGTTATGCAGAGAAGTGCCTCTAAGAGTGCGCGCACCAGACGCACCGCTGCGGTTATTGAACTCAATGCACAAGGCTGAACCGCTGAATAATACCATAAGGTTGGCCCGCGTGATTGAGTTCTCGCTATGCGATGCAGCCAGTTTGTCACCCCTCTAACAGGGAGGCTATCGTCGCTCCCCATATTCATATTTGTATAGAAATTTGTGTCTTGCGCCGTTAGCAATCACAACTTACAATATACTTCCTTACTTTTTGACGAGGCGTATGTAGTTATGATAGAGAAACAATCTGTTTATAAGACAAGGCGTTGTTGCTCGAAACGAAAGCGCTGGGGGCAAGCGCGAATGCAGCGAGAGTGCAAACCTGGTCGTAATCCAAAGCTTTGCTCCTTATGCAGCTGCTGCCGTCGAAGTAAGAAGTTTCCTGCCGACGTCTACACTATGTCGTGTTGTACAAGTTCATCCGCTATCGTATAGCAAGCAGTAGTTGAAGTACCGGCGGCTGAAAGCGTATGAGGTAATTGGCACGGCAACATAGCAGCATAATGATATTGAATACCGATGAAGCTTCTTCGTGTTCGAATGCGAAGATATCTGTAATCTTCCACACCTGTATCACGGGAAGTTGTCCGCGCCAGTTTCCGGCGCCGGGGTTCATTCCGTACTGAATGGTTCATTCCGTACTGAAACGGCGAGATTTTGTTTTCAAGCGAGTTCTTTGAAACCTCTGTT
The DNA here is from genome assembly GCA_013339685.2 of Hyalomma asiaticum. Lineage (NCBI taxonomy): Eukaryota > Metazoa > Arthropoda > Arachnida > Ixodida > Ixodidae > Hyalomma > Hyalomma asiaticum. Next base: position 43,924,097 of record CM023482.1, on the reverse strand, counting down.
AAGAATTGAACCTGTAAGAAAGATATTTTTCAAAAATTTTGATGTACAGTGCTCAAAACGCGTCTACAAGGATGGAGGGGCTTCTTTTAGACTATACGGGCGCCGTCTATGCAGCAAAGTAGACAGCTAAAACGCTCAATGTTTCATCTATACGTGCCTACCAATGATGCAAGATCGAATGTGATATATTATAGTCCACGTATTTTCGGTAGACGTCCGTTACAGACCGGAGCTGGACGCCCCAGCCTTCCGGACAAGCGTGTTGAGCTCCCTGAGGTGTAAAACTAAAGACCCCTGCAAAACTTTTTGAACGTAGCAAGAAAGCGCCGTAGATCAATCGTGGCGTCACCTGTGAACATGGAGCTGAATATGGTTGCACTACAAGCCCCAGAATATTTGCAATTCAATCTCCAAATTCAGCGGTACAGCTTGTCCCCGCTTGTCCCTCAAAAAGAACACGTCATAAACCAGCACGGACTACCAAAAGTTGGGAGCTTACCGACTGGCCCATTCCCAGGTGCAGTTACTGCGGATGCCGTGGGGCGACGCCACGTTGCGCGTCGTGGCTAGGGTGCCTAGATGCACACTACTGTGCACAAGGTGGTGACACGTCCGCCGAATGCGCCATATCATGTCGGAGAATGCAGAGACGTAATATGCAGAGGCGGAGTCCGCTGAGTCTGATAAATACTTTTGCCGTTTTACGCATGCCGTTTGTCACTTATTTACACCTACTACAAAAGCGGCGGCGTCCGCGTCAAATCATTCGACATAACTGGCGGCGCGCGGTCAACCGATGTCACAACACCTCCTTCTAGAAGAGGTGTTGACATCGAGGCACCCTGGAGTGGCTCTTGCAGAGAGGTTGTCGTTACTGCGCAAATACGGATACGTTAAAGGAAGAACGTATCGGTGCTTAACGTATGCGTTAGAGCACGGATACGTTAAGACAAGACGAAATGCTCAAGGTCACGACGCATGCTGCTGTGGCTTAGCAATCAGAGTGGTTCGGTTAATTAAAGGGATCCATTTTCTGCAGATCTTGTCGGAGCACATCTTAGTGTCCGAAGAGGTAGGGGAAAGCGAGTCGAAACGATTAAAGTAATTAAAAATGGCAGATCCGACGTGCAGTGGGGATCAAGCAAATCCGAAGCACGCATAAGGAACGTAAAAGAGATCGGCGTTGTTGTCTCTGTATACCGAATTCGGCACGCATGAAGTTAACAAAACGGCCGCGACAGCACCAAGACAGTGGCATGTAAACTATGCCGCTCATCACAACCATGTTATGATCGTAATGTTATTTACGTTCGTCATACAGTCGTGCTGTGCCATAGCAATTTTGGTATACATCCCATTACCGCAACGCGTGGCATGTAAATCATGCCGCTCATGATATCCATGTCACGATTTTCATGTTGTCAGAACGTGTCACCCGTGGTCGTCTGACAATTTTGGTATATATCAAGTCAAAGAAACGGCCCCAAGAGCACTAGAATCATGGCATGTAAATCATGCCGCTCATGACATTCATATCGTGATTTTCATGTTATAAGCCGTAATATATGTTCGCCATGCAGTGTGTTGTGCCATACCAATTTTCGTATACTACCATTAAAGAAACGGCCAGGAGAGCAAGATCGTGACATGTAAATAGTGCCGCTCATGACATTAATATCATGATTTTCATGTTATGACCTGTCATTTACGTTCGTCATGCAGTAGCGTAGTGGCATACCAATTTTCGTATACATCCCATTCAAGAAAAGGTCAGGAGAGCACGAAAAGCGTGGCATGGAAATCATGCCACTCATGCGTCGCATGTCATGATTTTCATCTTATGAGCTGTCATTTATGACCGTCATGCAGTCATGTTTTGGCATACCAATGTTCGTATACATCCCATTAACGTAGCGGCCATGAGAGAAAAAGACCGTGGTATGTAAATCATGCCGGACACGGCATGCATGTCATGATTTTCATATTATGACCTGTCGTTTGTGTGCGCCATGCAGTCATACTGTCGCGTACCAACTTTCGTATAAGTCATAGGCGGCTAGACAGATAGATAGATAGATAGATAGATAGATAGATAGATAGATAGATAGATAGATAGATAGATAGATAGATAGATAGATAGATAGATAGATACGCTCAAAGTCGCCGAAGTTCGTTAAGAAATGCTTCGCATTTAAAAGCCGTTGTGGAGGGCTCCACAGATTTTTACTACCTGAGGTTCTTTAGCCTAGCAGAAACAATGCACAGTGCACGGGCCACTCTTTAAACCCGCCCTCGGCAGCTTTTTGCAGCGTGACCGCCGCGACTAAATGAGGGTGAACGCTCTAGGGGGCAGAACGCCCGTCAAACCTGATGCTGTAATTGTGCTAATACATAACGGATTGCAAACATCTTAAACATCCTTATGGTTCAATTGCGCATACGAGAGATCTCGTACCGGCAATACTGGAGGTCGAGTGCCAGTGCCTATATATATGGCGTGGCCGGTGAACGGTTGTGCAGCGCGAGCATTCGGTTTTTTCAATCGAGAAGCTGGCTAGCAAACGTTACCTGCGTCAGCATTTTCTCTCGCGGGCGAAGACGTGTTCCTAGAAGAGAAAACGCGCCGAGAGCGCACGTGGTTTATAGTTGTAGCCCTCTAGCGGTCTACTATGAAACTAGAGCGCGCGCTGGAGTGAATGGATGGATGGATGTTACAACGGGCGGTAGCACGTGGGCCGCCAAGCTCTACCCTTATTTTTTCCTCTACAAACGTTTGTTCTCCCGAATCGCAGATATGCCACAGAGCGCCGCAGAGCGATCTAGTGGGCGCTCCGAGTACTAGCGGCTGGCTACGACGCGACAACGGGCAAACCTCGACCTTAATGAGCGTCGCCTCTAATATGAGACAACAACATGTGTTCTATAAGCTTGCATGCGATATATGTCAAGAATATCGGACGGTTTTTTGCCATTTGGCTGTTACCGCCCGCTTAAGATATCGGTACCACGTGTGGAAGTTTCCACTCATGAGAAGTTTGTGCCGTACCTTATCTGATGATTGTTGCAAAATAAGTCAAGGAGTACGTGTTCAGTAACAATTAGAAAGTTTCGGTAATTTTGTCCCAGTTACATCGGGACCAGATCTTCACTGTGATGGCAAAGGTTCGATGGATTTTCTACCGCCACTGGAGTTTATAATTGTACGAATTATTGGAGAGGCAGCACAACCGCGTGAACTATTATTGCGCATCCTATCGCATAAATTTTATACTCATATGCCTATTGCCTATTATTTTATAGTATAGTGTAGGGAGAGGGAAGGGATGTGAGCATGGAGGAACGAAAAACTAGGAGGCGGCGTCACGTGACTTCGCTAGCTTCGGCAAGCCATCCTCCTCTGTCGCCGCTCCAAGGGCCTTGTGCGCAGTGCCTCTTGGGTAGGATTAGGCCCACAAGGTTGCCGGACCACTCTAGGTTGTTTGTTTGGCACCCTGGTTTGGACAAGACCGTTGCCTCAGGGCTGCGTCTAGTTTCATCTAATAAACACCTTAACGCACAATACAGCCAGTGGACGGAATTCGTGCGTCCATGGACGTCGGCAGGATTTTGTTTTGGAGGCGGCGAAGCCTGTTATATTCACCGCCCCCCTCCAACCAGAACTGGTTGGAGGGGTGGAGGGGGGGGGGTGTGAATACAATAACAGCGGACTCCACAGTGTCCGAAACACAAAAAAGTAAGCAGGAGTGAAGAATGGGGACATCTGTGATAGAGTAAGAGTGGGTGGTGTGACTTGGTGGGTGTAAGTGCCCCTCTTGCACCCCCCTGCATTAGTGAGCACTTTTCGAATGCGATATTAGCCCTGCAGCAGCTCCTCCAACATTGCGGTAGGGACTTTTCTTTCACCGCTGATGTGATACAACATTGGAACAGCCATTTCCATGATATATGCGAGCTGTTGGCTTGAAACTGGATACACAGCACCAAAGGGAAAGCATAGAATTCATGTGGGCTTGTGGACTGATTGTGCAATTGCCACCGTACTTGGATGCACATTCTTTACAACACTGATTGTTTTGTTATTTACTTGAATGCTCATTGCACGTTTCACACAGGTGCCAGCACGTTTCACACAAACACAGGAAGAAGCAAGATAACTGGGTATATTGGAGACGGTAAAGCAGTAAAGAAAATTGCAAGCATCACAAAGAAAAAGCTAATCATGCTGCTAGTCTATGGCATCAGTATTAGTGACCATATTTCAATGCTAGAGGACATATCTATAATAATGTTATGCAATAATGTTACACAACAAGCACCCCTAATACATTCATGTAAATAAGACAGTAGGGTCAGGTATTCTTGCGTTGTAGCTGCATTTTTGCTTACAGAGACACTGTATTCTATCTTACCCCTACGGGCCATAATATATGTGCTGTAATCACAAACACTTGGAGGCTTTTGTGATGGTACTGGTTGCGAAAATAGGCGAAAATATGCAACCATCTCATAAGGGCAGTTGTTGGTCACAAAATTAAAGTTTAAAAAAGAAGGTGCAGTGAAAGAACAAACAAAATCTGCAGCCATTAAACTACACTGGTTTTTGCCGCATGTGAAAAGCAGACAGACAGCTTATGTTTTATTGCACACCTAGAAAAATGTTAGCACTGTTCAAGCACAGCCAAAGGATTGCAACGTTTAGAGGCAAACAGATTTATTAAGCTCTGATCCCTAAATGAATGTACATTTGACACAGTATAAAACAGTAATCAAGTTACACTTCATTTAATATATACACCAATTGTTCATTGTCACAGTGTACACAAAATCATAGAAGGTTATTTTAAGGAGAGTACACTGAACCCAATGAATATTTTGGTAGTAAAACCATCGTGTTCCAGGTGACGAAGAGACAAATTTAACAAAGATCAGCTGAAGAATGTGCCGGAGTAAACATTGAAAATGCATTGCTCTCCTCTAGGTTGCACTTGTCTCATGAATATGGCATTGAGAGCATTCACAGAGTGTCCACATCATTATACAGTATGCGCTAGCGATGCATAGTCGTGGTTCATACAGTTTGCTTGACGACATGCAAAACAAATGCTTTAGCAGAATTTGTGTGCAAGTGATTATGCTAGAACTTAAAGCAAAACAAGAAACATGCTACAGTAAGGCATCCCATTTCTCCCCTGATGTCTGCGCACTGTGCCCTTGAGCTTGCCACAACTGCTCAGTGGTAGTATTGTTTTATGATTGCACTGTCACAAGTTTCGTTTTCTAGAAGTAGTCACATTCCTGAGAAGCAAAAATGCAAAAGTCATTGTGTGCCTCAGTTTATTTAGGCAGATGTTGAGGAACCACAACTATGACACTTAGAGCTCAAGTCTAGGATTTTGCTTGTTGGCATGAGTAGTGAAGCACCTTTTACCTACAATGCTACGTGCCAATGACAGATTCGAAAACTTCATGCACCCTAACAAAGCTTTTTCAGTGCGCCCACATGGCAAATGACCAAAATGAATGGTAGGTGTGCATTTCTACACATGAGGCACTAGCTTGGTTCACCATGAGGAAGCTGCACCTACTGACTGCCATCATGGTCCAGTGCCTTTAAAACTGTACAGTCATGTTCATAACAATCTCGTTTCAATGAGATTCCTTTTTGCACTCCATTAGTGATCCATGCAGTGTATGTTATCACTAAAACCAATGGGTCCTTGCAGTGAATGCTAAAACCAGGAAGAGAATCAAGCAAAAAGGACCCTGTTTCTCGGCAAGAGGCTGCAGGCACTATGATTAACTTAGCTGCCAAACACTGTTGTGGCAACATTAAAAAAGGCCAGTCTACTCTTTGGACGTGAAGTGAACAAGCTCTCCAATGCATTGTTGAGGAACTACTGCTTGCCGACTTGCTAAGAAACACGAGCTTTTTTTCTAACTTTACTTTCATTAATAAATTAATAGTGGCCTCTGAACCTTCATGTCAATCCTTTGTTCTCACTTAAAAATTTGGAATAACTGAATAATTACCCAGTGCCACCACAAAAATTCACTACGTTATCTAGGCTTATTAGTCCTTAAACTGTGTCAACTTTGTGTGCTTTTGCCCGATTCTTTTTTGGCGGAGACTGTATGTTGTCATTTCGGCAACATAGCGCAGTCTAACATCAAGGTACTTGTCTATGATTACCCTCATAAGATGCGTTGAGTGCCATTCATGCGGATAGTTTTCTAGCATGTGCTGATTCAGCACTTTAAAGAAGTCCTTGCCAACAAGGGATTGTCGATAGTGACCACTGCAACTTTAGCTGCAAGCCTTTGGAAGGTAGTGGCAAGCACACCAGCGCTCTACGCAGGTCTTTCTCACATTGTCGGCAGATGTTCAGGACATCAGATGAAGCATAGATGAGCCCGCCTAGTGTTTTTTGTCTAATCAGGGAATATGCAGGCATGGATGGGGCAGTTATACCTTCAGCACGGAAGCACATTCATCACACTGAAGGCGAAGCAGTAAGCTGCAAGCTACGAACCCCGCTATGTGAACAACAATTACGTCTCCAAGTCAGACATCCTCCCTGGGTCAGCAGAGTAGCCAGGATCTAGCGAAATATCAGTAAGTTGTCACCGCTTGCAGGGCTTCTTTCAGGGGCAGTCAAATTAATTACATCAAGGGACGCTGGTTTTTCAGAGGGGCTTGCAAAGACGATTTCGATGTGTTCTCATGGCAAGAAATTTCCTCCATCTATATCCTTGACCTCACTGTGCACTATGAAACGTTTGTATGCTACTGCAAACTGCTTTGCTGTCGTATTGTCGTTGCAATGCCCAAACGACCTTACTGCACCAGAAAATAGCCTGACTGAGCTTGGAAGTTGGAAAGTATGCCAGTGGTCCATTTTCTTTCACCATGTTGTTGTAAAGATGGATAACACTGTCTAAGCATAGCACAAAGCCATGGAAGCCTGTCTTTCGGTTAGTCTCTGCCATTAGTATACCTGCTGCAGACTCCCTGAGTGAGCAAAAGTAGGCCTTCAATTCTTGGACATACGCAGTGACATGAGCCTCATCTTCTGGACAGAATGGCTTTTTCCATCCTCCTTGCCTTGGGTGTCTTCAATTTAAGATATCAAATGCATTGTTAACATGTGTTATAAACTGTTCAGTTGGCAAGGAAATTGTAAAATTTTGGTATTTATCTAGTTCTACATTCTCCAATAGCATCTGCTACTCACTGACTAAACGTTTAAGCTGCTAACGAGACCTTCATGGGTTGGTTTTTCCAATTGATATGTGCCTGCCTAAGTTTGTTTGCCAGATGTAGGCCTTCTGTGTTCTGGACTTCATGGAGCTCATCAATGTGTTTCCGCAATATAAACTGCTGATTCGCATTGACAATAGCCTTTTTATCACACGAGGTGTTCCACAGCAGCGTCAACAAATGACAAGGATCCAACAGGACAAGCACAGGCCTTTTAATAACTGGGTGGGGAAAAGCAGCATCCAGCTCAGTCAGGTCCACCTTACAGCCAAGGCTCTGCAGCAGTGATAAGTTTGCTGCAGCACCTACACAGGTCAACCTAACAATATGTGCCTTTTTCGTGAGCGAAGCTAGCAGCCTCCAGCACCAGATTGCTTCTCTGTTCACTATCAAGGCCATCAACTAGAAAGTAGCCAATTGGTAGCTTCCATCTGCCATTGATTGCAACAAGCATTAAAACAAATGCATCTTTGGAAACTGGAAAGCGGTCATCATTGACATCAGCGCCCAAGTCAACACATCCACGCATCCTCTTCCGTCCTATTCCACATGCCTTCGTAAAGCCATCTCATCAACAACTTGATTGCATAATGTGGAGTACGTAACCATTTTGTGACTTTTGGTTTATCTTCATGGACAATGCAGTCAGCGCCTCCTTTGAAAATCCAGCAGCCCCATCAATTGATTGCATAGGTCGGCAGTGTGGGAGAACACTCACTCACACTCACTCACCATAATTTTTCCAGGACCCGCACTCACTCGCACTCACACTCACTTCCACTCACACTCACTGGCACTCACTCGCACTCGCACTGACGTCTATGAAATGAGTGCGAGTGAGTGAGTGCACTCATGAGTGAGTGCGCCGACCTGTAGGTCGGCAGTGTGGGAGAACACTCACTCACACTCACTCACCATATTTTTTCCAGGACCCGCACTCACACTCACTTCCACTCACACTCACTGACACTAATTCGCACTCGCGTCTATGAAATGAGTGCGAGCGAGTGCGCCGACCTATAGGTCGGCAGTGTGGGAGAACACTCACTCACACTCACTCACTATAATTTTTCCAGGAACCGCACTCATTCGCACTCACACTCACTTCCACTCACACTCACTGGCACTCACTCGCACTCGCACTCACGTCTATGAAATGAGTGCGGGTGAGTGTGAGTGAGTGCACTCATGAATGAGTGCGCCGACCTATGATTGATTGATACCATTTGCATAGTGTCCTTGATGCCGAAGGCATGTGTCAAACACAGCTCGCACGTATCGATAGGCTCTTGGAGAATAAAAGTGCAGTGTCAGCTGCAAATGCCGCGAGCTCTGGTGAGTAAGTGAGTGAAGATGTCTCGCCAGACATACATGCCAGCTGGCGCTTGAGCAAGTCGTTTTTCGCCCCACCAAGACCCTACAGCGTAGCGACATCCTTATTTCCTAGAATGACGTCTTGGAGGTGGGCGACCTTTTGAAGGAGCCGGCGACGGGCTTGCTGCAGTCTCTTGATCTTCTTCTTGGTCGTCGCTTGTAAATTTGAATAGCACCTTGCTTCACGCCTCAGAAAGGCTTTTTCAGGTGTGTCCTCTGCTAGCTGTGGCTGCAACAGATTAGATGTACAAAAATGGGTGTCAGGGCAAACACCATGACACAAATCACATACCCAGAACAAGCTAGGAAGATGTTCCTTAAGGTGTTAATTTGCGCAATAAGCTTTCTGTTTACACCTTTGTGAACTTACAAATTGCAACAACGTAAAAACTACCATGTATAGGATCCTGCCAGTGCAAGCTGATTTAAGCATTTATTTGTTACTTTATTTATAAAACACTGCAAGCTCATTTGGGCCCAAGCAGGAGAAGTACAAAGCACAGAAAAGGTCAGCGCAGCGTGGTTTAATGTGGGGTGCTTCACAGCGGCTGTTAGGTTTTATTCAACAAAAGATAAGCATATGCACGTACACGAAAGAGCAGTTTTGTTTTGCATGTATCATGGCTCATCATGACGGGTCAAACAAATACAGGGCATAAAATGTTGTGAAAAGCCTGTGCGTTATATTTGATTTTGTCAATTAGATCAAAGAGAGAAACTGAGAAAAAACACATTGGTCGCAAATTGGTGTTTCACCAGACATTGAGCAAACTTCTATTGCTGTGTACGAAAGTTGATATATTCAGCTATTAATTACACTACCTCCATCACCACGTTGTCCACATGCATTCTCTCATTACTATGATTCAGCTATAAATGAGATGGCATACAGATAATTGCCACTTGACCTACACTAACTCAAAAAACAAGCTTGTAAATATTGTAGTGGCCAAGTAATGTTCTTACCATTGGCCTGATTTAAAATTTAATCCCAGTAAGGACAAACAAGCAAGAAAATTATTCTATTGCCCCAAAAATGATAATTGATCAATATTGCCAGTGCAGCATGTTATCAAATTTATTACCGTAGTTAATGTACAGGCTAGCAAAGGAATGATTTAATACTTGATGATGGGCCATGGCTTAATTATAGTTCTGACAACGATTGGCTATTTTTTATGCCTATACAGAAGAAGATACGAGAGGTCTTTAACCTCTCAGAACAATGCTCAGCTGCACTGTTTAATTTTCCCTTTCTTGTACTTCACCTAGATTGCCTAAAACAAAGTTATGATGTAGAAGATGTGGCTTTCATTCACCATCACTCAGCTTCGTGAGGTTTTAAAACAAGATTTCCACACGCATCTTACAAGTCTCGTCGGTGTAGAAAAATGGCAGCTGTTGATACACTCAACATTTTTTTTTACTATTAGGTATTTTAAATCTGCCAATCTTACAATACGAAATACCTGTGGAAATGTCTCGCACGCATATGTAAAATAACTACATTAAATGTTAGGTCCATAACTGCAGCGAAACGCTAATAAGCAAGCCTTGTGATCATTAATACAGGCAAGCATACCGGTTCATACTGGACTTGGGAAGGCTCATCAGCAACGTCTTCGGATTTAGCATCAGCAGATGTAGCAGCACCTTTGCCGGTACATTTCTTCAACATGTTAATATAGCACGCGTGCTGGCGCCACTGCTTTCAAGTAACCCCAAACGCGAAGAATTGCCGTCGCAGACGTGGCTTGGTTTCCTTCAGACATTTGTAGGACGAAAGGCTTCCCCATTTCGATGCTGGAGAGCACACCAAAACGCGACGAGTCGTCCTTGATGCGGTACTGGTTGTTGGGCAAAAAGCCGCTCACCATGCAGACAGCTTCGTTCGCTGCAACCCGGTGTCCGCAGCGGCGAGCCGCGTGAACGTAATGTTCAGTAGTACTGTAGTAGTTAGATGCATTTCCTGGCTGACATTACAGAGACTCGGCAGCGCCACACGTTCGAACCTTCGACAACTTTGGCCAGCCGGACCAGCGCGTTGCCTCGGCGTGCGCGTTTGTCATGCCGCATGTGCTCCGTGCAGAAACCTACGCCTGCCTAAGCCGTCTCCGCAGCAGACGCATCAAAAGCGAAACTCCCCAGCCGACTAAATCGACCGTTTCCCTATCACGTGATCAGGGCCTATTTCCCATGATTCTTTCCTTTAATTTTTTATGACTGGGCTTCAAGATTGTCACGTGACGCCCACTCTAGTTTTTCTTTCCTCCATGGATGTGAGGGTGAGGAAGGAACGGAGGCGAGAGCGAATAGAACGGAAAGGGGGAGGGTGGAGCATAGCATATTCTTGTACAGCACAGTGCCCCGCCACGGTGGTCTAGTGGCTATGGTACTAGGCTACTGGTCCGAAGGTCGCGGGATCGAACCCTAGCCGCAGCAGCTGCTTTTCGATGGAGGCGAAATGTTGAGGCCCGTGGGCTGTGCGATGTCAGCGAACGTTAGAGAACCCCAGATAGCCGAAATTTCCTGAGACTTCCGCTACGGCGTCTCTCATAATCAGAGCCGGTTTTCGGACGTAAAATCCCACAAATCAACAGCACAGTGTAGCAAGGAATGGCAAAGGGAAGCGAGAGTGGGGAGGGGCGAATAATTGGCGAAAAGGGTGGAACGTATTGAGGGTGAGGAAGAACGATGTGAGGGAGGGAAAAGGGTAGAGCATATTGGTGCGTATACTTACACGGCGCTAAATCAACAGACCAAAGAGGGGAACACACAGAGCGCTGTGTGTGTGTGTGTGTTCCTCTCTTGTGTCTGTTCATTTAGCGCCCTGTAATATGTGCACCAACTGGAACCAACAAGCCCAAGACGTGTTATTAGGGTAGGGCATAGTATAGTCTTGTACAGCAGAGTGTAACAATAAGTGTCAGAGGGAAGTATGCGGTTGGAGGAGGGAAAGGAAGAGGGCAACGTCACCAGCTGCGATGTATTTTCAGTCTTCGCACCGCTACTCCGAAGCTGCCCGATTTTATTTTTTCTTAATCAGACAGCGTGTGATATCCGTGGTAAACCGCTGTTTTTCTGTTTGTCTCTTTGATCAGTGTTTTAGGGGCGAAGCTCCTTAAGGTTTGGGTCTGTCCGTCCGTTGTAGTAGCGCGTTTCCTACTATGAACGCGCTACTAGGAGGGCGCGTGCCTCCCGGCGCGCGAGCTCTCTCACCCTTCCATCTGCTGTCTTGTGAGAGAGAGAGAGAGAGAGACGGAGAGAGCGAAAGGCGCGTGTTTACTATGGAAACGCTCTTTCTTCGATGAACGCGCTACCAGCTCGCAAAAAAGGAGAAGGCGCCCTCACCCGCGAGAGACAAGCTTGACGCAGACAGCGACTTCTAGAGAATTTCTTGATTGAAAAATACGGACTGCTCGCGCTGGAGAACCGTTCACCGGCCGCCCATATATATATATATATATATATATATATATATATATATATATATATATATATAGATCTTGACTTGCAATGAAGTGCTGGCGGGAGATTTCACTTGTGCGTAGTTGAACGATAAGGATTCGTAGCGTGCGCGTTAACTAAATTAATCCGGAACTCGGCACGATCTACGATGAACCTCCGGAGCTTCGCCCACTCACCATCATTCACTCCGTGGATGTGCTGTGGATTTTTTTTGGAACATACATTTGCTCTAGCCTTCTCACAATATTTCGAAAGAACGCCGAATTTTCGTGACCATATTGATCTTACTATGCGACAAAACTGTGAATAATATGTCTCCACATCGTTTTCTACCTTATCAGGGCAGCTTAGAGAAGATATATTTGTCTGGTGCGGGAGTGTCGTTTATTTATTTTCGTTTTAACCAGAGAGTGTGGTCGCTAGTCCGTTAGAGGAGATTTGCAGGGGCTCAATTGGGATGCGTTGTAGTCAACCATTGGGGGTACATTCCTAAATAGGGACAAAAAAACAACTAATTTTCTCTACGACTAGCCCACTGTCGCAATGTTATTTCAAAGAAGCGCAGTACAGTCTTAACCATGCAGATGCATAGTTCTTTAGCGTCTGGATATAGAAATGGGCATCTGCAGAAAGATCAAGGATCGCACCATGATGTGTTCGCGTACACAAAATTGGGTCATTTTATGGAACAAGTAAAGGACATGGGTATGTTTATGAGTTTTACCAGCATTACTCGGTGCAAAGCATAAGCAATGGCTACCAGAATAGCGAAATCCTCAGCCAATTCGCTGGTTATAACCAGTGCATTACGTTTGACTTTAACGTAACCACGGATATCGGCGAGGTCATGCGTACTGCCGCTAAGCTAACAGGTGTGCTGCCCTTTCCCGCATGTAGTATGCTTTGCCTCATAAAAAATTTGTACTGCGGCGAAGTTAACACATGCATATGGATCGTTCTCTGCGCACATGCATATTTCTCTGTGCAGACGCTAAAGAACTATGCGGATGCACACTCCTTGAGGACTGCACCAAGCGCTCCGTTGCATCCATCTTGACAGGAGTGAGAGGGGAGGGAAAGATCGTCAAGGGTGGGAGGGGGACAAGAGAGGGTGGTACGATCAGTGGCGGCAGGAGGCTCTCCTCTTTCGACGTCGTTTGCACCTGAGCAGTCAGATATACAGCCATTTCTTTTCTTTTCATTTATACGCACCAGAGAAATGCGGCTTCGATACTGGCCGGTATAGTTTCGTTTCCAATGAAGACGAAGATGCCAGAGCCGTGTGTTGTTTGCTTTATCAATGCACATGAAAGTACCTGGGGTGGTCAGAATTTGCAGGGCCTTCCGCTACTAGACACCTCATAGCAATATCGTGGTTTTGGCGCTTAATACCCGGGCACTTACTGTAATTCTGTATTGACGAAGACGTTGTACATCAGCCAAGAAGCAAACGAGCACAGGAGAAGAGAAAGGAAGACAGGGTAGCGGCTGACCAGCAACTGTTTATTTCGCTGAATGCGCAAGAGCGGTGGAGGGGGGGGGGGGGGTCGGTGTTTACGAGATACCATTGACGTGTGGGATGGTTTATTTAGATCAGCCAGGTCGTTGCATAAAAGATAGGACCCGGGAACGTTATAAATCATTAGAAAAAGGAATTGGCTCGGATTCAGCCATTCAGTGTAAAGAGTGCAAGTGTGAGCCGATTCTTGATACAATCAGAATTTTGGGCAGAAGTTGCCAAAAAACACCTCGTGTAATCTTCAAGCCTTTCACATCGCAAAGAAGGGTGAGTCACGTTGAAGTGACAGCTCCGTGAGGTTGCACAGAAAGGAAATGACTTTCATGGAATTTTCTTTATGAGCCGAAGGAACTAGAGAAAAAAAATGTGAAGAGAAAAAAAATGGGAGGGGAAGGAAGTTTCCAGTCAGGAGTAGCATATATATTGGCTTTGCACGTGATGAATATTGTTGATAAGGCCATGTGACGGCGTCACCATACATATTTATATGCAGCTCCTTCGAATAAGCAGTTGGTAGGCAGCGGCTATCTTGTCTTCATTTCGCTTCCCCCGTGCCCGTTTGCCTTCCTGGCTGACTTTCAATTTTTTCGTCAGCGCAATGCACCAACTAGCCCAACAACGAGTTTTGCCGGAGTCATTTTGTATCATAAGTAAAGTGTTCACGCCTGGTGTCAGAGATCATTACATAACTTTCAATGCTTTGCTCAGCCGAACTGGTAGTCGATACTATGCAGTGCCGTGGACGTTGTACTGCTAACATATATTCTTTTATGTTTTTATTCAAGAGCTGCATCGATGACAGCATGATTACCACGGATGACTCTGTTCTACTGGGAGCAGTACGATATTTTCTCAAGTCTGCGAACTTGGGTAGCCCTCTTCTTTAGTGCATATATATTCCAGCGTTACCACTGATGCCAAGGAATACCCCTGACCCACGTATACGAAAGAAAGTGAATAAACGGAATGCATCGACTGACTCATTTCTTCAATCAAACTGGTTGTGCCAGTAAAATATGTAGTCCTCATGGTCACCGTAAATTAGGCTATGCACAACTTTATTTAAATAAAAAAAGGCAGCTGGCAAAGTGACCGCGAGGTCGGCGCTGTGATCGTTTTCATAGATGGGATGCCCCTTCCTATAACTTGCTGATTGCGCGCTGCAAAGGCGCGGCGTAGCTCGCTTTTGGAACACAACGTCCGGGCCAAATCGCGCATTGTAAGCGTTTTGGCGCGTCCCTTTGCGGCGAGTGAAGTTCATTATCGGCATGTGAAGCACTATTCGACCCCCTTGTGACCCTACGACCGTATCAACAACGTAAGGCCGCGCGCAATAAACTGAAGCGTGGTAATGTATCGTATGGTGCCACAGTGTGAAACGAATATGCCATAGAACCCGCCGTCGTCTGTGTAAAAGCCGCGGGTGATGTGGCTACTAACGCCGATAAGAGGTAGAAGCTGGCATGCGTTAGCATGAAAAAAAAAATACGTGCCAAGACTAACATTTCACAAAATACTTTCTTTCGTTCCTGATTTCTTTCATAGTTCAATGCGCGCGAATAGATATGTGGACATGTGAAGAATGTAGTCCTTTCATATGCATTTGGCTTTCATACAACGGAAAGGGAAGTTCCTGTGCACGCCGTCGTATTATTATTATTAATATTATTATTCTTATTATTGAGGCTTTCACCTTTTTCTTATACGGATGATATTACGGCACCTCCGAGTCCGTCATGCGCTCCTTCTATTGTAGGAGCTCATGAGGGTGCCTGCTGGTGACAGCAGGAGTTTGCGGAACGGGTGCAGCGAAATTAGCCTCATCGTCTTAACTACACTGCACGCAATGACATGTTTAGCCTCATCAACACCCATACACCACTTATATCAACCACCGCAAAGCCGTTCATCTGCATCGTGTACTATAAAGTCACGTGCTAGGCAAAGCGTATCAGACCTTAGACACCTACGAACAAACGTGAATAAAAGGAACACCGCGATTAACTGATTTCTTCAAGGAAAACTGGCCGCGCACCCAAAAGACGTCGAGCTGGTGGCCACCGTAATCTGCGCAATGCGCAACTGTATTAAGTGGCATTGAGGGCATCAATAATTTACCCATACTTTGCCACTTCCCCAAACGGCCAACTGCAAAACATCAGTTTCCTCCACGCATTTCTTTGTACCTATTAACGTGTCCTGTAAGCTCAATGTCTCTAACTGTGAGAGAATGAGTTCTGGCAATAATAATAATAATAATAATAATAATAATAATAATAATAATAATAATAATAATAATAATAATAATAATAATAATAATAATAATAATAATTATTATTATTATTAATAATAATTATTATTATTATTATCATCATCATCATCATCTTGGGGGGGGGGAGTACGAAAGGACAACAGGCCTGCCAAAGCCAACAGGAGGCTTGGAGGACTAGGCCCGGCACATCAGCAGACGATCGATGACAATGCAGAAATCGAGAAAGTTTGTGTGCTATCTGATACAAAAAATATAATACAAATAAATAGCCTATTTACATAATATTTAAATATAGTAGATAAAACAGAAGCACTACATACACTTAATAATATAGCAACAAGTAAAGAAAGATAACATGGATAAATAGCCTATCTAAACAGTACTTAAACACAGAAAAGCAAAAGCATTACATACAATTAATAATGTAACAACCATTATGCATCGGAAGTGAAGTCTCTGTGGGCAGTAAAATAAGGAACGTAAATATGCGGCACAATTAGAGCAAATACTCCTAGAAATATACGATAATAATAATAATAATAATAATAATAATAATAATAATAATAATAATAATAATAATAATAATAATAATAATAATAATAATAATAATAATAATGGTATTGATACACCCCAGAAAACAACCTGGGAAACGCTTATGTCTAAGTGTAGGAAGACTTGTGTGACTATAGGCGAGCAGAGTCAGCTACAGCGATGTGGTTACAAAGTAGCATAATGACCGATAATTGACAATAATAAGGCTATTATGTGTGACTAAAAATGCTTATGGACAGTCAAAGAAAAGAACAACCATAGACAACATGAATTCCAGAACGAAGCAAATAAACGTAATGCAGAAATCCGAAATCAACTTCTTGAGCTACTTTTCAGAAGTAAAAAAAAAATCATTTCGAGCTACACAGAAAATTTAGGGAATATATGCACTTCTTGCTCCCCCATATTTAGTAGAAGAATAGGGTACTTTAAAACGCTTCTTCTCCCTCAGTAATCGGGGTGCTACATACGCCTGTTTGAAATCATCATTCCAAGTATGACGCATAATAACGTTTCGAGTAAACAACTCTTCAAACGTACTGAACCCTAATTTGCAAAAGAAGGTTGTGAGAATGTTTTGCACTAGCATAAGCAACACTTCATATTGCATTTTATAATAGAATGTCAATACGGGTTTTCCAGGACGATGATGAAAAGGCGAATTTGTGGTACCACATTTCAGCACACTTAGTGCTAGCGCGTCAACTATAATTTTCTTTACAGATAGGGGCATTAAGCCCTTTGTGTTGAAAAGCAGAAAAGTAACACTTCTCAATTTTCCTCATAAAAAGGCCACATGAGGCTACCAGGACATGCTGCTATGAAAAGTAAAACGCAGATATTTGAAAGTTTGCACATATTCCACTGAGACACAGTTTCACTGAGTGCAATGTTCCACATGTAAAAAAAAATCAGTAAATTAAATTTTTGGATCTTTGATAGACTTCGAAGTAGATGTGTTCGTTCTTTTTTTTTTGAAAATAACAATTACACAATTATGTTGGAAGCATTGCATGGCGTTATAAACTCAAGCTGCAAAGCTCTAACCGCGTCTTCATAACAAATATGGTGTGAGTAGGACCGTACCATCTGCATATTGGTAGATAGTAGCGAAAAGTCATTTGTAAATGAACTGAATAACAAAGGCGACAACAACTGGTTCTTGGTGGACATCATGTGTTCTACGACTAGCAACTTCTTTGCTACCCTTAACCACGTGTGACCTTTGAAGCAGATAAATATGGAGACCATCAAAAATGGTCCCCTGAAAACTCAAGCGGTATAGTTTTTGCAATAAGATGTCATGCAACCGTGCAAACCCTATTGATGTCACACTTTATCGTTTCAAAAGCCCTTAACCACCTGTGACCTTTCAACTAGATAATTATGGAGAACATCAAGAAATGCTCCCCTGAAAACTCAAGCGGAATAGTTTTTGGAATAAGGTGTCATGCTAAACCGTTCCAAAAGCCCTTAACCGCCTGTAACCTTTCAAACAGATAATTATGGAGAATATAAAAAAATGGTCCCCCGGAAAACCCAAGCGGAATAGTTTATGCAATAAGATGTCATGCTTTACCGTTTTTAAAGCCTTAGCTAAGTACAGGAATAAAGCGCCACTGAACAAAATCTTATCCAAGGACGAATATAATTCATCGAAAAACTCTTCTAGCAATGTTGTCGCACTTCCATTAGCAATAAAACCAAATTGTCTAGTCGATAAAACTGAAAATTTCTGCAGAGAAGAAGTCATATACTCCACTAAGGACTTTTCTAGAGCTTGTGAATATGGGTAAAATTTAAATAGACCTGTAGTTTTTAACGTCATCTTTTTTTCGTTGATTTGTAGAGTAGCCTAACAATCTACGTTTACAATGCATTTTTTATAGTCCCTGTAGTTAGCAGTATGAAAAGCAGTATGTGGGCCAGTGTGCCAAAATTTGGTAGTGGTGTGGCAAGGGATATCCCATCTATACCTGCTGGTTTGCGAGGTTTAAAACTGAAGGTCATCATTCGATAACATAGGCGAAAATTTCGGATGCCTGCACAGATTGCTTGTGCGAGCACATGAGAACGTGAGACTGCGCACTATTTAAAAAAATACAAAAGAAAACGCATTAAGACATTATTGAACTTATGAACCACTACATCTGGCTTCTCTGCAAAAGATTCAAATAGATCGGTAGGCGTGTGACTCGTTCCTCGTAGAATATTTATTATCGTCCATATTCTTGTATGCCTGTTTAAGTCTATCTGAAAAGTACCAACGTTTTGATTATCTCAGGAGAGCTACGACTTTATTCCTTGCAATTTTGTATTCTTCAAATCTTGATTTTTAACGCGAAAGCGTTTCTTCGCTAGGTTGGCGATATCGCGCGCCCAGCTGCCGTCCGCAAAAAGCGTCTGTAAAGCCATGCCCGGAAAGCACGTGACCTCTCCCACCGGAAGTGACGCCGGCGTCAACACTCGTCTCAGCGGCAGTCGGTGCGCGCTTGGCTCCGCTGCAGCTACCTGGGGGGCTATCGGAGATCGGCTGTTCGCTCGAGAACGCTTTCCGAACACTGACGTCAAAAAGTGGGTGGTCCACGATAGCTTTGAGCAATGCTTTGAGAACGGGAGGAGCGTGGCCGGCGCGGCCAATGGGGAAGCGGCGCGCTCCTCGGATGATGACGTACTCCGTTTGTCGTCAGCTTCTGAAAGTCAAAATGTTTCTCCCGAGAAATTAAGAAAGCTGCTCCTTTTAAAAACGGTACTTTCTTCTTCTCAGACGTAAACACACTCTTAAGCATCAATATCTTTCTCTACCTGCAGGTTCGCTAAGCGGTGTCGCGGGCGCGAAATAGAAGCGTGCGCGTAAGTGGCGTCATATCTAAATTTCGTCTCGTCGTCTGCTGCTGCCATGTCCTCGCACAAAAACGTGCATCTCGGCCCGCGGCTGCTCAGAGGCAGAGGGAGCTCCTTCTCGCATTTTTGCATGTGCACCCCGACTGTGAAAGCCCGACAAACTCTTCACTACTGACAGCGCGCTGGAAACTTCCAGTAGCAAAGAACCTCAACATGCACAGCTCTTTCCTCTCCGTCGAAATTCTACGGGCTCTTTGGCACCCGATTTTCGATCTCCTGACCACTCCCTCGCCTGGAGCGTGGGACACCGTTCTCCACGACTCCAGGCTATCAGACGAGCAGAGGAGGTGGCGACGAGGATTTTTTTTTCCTAAAATAAAGTTGTTCTCTCTCTCGGGATCAAGTTCGGCGCACAGCCAACGTACTGCTCGCTTCGACAGGCGAAATTGACGCCGGAATTCACTTCCTGTCAAATCCCCAAATACATCGCGAACCTCCAGCTGCTCCGCGTCCTATTTCAGCGACGACAATGCGAGGACTCAGCGCCCAAGTGGACCGCCATTTCCCTCTGTGACGCAACATTGCGCAGCCGCAGCCGCCGTTTCAATCCAAGCGGAGCCGCTGCCGCGGCCGCTGTTCGCAAAGTGTTCGTAAATCGTTCGTAAACCGTTCGCTGAGCGATCGGCCTCGGGCATCGTTCTCCTCATAGCAGACGACACGCTCGGTTTGAAAATGATTGACAGGGAATTGACGTCAATTTGACGACACCGAAATCTCGAGGCCCCGGAAGGCTCGACGCTCCACAAGTCGCAACAGGTGGCGAAAAAATCCAGCCGCGGCGCGTTCCATCAAGTTGCGCGTAGAGTGGAACTACTAACCTAGCCCCATATTTTAGTTTGCAATTTTGCCCCTAGGGGCTCTCAATAAGGCCAAAGGCGTAGGCGCAAAAAAACAAAACAATCTAAATAATGATGATGATAGTACATGCAGCGCCATCTCTAGATCTTATATCTTAGTTTAAGACGCCACCGCTACCCTTATTTTTCGTTGCACTGTCAAAGGTACAGTTTCTCTTCTCTAATTTGGTTATACGTAGGTGTACCGTGGGCACGCCCCGCGGATAACGACTCCGGAGCGGCGCTGGCCAATCGCTTTCGGCGATTCCGAACGCTCTCGCTAAAATACCATCTCCGATCGCCCCCCTGCAGTGGCGTGCGGCCGCGCCGGCCGCGTCGCCGCGTTTCTTCCGTGGGTTGGCGAGAGCGCGCGCCCAACTGCGTGGCGTCGCTGTAGCAACACTCAACGCGCGGACGTGCCATCTACCCCATCGTTCCTCGCCGCCATGCGTGCAGAGTTCAATCTGGACTTGAAAAAGCCCACTGAGGCCATCACGACGTCGAAGTGTACGTGCATTGATCTCGCATTCACCACCGACCCATAAATTGTGCGAGATGTGATGTATGTCTCCACCTACTCGGATAACAAAGCCGTGGTAGTGTCTATGTACCCTGGCCCAAGTACGCCGTCACCGGAACGACAAGAGGGCGACGACACCGGTGACTGTCTAACGACACCACCAACAACGCCGCGGCGGTCATACTACTTCGATGTGCCCGAGACCTGCCTCGGACATATCAGCACATGCTTCCTGGACGACGAAATAGAAGAGGACAAGCGAAGTTTCGCCACCGCTTTGATAGCATCAAATCATGTAAATAAACACAGCCCAGCCTGCCACATCAGCTCATTCTTTATAACACAACTCGGCCACGCAAGTTTGCAGCACCCCTCCGGAACAACAATCTAGCCAAAAGAAACACTTTCGCGATCTCATCTCAAAAGATTATTCTTAGGGATTGCCGAACTTCTTTATGCACGTTTGTCTATCGTTCACAGCCACTTTGTGTATGAGACAGCTCTCACTATATCGGCCGTGAACCAGGAGAAACGTGTTCTAGATTTTTTAATTACAGAGAACGTGCTTGACTGTCAAACCCCTTTAGTTGGTCGTAATAAGTTTCGTACGTGTTAGAATAATTCTAAACTACAAGTGGTTGCGCCCAGTCAAACTGCGTGATAAAATGATCAAAGACTTTTCTATCGAATGCTTGCAATTATACTTAATTAGCATAATATTGTTTTGCTACTGAATTATTATTTCCAGGAAGGGACGAAGACGCCCCAAGGCAACATGCCACGGACAGCCAATAAATTGGCTGTCCGTGGCATGTCACCGCGAATAACTGCCTTCGGCCGGTTATTCGCGGTGTCCGCGCAGTGCCTGTTTAAACTGAGATTAATCTAATCTTAGATTAAACGGGCACAGTGAATAACCTGCCGAAGGCAGTGGCGGAGTATTTTAATATGACAGGTCACAATTTCGATGAGCTGAAACTCTACATACTTCAAGGAAACTTCCGCTCGACGAGGCACAGTAAATACAGGGAATCGCATCTCATATAAAGGTTCAATACTCTCCAGCCTACAGGCATAAAGCTTTCAAAGGGAACCCTTGAGTCCATTAGGTATGGTAGAGGATTAACAAAGACAACAAAAGGTTGAGGTATGCACAAGCTAACAATGTTTCTCCAAGAAAGTCTACTTTCAGGTGCGGAGCCCCCATCCAGTTCGACGAGAACAACGGCGTTAAACAGTGTAGTTACTTTTTTAGCCACAAGCTTTCGGTGAAATGCATTGTTGGTGTGGCGCAGGTGGTGTGGGGTGGAGGGGGGGACACATTGCATAGGAGCAACTTCTGTTCCGAGCATGTGTTCCTTTTTTCATCCTGCTTTCTAGCGCTGGGCACAGAATGCATTTGCAAGATATGTACAAGGAGCGGATTCTTTGGAAGCTTTCACTCTTGCATTTATATTAGTCATGCTAACACCTGGCACCCAAATACCCCTGCACCCCCCCCCCCCCTTTTTTTGTTCGCACGTGCTGCTCTTCTCCTACTTTCTGAGGACGGGGCAGAGTGTGCAAGGCGTACATAAACGAATGCTGGAGAAGGCAGTTGCCGCCCTGACGAAGACAAGTCCGCTTGTGGAAACGTTGGCTCCCGCGACATTCCCTGTTCTAATTCGTACTTTGCGATTTGTTCATCGTTGCAAGCATCTATCTTCCCCTGATCTTCTCGTCTAGTTTGCTCCCCTTTGTAATACGATGCACATCATCAAGTGTGCGATGAGGCATGCTTTTTTGTGCGATTTCCCATGTAAACAATTAAAATAAACTATCTTGTACTTTGCTACCACTGCTTCCTATTGTGTGTACTTCAGGAAAGTGGGTTAGGTTAAACAGTGAAAAAAATTACGATAACAACAGCTCTGATCGAATAATTCTATCGTGTTCGCATGAACAAATTCTGTTTTGCATGAATACATATCGAGGATCTTGGTGGGATTTTTTTTAGCAAGAAGGTTGCGATCCGCTAGTTGATACGTCTGTGTGTGTGCTAGAAACACAGCATTGCTTCTTCAGGAAAGACGACGAAGTTGAACATTTTAACAGCCAGGTAAACAAGTACAGTGCCTAGAAATATACTTCCAGGCACTATAAAACAAGATTCAAAAGCCCTGCTGTCAAAACCGAAAATTAAACAGAGCTAACCCAGGCGTCCCAAATCTCAGAAGGCAATATTGCCGGTCTGACCAGCCGCTCATCGCACTGGTAGTAGCTGGGCCGCAGTGCTCTACGGGAGTGTCCGCTCTTTACGTGTGTTTCTCTTTCAACTATTTCAGAGCTCCCAGACGACCGATCAGGGAACAACGTACGCGTGTGTCTGCAAGGCTGTCCGAAACATGCTTGGCGTTTGCGGTGGCCGCAAGGTACGCGCCAGGAACAATCGATAGTAAGATGAGCTCTCGAATAAACAGAAAATAAAGCAGTCCACGAGCAGGTACAGCAGTAAACAAAAAAAAAAAAATCCACGCATATCCACGGAGCGAATGATGATGAGTGGGCGAAGCTCCGGATGTTCATCGGTAAAAACCGTGAATCTTCCGTGAATGTTGCCCAGCACATCATCAAAGACGTGACAAAGGCTGTGTGTCGCCATCTAGTGCTCTCCTATCACACTAGAGCACGCAGCGAGCGCCTCCGCGCCATCTATTGATCAATTCACGTACTAGCTAAGCAGCACCGCAGTGCTCGGACGGACGCACGGACAGACAGACAGACGGACGGACGGACAGACAGACAGACGGAGAGACATACAGACAGACAGACGGACGGACAGCCAGATGGACAGGCAGACAGACAGACTCCCATGCTACCCGTTCCCGTACATCTGAATGAAGCGAGCACCGCGGCGCCATCACGCCGACTAGTGTGGACTTCATTAAACTAGAGCTGGCTACATACATACTACTACAGAGGAGGGAACAACCCACACCCTAAGGAGCTTCGCCCCTAAAAATCGTTTTTGCTTGCACGAATAAGCGGCTTTGGGATAAATAGTTACCATGCTCGAGCCTTGTGTGTGTGTGTGTGTGTGTGTGTGTGTGTGTGTGTGTGTGTGTGTGTGTGTGTGTGTGTGTGTGTGTGTGTGTGTTTCTAGCTAGCTGTATACAAGTACACACAAGCCACCTATGAGTGCCTGGAGGGTTCGGTCTTCATCCCACGAGTTGAAGCTACCCGTATCCTCACGCGATGTCACCTTGAAACGCGACGCGCATTCATCGCCACTCGCTCTGTGCGTCCGATTGCGACAGCGCTGCAGAAACCAGCGCATGTATTAGTCTTCTTTTTTTCTCAACCTTATGTGGCGCTAAAGTAGTGGCGCTACCACAAGGTTATTTGTGTATATCGCGGGATTTCTTTAAGGGAACGCAGAAGAAGATCCCGCTATGGTACTTAGTTGCAAACAAATCATTCAATTCTTTTAAAGTTTGAGCTGTAACTTTCGCATTGACAATTCCTTCCTGAAGCGAATAATTAACGGTTATATAATTAGTATTTGCTAATTAACTGACATTACAGAACGTAAAAATGCCTTTCACTTAGACACTTGATTCTCAACACAACTGTGTTTGTTGCAACTCACTAGAACGCTCCGTCAGTTTTAAAAGCGTGCGTTACATTCAACTGGGACACTGTGTATTGTAAGGTCTGCTGATGGGCTCTGGTTTCTATTTTAATGTGGTAAGACAGCGTTGTCCAGTTGTGCCTCGTCAGCCTGTGTATGCCGTGGCTACCTGACAACTGGCTGTGAACACGGTCGCGTGAATGTGCGTTACGAGCGCCACCACACAATGTGCGTGTTGTCTGAACACTAACACACATTCTCTCGATAATAATTAATGGCTTAATGCCCTCAGCAAATATCTCAGTAGAAAGACGACTCAGATTGCGTTGTCCTGTCGAGACACATGCTAATAAACTTGCTGACATTCGCAGCCACAGTCGAACATCTGTGGTTTAATTGATAAAGCTTCCCTTTCGTAAGTGCTTTTTGTCATTGGATGGTCACGCTTGCTAATGATATACCCAGCATCGAGATTGGCTGCAATATTCCAAGAAAAATATCTTTACCGTACGCTGTTCTTGTGAGTACGGGCTTGGATACTTAGCGGGAAACACTTTCCCTTCGCCACACCACTTAGTCATACATAAAGCATTCTTCACATTAAAAATGCGTAGCCGCTCATTTTTACAGAACCTGAAATATCATTCTGCACACCCTTCATCATAATATTACCCGCATTGCCAATTCTTCGAACGTTACATTCGCATAGCACACACAAGAGCAGATGACAAAATTACAGACACTGTCTTTCGGAAGTAGTGGAAGTGTGATGTCAAATCAGAGAAACTTTGTTCGCTGGTGAGGAACTCTTGCGACGAAAGTGGGGAAGAGACGTGCTTGCCTCGGTTCTTCACGCCGTCCTTTGTAAAAAAAATATAGTCAAGCGTGGAATGAAACTTCTTTCAAATCCTTTCGGATCACACCGTTTAAAATACAAAGGAATAGAGGCGCACGCAGTCAGCGTTACGAACGGCAGAGAAAAGCTTGCGGCTGCGTAAGTTACCGCCGTGGATACGGACCATACGGACTTGGCCGAAGAAACAGCGATCGCCCTGGCTAAGGCAGCGAGGGGTAAAGAGCAGGTAGTAATTCTTAAAGACTAGACGAGTTAGTATGCGCTTCGAGGTCGCGGACAAAGAAAACCAGACACACAAAGCGTAACTTTTAACTTCACTGCGAAATTAAGATTACTGTAGTTTACCGCAATCGCAGTCAATCGCAATCTGCTAGGCTTGTCGTTGACGCGAATATGACATCGGAAAAATCTACAAGCTTGCCTTAGCGTTGCTTCCGTCGCATTATCAGATAAGGAACTAGAATTTTTGGGTGCCCACATAGTTATTAGCGCATGCTAAAATGTCACGTGTATTCAACATCGTATAAAAGTGGTTCCGCCTTCAATTCACAATAAAGTTGAAAGTTGCGCTGTCTGACTGGACTTTGTCCGTGTCCTCCAAGCGCATTCCCACTGGTATGGTATAACCACTACCAACAAACCCAACTGAATGCTTTGTCTTAGAGACTCGCAGGCGGCCTTGTAGGCATTACCGACATTCGTAGATCCAGCCTTAGGCATACTAAATCGGAGAAAAACAACTTCAAGACCTGTTCATTGTCTGAAATCCAGGGTACAAGTCTCTGGCAGGGAACGCGGCGGAACACGCCGCAGCTCGAGAACACCCTGTTCCGGCTAACCCTTCAGCTGTTAGGGCCGTGGATTGCCCTGACGAAAGCTATACTCAGACGATATAAGAAAACCGTGGCGCATTACAGGCTCGGCAGATAAGAATGCATCCCTCACAGGACCGCAGATTGACCGAGGGAGGACGCCGTTGTATGGTAACAGCTGCAAACAAACACGTTCCAGCAGGGGACACTGCTGGATGCGATCCGCCCTACGACCTACGGCTACACATGCAGGAAATGCTCAACGCCGTTTACTCTCTGCCATATAGTGTGGGTGTATGCGGGCAACTCGACGCTGCCTCGAATCCCTCAACCGCCAACTCCAGAGTGGCTGGACCAACCGTCCAAGTCAAGCCCTGAAGACCAGCTCGGCCTGGTCGACAGAGCGAGATGGGCAGCGAGTGACCACGGTGTCCAGGACTGAGGACGCCACCCACTTGAGGAGGGCCATCGTCGTCTGTTCAGCGATAAAGTTTATTTCTCTCTCTCGCACGGTTTAGAACGCTGCTATTCACAGGTCATAGCGCACAGCACACGACGCTGCGCTCTTTCTGTCCGCCTCACGTAGCTGATTGAGCTGATACTGATATGTCAAGCATGGCCACAGGAATGAGAGCAAAGCACTTGCGCTAAACAAAACTATTGCCGTCATTCAGACATCTCTTGCCTTATATCTTTATTACGCTCGTACATGTGCGCGAACACAAGCGAGCACGTACAAATATGTATATAGGTAGTGGCGACCAAGCGTACCCACCCGACCTTCTTCAACTGAAATCATGGCCACGTCCGTGGTATGAAATCATTATCAAGCAAAAACTACCAAAACTGTCCTCTCTTTTTCGTTTTCTTATTACTGGAATACCACTTCATTTCTTGACTCTCACTATACTAATCACTAGAATGCATACCCCTTTGAAATCAGCCTTGCGTATTTGCACGTTGTTGTTTTTGTTTTTTCATCTGGGTCAACATGCGTTGGTGTACCGCCTTCGAACGCACCACGCACGACAGCCTGCGTTGGCATAAATGGAACAGAATTAAACATCATTTCCTGGTCATGGTGAAACGTTTCCATGAGTCTAGGCCTCGTACTTTAGCACGAGAACATTAGCTTTTAGCAAATATTTGGCCGACGTTCTTGCTTCGCCTTCCGTCCGATGGCTCAAATCGCACCCGGTCCGGTAGTAGGCGATGGCCATTAAAGGGGATCAAACACAGCTGCAATCCATACGCCCTGTCACCAGAACGTATGCTGTGTGAAAAATGCTAGTGTCTACGCACTCTCGTCGACATAACGACAACTGTCTCCCCTCCACTCACTTGCCATGAAAAAGGACAAAGTATGTGCCATAATCCTTTTATCGCAACACACCACCATTTCCTCGAAAGACTCTAGTTGTGCATAAGAAAAAAAGAAGGAAGAAAATACGACAGTCATATACGTGTCAGATATATTTTCCGCACGGGCAGGGAACGCAGCTATGTTAGCAGAGCCGTGTGAGATTTTATTTTCATTCAATCGCCTAAAGAAGAAAACTTCATTTCATTTTTTATTTTTCGACAGATGGAATCGTTATTTTTGCTACTAGCTCGCAGTCTTCACTGTGCGCGTGAATATTGGCGCACAGTCATTGGTTCTTTTTGCGCTTTCAAAAGCTGACGCAGTGTATCAAGAAGTAAAGAAGAAAAATGAATGCACGGATGGTTGCGCGGCTCCTGTGCATTAGCGTGGTCATCGTCGGCGTATTGTTTGAAGCCCGATGTGGAAAACTTGCGGTATGCGGAAGAAATCCTGGTGAGCGATCAATGATGGTGTCATTCTTTTACACCATGACATTGGCGCAAATGGGACATCTGGTTTGAACAACCAACGAAACAATCATATGCCAGAAAAAAAAAAGAATCGAGTAGATGAAGCATCCTCCTAACCCTCGACTGCCCGACAGAATAGAAACAAAAAGTGTAGCGATGTACGGAAGCTACCTGTCTAATTACGACTTGGGTGTTTGCGTTCACCATAAGTCATTTCCACTAAGCATTGAGGCTGGTTAAAAGCTAACGTATGATTGTGAACGACGCGATGTGAGTGACGTCACGCTCCGGCGGCACTGTGTTTTAGTGTGAGTATTAATAGTGGAGTTGGCCTGTACAGCTAGTGGGAAATGATAGGTGCATTCCATGTATGCCTTCTCCGTGTACAGTAAAACAGCGGTGTCTTTTTGTGGGTGCGAACAAAGATTTAAGGAAAATATAGGGCCATCGTAAGAATGCGTTGTGGCACACAACTGTGAATACGTCCCGTGCTTGTGCTTTATCGCTACACAACGAACACGACACCTTGAGAATGCGCTGCACCGCCGAGCTGTGGCCACCCCGGAAGATGCAATTCTTCTTCAGGGCTTCCTCTTTTCACCCCCCCCCCCTTCCCCCACCTTCCCTCATCGCCTTCAAAGAAACACTGGTTAACATCTCACATGCTCAGCTGTAACTCCTGCATCGTTGTACGCAGGCAAAACCTAAAATAGAGTGCTTTTACCGCACCACATGATATGTAATACTATTACGTGCTACTCCTCCTCCATTAGTCAATTCTGCCGCGGCAGGCAAGATCAACAAATCCAAAATCACGTACTTTTCAGTCCTGCTTTGACCCGCAGGAATTACCAGTCATGAAGTGGCAACACAGAAAAAATCCTGAATATCCCACGCATTCTGAGGATCTGTCATACAAAGCAATCAGCGACGAAATTGCCTAGCGCGAATTCTTTGCCACTGGGCCAGCTGTGACGAGCTAGATCAAGGTCTTTGTGCAAAGCACACGAGTACCCACTCATGAGTATGCTTAACGTGGGCTGACCAGGAAAGACGACAGCACCGTGGCGACACAATCGTAGCTCATGGTTCGACGTAACGACCCCACTCACGTTAGTCCAAAGCCCAGACCTTTGTTCTGTCGAGGAAAAATGCACCATACGGTACGTCAATGTTCTATCATAAGTGTCATTCGTTGAAATATTCTTACGGGACTGAGCAAGGCTGCACGAAAGCATAGCGAATCGTAGCTGAACATATGTATTCTACGGGAGCTGCTTATCACACATTAGAAGCACTATTCACGTTATATAAGTATCATCATTATTATACTCGTGTTTCAATAGACCTATCTAGTCTATATAACCGTGTGGGAGGAACCGCTGTAGACTAGGAGTTGAGTGCTTCCTTGGCACCTTGAGGGCTCGCGTTCGATATCTCCTGACTGTTTGGTAAGTTGCATGTGTGTATGTGTGCTCGTTATGTCTACATTTCAACCGCAAGCAAAAACAAATGGTGTTCCTTTTTTCTACCTGCGGGATTTTAAGCTGGCCGTCCGGTGTGTGGGTTTATTTAGGAAGCAGTGGACCGTGTGAGGTGCAGAAAAGTTAAGAAGCCACTCGAAGTTGCGCTTTCGATGCCCGCAGCCTCGATGTTTCTTCTGTGAATTTAGTCGATCTTTGATTAACATAGGCTCTATGAGATCTCAATACCTGTGGCGCATACCCGCATGCTGTGAGCCAAGCACTCGGGGAATGAGCTACTGATTTCAGTGTCATTAATCGCGACGTATATGGCTGTCTCACGTTAGTGATGCAAAGGTCAGTCAGGATGTTCGTCATACATTTAAACTTAATTCCCGAATATTGATATATACCAGGTGAACGAGACGACGAGGAGAGAGCCGAGACATAGATAGATAGATAGATAGATAGATAGATAGATAGATAGATAGATAGATAGATAGATAGATAGATAGATAGATATGGGCACAGTGACTTAATTTCGTCAAGAAATGCTTCCCATTTAAGGTTTCCCAAAAGAAACATGTCCTGCTCTGGAGACATATTACACTCACCAAAATAAGTTTCACTTAGCACCGATTCTCACGTACTCGTGGGATGGGATTCCCTATGTCAAAAGGTTATTCCTCCTTTTCTAAGCCCCAAACGGGTGCAGCTCCGTACCAACTGTAATTTCGCTTATGTTGCAGAGATGCTCTCGATATTATCATCATAATCATCATAATCATCATCATCCACCACCACCGCCATGCATCACTAGCAGCAGCAGCAGCAGCCTATTTTAAGTCCACTGCAGGACGAAGGCCTCCACCAGTGTTTTCCTCTCAGAGATCAAGCAACGAAATTTCGGAGCCAGCTTAAGCTTTACGTCCAGATTGCATAGTGTTGTTCAGTTTAAGATACCGGTCTGCCTCTCTCTGCTCAGTCTTCTTCCAGAAACTGAAAGCAAGTGATGCTCTTATTCGTATGAAGCACTACATTTTTCAGTAATCCTGGTGTCTTTTTTCTCACTCCAAATTAGGTATCGTGACTGCGACCAGAAGCGCTGCCCTTGCAAGTAAGATTACGCAGAAGTGCGCAAGGAAGTTCGCACGCCGTTTCGCCTTGCCTGCATCCGCCATAATAAAGGTACCACGCATGAATTCAATACGCCATCTGATCAGTCAACAGTAGCACAGATAATTGGGGTAGTTGGTATCTGTTCATTGTGAAGGAGTTGGGCACGCACAAACACGCGGACACTTCCACAAGAAGGGAACAACACTGGCGCAGACCCGCAACTGAAGTTTATTGAAAAGAAAGCACACACATATATTTAGCAACTGCCACGTCATACGGTTCCTCTCGCACAGAGTAAAGTGAAATTGCGAAAGGTAAAAGGCGAAAAGGCGAGAAAAAAGAAGAAAAAACCGCAACGCCAAAAGTACTGAAACTGAACACACGTGTCGTAGGTCGCACCCTCAGAGTTCTGATGAAGTGGGCATATTCTTTTTCTGTTGATGACATGAAATTAGCGCTTACACAGTTTTTTTTGCGCTAACGCTTATATAAAATGCCTCTATTACTCTGAGGCACTCCATCTTTCTATCTGAGGGTTCTATCTGAGGCATTGCAACTTTACTTGCACCCTTGGCTAGACGAGCCGGACGGCACGACAAAAAAAGTACGGCATATCCACGGAGTGAATGATGATGAGTGGGCGAAGCTCGGGAGGTTCATCGTAGATCGTGCCGAGTTCCGGATTAATTTAGCTAACGCGGACGCTACGAATCCTTATGGTTCAACTATGCACAAGTGAAATCTCCCACCGGCACTTCATTGCAAGTCAAGATCCAGTGCCTATATATATATATATATATATATATATATATATATATATATATATATATGGGTGGCCGGTGAACGGTTCTCCAACGCGAGCAGTCGGTATTTCTCAATCAAGAAACTCGCTAGGAGACGCTGCCTGCGCCAACGTTGTCTCTCGCGGGTGAGTGCGCGTTCTCCTTCTTTGCGAACTGGTAGAGCGTTCATCTAAGAAAGAGCGTTTCCATAGTCAACGTGCGCCTTTCGCTCTCTCTCTCTCTCACTCTCTCTCACAAGACAGCACGCGCCGAGGGCAGGAGGCGTCGAGGGCGAGGGCGAGGGCGCGCGCTGAGGGCAGGAGGCACGCACCGAGGGCGAGCGCATGCCTCCCGGGAGATACTGCCGGCTACGCCTGACGCGGGACAAGGTTAGACTAAGAGGAGCTTCGCCCCTAAAATTGTTCAATATATATGTTCTTTCTTTCAAATAAACTTCAGTTGCGAGTCGGCGCTAGTGTTGTTTGTTCCTTGCTTCTGCAAGTGTCCGTGTGCTTGTGTGCGCTCATTTCTTCACAGTGAGTGATCAGTCTAGCTTCCCTGTTATTGCGCGTACACAACGTATAATGAACATTCGTGTAATAACATTGTTGATTGATACAAAACCCCGTTTTTCAGTCCGTGCTGTCGTGATCACCTCACATTCGTTCATCATTACAAATTACGCGACCCGTTCTGTACGTGGGAACGTAGATTATGCTCCAAAACAGTCGCACTCAATGTACCCTAAAACTCACTTTTCTGCAAATTTGAGACAAAAGCCCTAGGAAATGACTGTGCATAAAACAAGAAACCTTGATAGTAAACTTTCGCTAAAAGTACAATTCAGAAGAGACCTCTTAGTTACGTTTCCTTCCGTATTTTTAAAAATGTTTGTATCGGATATCGCGTCCTCTACTCGATATCTCAAATAAGTGACACGTACCGTCACCACCTCAGTACACATATTGCGTACACAGTTATTGCTTTTCTTACGTTTTCTATCTGTCACGCAGCGTTGTGACTAGAAGAGCAGGACCTGGGGAGCTTCTTGAGGACAACCTTGCGTTAATTGGGCACTTTATTGGGAGACCTTGTGCCAATTCAGCGACGGTACCGTTGACAGGAGCAGCTCTCTTTCGGCAACTCACAAAAAAAAAAAAAACTCATGGCTCGACGACGCATGCCGTT
The DNA here is from genome assembly GCA_013339685.2 of Hyalomma asiaticum. Lineage (NCBI taxonomy): Eukaryota > Metazoa > Arthropoda > Arachnida > Ixodida > Ixodidae > Hyalomma > Hyalomma asiaticum. The sequence continues at coordinate 43,891,731 of CM023482.1, read as the reverse complement.
TTTATCGGAATTCTTCAATAATACCAGTTGCGAAACTGCGTTCCCAAATCCTGATATGCCAGTGGCAGAATATGCGGAGGTTATCAGACCGTCGCCCCAACTGGGAGCTGTAACTAGAAATGCTACCTTCACTGAATTTCGGAGGCAATGTTTACTGCAAATATTGGTAGCCTATGACAGTTGCTAATAGCTATCTTATCAAGTCGCCAAATACGAAAAAAGTGAGAAACGTTCTACACTGCAATTCACTTGCAAATGACGGACGACGACTGTGATGGTTCGTGGGCCCGTAGCAGCGCCGTTCCAGCGCCTCCTCTAAAATAGAGGAGGTGCTCGCCGTATACTCTTTTGCTTGCAGACGACACACGCTGTGCTGAAAAATAAAAAAAAAGCCTTCTTTTACGTTGAGAGATCAATGCTCATGCATGTGAGCTGAATTTCATTAGGGCCCCCCTTGTGGTGAACTCCCAATGACACATCGACACTCAAAGCCGCAAAATATTGAATTATTCACTGAAGGTCATCAGGTAATCCGCCGTTCTAATGGTTTGCTGAGTCTTTCACAAACGCCATCGCCAGTCAAACGATTTCCGGCTTCTTTCATATGAGCATTGGGCGCAGACGAAACTGCCTCGTGATTTCTCAGTACTCGTGCAGAAGCAAAATCAGCGACTGCACAAGGTCAGTGGATTTCCTTATAAAAAAACGCGCCTTCGATCCCGCCCGCGGAGGTCGCATTTTCGATGGAGGCGGAAATGCCAGAGGCCCGTGTACTGTGCGTTGTCAGTGATTGATTGATTGATTGTGGTTTGGTTAGGAAAGGACGCTCATTTCTGCAACTCATGTAGGGAGCATGGCTAAGCGTCCGTGGGGGTGGGGGAAAGGGAGTGAAAGAGATAGAGAGGAGAGAACGGCCGCAGTGGAGGTCTCCGGAAATTTAGACCACCTGGGGTTCTTTAACGTGCACTGACAACGCACAGTACACGGGCCTCTGGCATTTTCGCCTCCATCGAAAATGCGACCGCAGCGGCCGGGATCGAACCCGCGTTTTTTGGGTGGCAGCCGGGTACCGTAACCACCACACCACCGCGGCGGACCAGTGGACGTTAAAGAACCCCAGGTGCTCTAAATTTCCGGAGCCCTCCACTACGAGCTTTCTCTCCTATCTCTTTCACTCCCTTTCCCCCACACCCCACGGACGCTTAGCCACGCTCCCGACATGGGCTGCAGAAATTAGCGTCCTTTCCTAACCAAACCGCAATCACCACCACCACCACCACCACCACCACCACCATCATCATCATCATCATCATCATCATCATCATCATCATCCGCCACTGTGGTGTACTGGCTACTATAGTGCCTAGAAATATCCTTTTTTTTCTAGGCACAATATGGTTACGGTACTCGGCTGCCACCCAAAAACTCGGGTTCGATCCCGGACGCGGCGGTCGCATTTTCGATGGACGCGAAAATGCCAGAGGCGCGTGTACTGTGCGTTGTCAGCGCACGTTAAAGACCGCAGGTGGTCTAAATTTCCGGAGCCCTCCACTACGGCCTTTCTCTCCTCTCTATCTCTTTCACTCCCTCTCCCCCACCCCCACGGACGCTTAGCCGTGCTCCCTACATGGGCTGCAGAAATTAGCCTCCTTTCCTAACCGAACCACAGTCATCATCATCATTGCCTTCATCGATCAAGGCGACTGCTTGCGCGGCACAACCGTTCAGTGGTCACCCCATATATATATATATATATATATATATATATATATATATATATATATATATATATATATATATAAGGACTGTATCTTGACCTGAAATGCAGTGCCGGTGGGATATTTCTCTTGTGCGTAGTTCAATCATAAGTATTCGCAGCGTGCGCGTTAACTAAATTAATCCGGAACTCGGCAGGATCTACGACGTGGGAGCGCAGGAATCTCATAAGGACCAGGAGCATAAATGACAACGCCTGTGTCGCGCGTTATCACGCGTTACACATGCGTTGTCACTCATTTACATGCATGAGTGGACAATGTCACAGGCGACTTATAGTAACACAGAAGATCGCCAGCTTAGCCCATTCGTCATGGTTCACTTCGTGGATATGCGTGGATTCTTTTTGTGTGTGTGCAGCACGCGTTACCCTTGCATGACTAAATTAGGCTGTGTACAATGACTCTGTGCTATACTCTAGCAGCGCTAGTTCTGAAAAATTCAAGAGCCACAGCCTTTGCTACTCGCTCCCGACACTTTGTGTTCGAACCTGGAATGGTCCGCAGTCCGATCACATGAGTGTAACAGGGTATAAGCTCTAAGGAGCAACAGTCAATCATTTGTGGTTCATTGCCGTATATGCAATGCAGGTTTGAGTCACATGTAGTTTTGTTATGGTTGATTGATGATTTCTGGAATTTTAAGTCCCAAAAGCAGCTATAAGTTTGGGAGACGCCGTAGTGGAGGTCTCCGGAAATTTCGACCACCTGGGGTGCTTTAACGTGCACTGACATCGCACAGCACACGGGCCTCAACATTTTGCATGCTTCGAAATGCAGCCTCTACGGACGGGATTCGATCCGGCGACCCTGGGATCAGGAGCCGAGTACCATAGCCACTAGGCCACCGTGCCGGGGCAATTTTATTATGTTTAATGGTTGCGTAACTGATGAACAAGTCATGGCATTAACGCCACGGCCTATCAGTCTGGTATTATTGCATTAGTGCCTAAACTTTCACGCCAGTTATAAGAAATACGAAGTGAATGAGGCGCGGGTTCTGTATATTTTTCGATATTTCTTGAACCGTATGATTTGCGACCGTTTTTTCTGGTATCCGTCGCGTGAGGCATAGAGAATGGCTACGAAATGCGCCATGCAAATGGTCACGCCTTGGAAAGTATTATAATAGACCATTTAAATCCGCAAGTCCCCCATTGCTCCTTGTTGTCTTTTAGCAGAAGTGTAATCAGCACTTCTACGTCAAGAATATTATTGTAGCTATGCATAGGGAATGCTTCATTGTTAATGTGCGACGTCGATTTCAGATTGCAGAGAAGGCTTGCATCGGAATCAGACTTTGCTACGCATACGGAAACAGCAGCGGGCAGAACGTACGCAAATTCTCTTTATTTATTGAGAAACATGTGAGCTGAGGCGTTGCTATGTTGTACAGAAAAGCCGACAGCGGACATGTCGGTACAAAACAAGGACCAAAATAAAAAGAAGTAATAGCGAATTCGTTTGATCAAGACACGACGCAGATGCAACTTTGGAAAAGGGCGAATTAGAATAACAACAGTGTTTTGTTTCTTTGGCTTTTATGATTTCCTCTTTTACGGTCAGTATCATTGTTCAGTTTATATTGATTCTCTTCAAGCAATACGTGCGCTAGCGCCTGCAACGTATATATATATTGTCAATGAACAAACATACCTACCAGTGCTGAGCTTTGTAATTAATTTAAAAAGCATTTAGCCGCTGCTCTGACGATTGACTCACATGTAATAAGTGTTGTCTGTTAGCGCCAAAGATATAAGAACGCGGGTAAATAAATTTAATCTTGTAGACAATTTTACTTCTCCAGGGACAACTGTGGCCGTGATCGACAATGGAGTGTGAATTCTGTTACCTAGATCGTCACTTGTATCAATGAGGAACAGATGAAGGCTCTTGTGCGACGCCTTAGAGGGAAAATTAGTCATGTTGTAAGGTTTCCATTTTTTAATTGTAGCTGTTCAGATTCACTGTGCTGATGATAGTCATGAACTTGCCACTTACAGAACACGGTGGCATTCAAAAAGAGGGTGAAGAGTTGCATGGTAAAAGGCGGCATGTTTTTCTACACTAAGGACCCAGTAAGTAACCCCTGCTCATTTGCTCCAATAGGAGTAAGCTTCCACAAGCAAGTTCTTGCACCTCTTTATTCCAACATGCAATTTTTGGCATGCAGTGAATTTTCTTATCAACACATAAAAACATGCACAGCAAGAAAAATAAACATGAGTGCTGACTGAATACAAGCTTTTTTTTTTTTTTGAAAAAATATATAGTATACATGGAGCTCACGCATGCGTACACTTGCACTGTCACCGATCTCGAGCTGCGAAGCACGGAGACGCAATCGCCGGAAAAGATCCCAAGGACCGACGTAACAGTCCCCCAGAAATGATCCCACAAAAGCTTGGACAGTTATGTTTTAATCCCCTTCGGGGCACTAGCGAAACGCCAGCAGTGGTTTAAAGATTGAGTCAGAGCCAAGGGTGACAAACACAACAACAAAACAGCGGGAGAGTGCGGTATCGTAGAGCTTTAGAAATGTTTGTACTGTGAGTTGTTTAAACCTTGATTCCAGGGGTATCACATGAGCTTCCAAATAGAGCACGTTATTGGCAGCACATTTCGGCAGGCCGAGACAAAGACGTAGGCCTTGCCTTTATAACGAAAGTGGAGGTCGTAGCTTATAAGCCGCACAGCCGGAAAACAGAACGCAACCGAATTCCAAAATGGGGCGCACATACAATTTGTATATGATCAGCAATATTGACCTTCTGATTCCGGCACTTTTGCTACTGCAACGTCGCAACAGGCCCATGGCCCGCTTTCCTATGCATCTGTTTACTTAAATTTGCTGTAGCCAGCTTAGATTCTCTTCATATATAATACCTAGGTATTTCCATGACGGTACTTGCGGTATCTGTTCATTGCCATAGTGAAGAGAAATGAATGCATTATCTGGTCGTGGGAAAATCAGTAAAGCGCACTAAATAAAGTTAAGGGTGAAAAAGTGTCCATTAAGCCACACTTCAAGCTCAAATAAGACTGCAAAATTTTGTGAGCAAACAGACAATGAAGCCTAGGAAAGCATAGGGGAAGTTACTTGTGGTATTGTAATTGTGGACAAAGTAGAGAGGAATTAAAGTGGACGAAAAGACAAACCTGCCTTCGGTGGACCCACGACCTTCGGATGTCGCGTCCGATGCTCTAGCAACTGAGCTACAAAGGCGGTCGTCCCCCCGTCCGTTTTATTGTGTATTTATGTATGTATTATCCTGGGAGTGTTAGGCAGCGCCACTCGTGGCCAAGGCGGCGTGTGTAGAACTCACTTTCTTGCCAGGAGGCGTCACGTAGAACGTGAACTTAGATGAGATGGCTACTGCCCAATAAGCCCTCGTATGCTACCTAAGGCACCAAGTCTGCCACAACGAGGCCCAAGCTATGAAATAACGAAAGGGAAGGGGTCAAGGGCTCGTTCTTTACTTGTTAGAAACAACTTAATGAGCAAACAGACAATGAAGCCTAGGAAAGCATAGGGGAAGTTACTTGTGGTATTGTAATTGTGGACAAAGTAAAAAGGAATTAAAGTGGACGAAGAGACAAACCTGCCTTCGGTGGGACCCGAACCCACGACCTTCGGAGTCGCGTCCGATGCTCTACCAACTGAGCTACAAAGGCGGTCGTCCCCCCGTCCGCTTTATTGTGTATTTATGCGTGTATTATCGTGGGAGTGTTGGGCAGCGCCACTCGTGGCCAAGGCGGCGTGTTAGAACACACTTTCTTGCCAGGAGGCGTCACGTAGAACGTGAACTTAGATGAGATGGCTGCTGCCCGCGACATCCGAAGGTCGTGGGTTCGGTTCCCACCGAAGGCAGGTTTGTCTTTTCGTTCACTTTAATTCCTTTCTACTTTGTCCACAATTACAATACCACAAGTAACTTCCCCTATGCTTTCCTAGGCTTCATTGTCTGTTTGCTCATTAAGTTGTTTCTAACAAATAAAGAACGAGCCCTTGACCCCTTCCCTTGCAAAATTTTTTATAATTCGTGAGCGTCATGGGATGATCAGAAAAAAGCAATATCATCGGCGTACATATATAGCTGAAAATTCTAATGAACCGACACAGAATATAATATAGTAAACAACAGAGGGGACAGAACTGATCCTTGCGGCACAACCCTATCTGTTTATATAAAGAAGATCATGGTAGAGCATCGGACGCGACATCCGAAGGTCGTGGGTTCGGGTCCCACCGAAGGCAGGTTTGTCTTTTCGTCCACTTTAATTCCCTTCTACTTTCTCCACAATTGCAATATGACAAGTAACTTCCCCTATGCTTTCCTAGGCTTCATTGTCTGCTTGCTCATTAAGTTGTTTCTAACAAAAAAAGAACGAGCCCTTGATCCCTTCCCTTTCGTTATATAAAGAAGATGTAGCTCCTTCCTGGAAACAAAAAAAAACCGCCTTTCCACAAAAATTTCCTGAACCCAAGATACAATATAGTTTGGAATATTGCAGTCGACTAATCTACAAATTAAAATTCCATGTTCAACAGAATCATATCTCTTGCTGTGTCCAATGTGACTGGTGCTGAAATCTCTCTCGATAGTCTTGCAAGTCGTACTCGGCTTTCAAGGTCCACATGAGCCGATCATATAAAGCAACCTTGCCTAAATCCTATTTGTCTCGAAGAAAGGATGTTCTCACTAGAAATAAACTCACTGAGTCGAACGTATACAACTTTTTTGATTACCTTTACTATATTAGAAGGAAGCGAGATTGGCCGGATGTTATCCAGATCATATCCCAGACTTTTTTCTTCACGAGCAGAACTATTGCAATTTTTCATGAAATGGAAATCAAAGTATACTCTAGCGAACAGTTAACTATATTCAGCAGCTGGTTGGGATATTAATCGAACATTAATTCAAGCATAGAAGTAGTAATACGATCAGGACCAGGAGCTGTTTGATGTGTAGTCAGCATAACTTCTGCGAGTTCCGCCATGGCCATCTCCTGAAAATCGCATACTAAACGTTTAACAATAGGTGCCAGGTATAATGAAGAGAACTGATTTTCAAGTCCCTTACCTATATTTTATAACAAATCAGCTATTTCTTTAGGGGATAATACAACACATAGAGAATAAGTATCTTGTTGAGGTGATTTTCTGTTGAGAATAAATCTAAAAAGAACGGCTGTTCTATCAAGCCCTGAGAGTAGCGAGTACAAATTCTTTTGTGATCCTCTTTAGCTGCTGCAGAGGTTTCATTCACTATTGCAGTACAAAAATTTATCGTCCATTCATACTTTAGACGCGTAATGATGTTGGAGAGCTTTCCATGCTGCTTTCCGCCTGCTATAGTTAAGCGTGCACGCCACATTCTACCAAGCAGAGTTTGAAGGGGAACCTCCAGCCCTTACAGAAAACTCTGCTGTCTCAATAACAGAAGTCATACAAGTTATGCCTGACTGAGCTCTCAGCCGCTCATCACATGTACTAAGAGATGTTAAAGCTTCCTTCAGCGCAGTATCGTATGCTTTGTAATTAATAAAGCAGCGTTGTCGCGTGTCAGTGGCGTGGTGAGAGAGCATGATATCAAAGGTAATGGGAATATGGTCACTGCTAGTTGCATTGTCAAACGTTGCCCAAGATGAGATAGCCCATTGATTAGAAGAAAAAGTCAGGTCTAACGCTGATGAGGAGCGCCCACGTAAAAAGGTGATTGCACCTGAGTTGTGGCAATGAAAGTTATTACTCTGCGTCCAAACCCAAAGTCGCTTTCCAGAAATATCCGTTTTTAGTCCCCAAGAAGTATGGTGTGAGTTGAAGTCCCCTGCGAGTACGACCGCCTTAGGATGACAATTACAGGCAACTGAATCCAGGTGATCTATATTTCTCACTCCATTAGGAAAGTACACATTAACCACTGCAAACGTGGAGGATCCAGGCAACAAGAAATTTAGTCCCAAAATTTCACAGTCCGAACAGACATGTTCGAAAGTAATGGAAGCTTTATGAAATATTGTCGATGAAACGAAAATTATCAACCCGTCACACCTACCTGGTCGATCCAAGTGGAATGATCGAAAATTATTAATAGTAAATTTCTTATGCGAAGAAAGCCACGACTCTTGAAGTAAAATAATATCAGGAGCTATTTTGTGTACTAGATAAAGAAGGTCATCGCAACCGGAGAATACAGAGCGGCAATTCCATTGTATAACCTCTAAACGAGCTGTGATTAACTGAAGGTAGTAGACTCTACTGCAGAACGCAAGACGTCCTGCTTCTCTTTATCAGCAGTAGAGCCTTTCCTTGGCTTTAACAAGGATGACTGTGTCGTAGATAATGGGGCACTCCTACGCTTATTAGTAACGTTTCCCAGCCTCATGTCTCCGAAAGAATTACTAGGTTTGGCATTAACAGGTGATGGTGAGCTGGCAACAGTGGGTTTATCTTGTACAAGCTCCATTTGATTTTGACTGTATGAATCGTTGTCAGGGGGGCAGATCGGAGATGGAATTTTTGCGAACGCGTTCAGAATCGCCGTACGCGATTGGCCAGCGCCGCTCCGGTGTCGTCAGCCGCGGGGCGTGCCCGCAGAACACCTATACTCGGCGACAGCTTTCCTTGACAGCACTGTGGAAGCTACAGAGCCGAATCGCCTGCATGCGCGCGCGCCAGGAAATAGTACCTATTTTATTTTCTTATTCTAATGGCTACTTGGCACGAATAAATAAAACGTTCTTCATTATAAGGATAGAACAAGTATGGGAAGCTGTTCATGGAAAAGAAGTTATCGTGCGCCCTAGTTTTTTTTTCCTTTTTTATTTCTTGGACGGCACCACGTTTTCCGCCCGCCTGCTGCGTCTGCTGCTTGCTCTTGCAGTAAACATGGCGTCCCCGGTGCCGGTGGTACCGTGTGCGGCCGCGAACTCTCCTTTTAGTTCTCCGAGGAGGCTATACGCTAAGTGTGACAAGAAGTGGGTCTCCAAGCAAACGAAGCAGTTTATCTGCAACGTCTACGCTGGAGTAAGGCGCCGCGAGCCCGAGCTGTCGACGAATTCTGTGTGCCGGACTGTCGCCGAACTCACCCGAGTGAGTATGCGAACGGTAACACGAATCAAGGCTGAAGCTCTGCGGGCCCCACTTTCCTCTCCAAAGCGTAAGAAACTGGATATCTCGGTCTCGGGCGAAGCTGGGAAGCGCATGACCGCCAAGACGAGGCTGCTGCGCTACGACACGTTTGCGTTGGCAGCATTGCGGCGCAAAGTGCACGGCTACTTCATGCGCAATGAAATGCCTACGGCCGAGAAGCTACGCAACGACGTCATCAGCGACACTGACATGGACATGCCGACGATCAGCACTCGCACGATGCAACGAATGCTGAACGACTTGGGGTTCCTCTTCCGAAAGAGAAAAAGGAATTCCGCATTGCTCGAACGAGACGACATCGTTGCTTGGCGTCGAAAGTACCTCCGTACAATCCGAGAAATGCGGAGGCAGCAGCGGTAAGTTGTTGCGTTCTTTTAATTACTGCAAACTTTCGTTGCGCGTGCTTGTTGGTAAAAGTGTAGACGCGAATGGTCAGCATGCTTGTGTACCTAATGGTGAGCGAAAACGAGAGGTATGCTTTGCATCAGTGATCGCCAAACGTGTGCTGTTGACGCGAGTGATGGAAAGCCTTGCACAATCCTAACTTAAGTCGCAGCGAAATTTCCCAGTAAAATAAGGTAGCTGTTCGTGCTTGTGCTTGTACGGTGGATAATAGTATCAGCCGAGGATGTGATGATCTGTGCCGAAGATGTAACTGATCGTTTCGCCATTGCAGAATTTCCCGTCGCATTGTTTGGGAAGATTTACTGCCTTTCCGCGTAGGAGCAAGGAATCTGAATGGCTTGAAGGAAAGAATAGCTAATTTTATTCGGCGAATATGCTGTGCACATGATTGGGGATGCATTAGCTTTTATGAGCAGCCTGAAACATGTTTTGTAATCATTCGCTTCAGTCTTTCTCAGGGGAAGTTTTGCCAGCTCATCTTTGTTATATGTATTCACATGGGTTTTGTCAGTGGATCCTTCGCGCTGTAACAGAGGCATAACTTTGAATCAAGGCCGCTGGTTTATTAATGGGCTGTTGCCAGTTAAAGTACGCTCTTAACTATACGACTGATTTCTTTTCTTTTACAGGACCATATACTACCTTGATGAGACCTGGGTAAACGCTGGCCACACTAAGGAGACCGTATGGACAGACACCAAAGTGATGTCCCGGCAAGACGCATTTCGTCAAGGCCTCTCAACAGGTCTCCGTGCACCGAGCGGTAAAGGAGGACGCCTGATTGTTTTGCATGCTGGCAGTGCGGAAGGCTTTGTCGATGGAGCCGCCCTTGTTTTTCGTGCCAAGAAGGGCGCTGGTGATTACCACGCAGAAATGGATGCTGCGCGTTTTCAAAAATGGTTTGTTGAACAGTTGCTACCGAACATCAAGCCACGCAGTGTGATTGTGATGGATAATGCATCGTATCACAGTGCTCAAGTTGAAAAGGTGCCAAGTTCATCATCAAGAAAAGCCGACATCCAGTGCTGGTTGAAATCGAAAAGTATCCCTTTTTCGGATGACTATCTGAAGAGCGAACTGCTGCAGCTCGTTAAGCAGAATAAGCACATGTTCCTTGCTTACCAGATTGACACACTTGCCAGCGCGGCCGGTCATGAGGTTGTGCGCTTGCCTCCTTACCACTGTGAGCTCAATCCAATAGAGCTCGTGTGGAGCCAGGTCAAAGGCTATGTTGCTTCAAAGAACACTGACTTCAAGATCGATTCAGTCGAGAAGCTGTTGCTGGAAGGAATCGCGGGTGTGACCCCGCAGAACTGGTTCCGAGACTGCAATCACGTGATAAAGCTTGAGGATGAGACATGGGAGCGGGATGGCATTATAGACAGCCAAACAGAAAGTCTGATAATTTCTTTCGGCACAGATTCGAGTACTTCTGATGAGTCGTGCAGCTCTGACATGAGCGGAATTGATGAACTGCCATGAGCATCTCCATGTGTGCTTTTTCAAAGCTTCAACCAAAAGATTGCACGCGTGCCTAACCAGAAACTGTGATATTGCTTTTGCGGTCCATCAGTCACTGCTATTTAGTTACTTTTTATTGCTTATTGACTTCATTTTAATTTAATCTGCTGATTTCTCTATGTTTCGTTGCACTTCGTGTATGTTCTGGTTACATTGCCGTGGTGTGATAATAATTGTTGGGATATTGTGTGCCAAAACAACAATGTGGTTATGTGACATGCCGTGCTAGAGGGTTGCACAAGTTGTGACCACCCGGTGTTGTTTAACATGCACCGAAACATAAGTACACGGGCGTTTGGCATTTCTGATCCATCGACATGCGACAGGCTCAAACCTGTGCTTTTTGTGTCAGTGGCCGTGTACTGTGTGCGGTACTGTCACAGCGGCTCTGATGTGATGATGTATCACAGCCATGGACATTTACATTATACGCTGCATCAGCGAAAACCACATTTCTTAGTTGAGGATTGAAGTCTTGAAATTTTGTTCATTTTTCTGTGTGATCTCATGCCGGCAGTGCTTGATGCCTTGTTTCATTGCTGTCTCAATGGGACCTGAAAGTGTGATACTGCTTCTTGTCATTGTTTTGTTCTTCATTTACTCATTTCCTAATGTTTCTACCATCTCATTCTTCGTTATCAATGTGTTCCTGCTCTTACCTATTTTCATTTGTTTATTATAAATGGTTCTTATGGCAAGCAATGCCAGCAACGAGTTATGGTTATCACATTCTGTTCCACAAGTGCAAAAATGTTATGTTGACATAGAGTTCCAGCAACGAGTTATGGTTATCATGTTCTGGTCACAAGTGCAAAATGTTATGTCGACATGGAGTGCCAGAAAAAAGTTATGGGCATCACGTTCAGGTGCCACAAGTGCAAAAATGTTATGTTGACAGAGTTCCAGCAACGAGTTATGGTTATCATGTTCTGGTCACAAGTGCAAAATGTTATGTCGACATGGAGTGCCAGAAAAAAGTTATGGGCATCACGTTCAGGTGCCACAAGTGCAAAAATGTTATGTTGACAGAGTTCCAGCAACGAGTTATGGTTATCATGTTCTGGTCACAAGTGCAAAATGTTATGTCGACATGGAGTGCCAGAAAAAAGTTATGGGCATCACGTTCAGGTGCCACAAGTGCAAAAATGTTATGTTGACAGAGTTCCAGCAACGAGTTATGGTTATCATGTTCTGGTCACAAGTGCAAAATGTTATGTCGACATGGAGTGCCAGAAAAAAGTTATGGGCATCACGTTCAGGTGCCACAAGTGCAAAAATGTTATGTTGACAGAGTTCCAGCAACGAGTTATGGTTATCATGTTCTGGTCACAAGTGCAAAATGTTATGTCGACATGGAGTGCCAGAAAAAAGTTATGGGCATCACGTTCAGGTGCCACAAGTGCAAAAATGTTATGTTGACAGAGTTCCAGCAACGAGTTATGGTTATCATGTTCTGGTCACAAGTGCAAAATGTTATGTCGACATGGAGTGCCAGAAAAAAGTTATGGGCATCACGTTCAGGTGCCACAAGTGCAAAAATGTTATGTTGACAGAGTTCCAGCAACGAGTTATGGTTATCATGTTCTGGTCACAAGTGCAAAATGTTATGTCGACATGGAGTGCCAGAAAAAAGTTATGGGCATCACGTTCAGGTGCCACAAGTGCAAAAATGTTATGTTGACAGAGTTCCAGCAACGAGTTATGGTTATCATGTTCTGGTCACAAGTGCAAAATGTTATGTCGACATGGAGTGCCAGAAAAAAGTTATGGGCATCACGTTCAGGTGCCACAAGTGCAAAAATGTTATGTTGACATAGAGTTCCAGCAACGAGTTATGGTTATCATGTTCTGGTCACAAGTGCAAAATGTTATGTCGACATGGAGTGCCAGAAAAAAGTTATGGGCATCACGTTCAGGTGCCACAAGTGCAAAAATGTTATGTTGACAGAGTTCCAGCAACGAGTTATGGTTATCATGTTCTGGTCACAAGTGCAAAATGTTATGTCGACATGGAGTGCCAGAAAAAAGTTATGGGCATCACGTTCAGGTGCCACAAGTGCAAAAATGTTATGTTGACAGAGTTCCAGCAACGAGTTATGGTTATCATGTTCTGGTCACAGGTGCCAAATGTTATGTCGACATGGAGTGCCAGAAAAAAGTTATGGGCATCACGTTCAGGTGCCACAAGTGCAAAAATGTTATGTTGACAGAGTTCCAGCAACGAGTTATGGTTATCATGTTCTGGTCACAAGTGCAAAATGTTATGTCGACATGGAGTGCCAGAAAAAAAGTTATGGGCATCACGTTCAGGTGCCACAAGTGCAAAAATGTTATGTTGACATAGAGTTCCAGCAACGAGTTATGGTTATCATGTTCTGGTCACAGTGCAAAATGTTATGTCGACATGGAGTGCCAGAAAAAAGTTATGGGCATCACGTTCAGGTGCCACAAGTGCAAAAATGTTATGTTGACAGAGTTCCAGCAACGAGTTATGGTTATCATGTTCTGGTCACAAGTGCAAAATGTTATGTCGACATGGAGTGCCAGAAAAAAGTTATGGGCATCACGTTCAGGTGCCACAAGTGCAAAAATGTTATGTTGACAGAGTTCCAGCAACGAGTTATGGTTATCATGTTCTGGTCACAAGTGCAAAATGTTATGTCGACATGGAGTGCCAGAAAAAAGTTATGGGCATCACGTTCAGGTGCCACAAGTGCAAAAATGTTATGTTGACAGAGTTCCAGCAACGAGTTATGGTTATCATGTTCTGGTCACAAGTGCAAATGTTATGTCGACATGGAGTGCCAGAAAAAAGTTATGGGCATCACGTTCAGGTGCCACAAGTGCAAAAATGTTATGTTGACAGAGTTCCAGCAACGAGTTATGGTTTATCATGTTCTGGTCACAGGTGCCAAATGTTATGTCGACATGGAGTGCAAGCAAAAGGTTACGGCTATCACGTTCTGTGCCACAAGTGCAAAACGTTATGTTAATAATAATTCATGGTGTTTAACGTACGGAAACCACGATATGATTATGAGAGACGTCGCAGTGCAGGGCTCCGGAAATTTTGACCTTCTGGGGTTCTTTAACGTGCCCCTAAATCTAAATACACGGGCCTCGAGAATTTTCCCGTATGGCTGTGACGCAATAAAAGATATGAACTGTTTTTTATGCATACTTTATTTTTTTCTACCAATAACAATTCGTATTATAGACAATACCTGTTACATACTGCATGCACAGGGATGGCAAAAAACAACGATGGCCAACACACTACATGAAGGTGCTTGACGAGCGAAGCTCAATAAATAAATCTGTATCAGTCTCTATTCAATTAAGCGTAAGCTCTCTTAAAATCTTCCAATTCAGTGGTATCATGGTATTTGCGTATTTTTGCTGCGGTGTGTGCTTGGAGACGTTCGTCATCTTGCATAGTTTGCATAGCTATTATATTTTCACGGGGTCATGACGTTGACGAAGGCAGCAGTCGGCCGGTAAACGGAAAGTCGGATTACAGCTATGCACACGGGCGCTGATAGAGGCGAGTACAGCATCGGCCGTGGAAAAGCTGCTCATCGTTGGGACGCGCCGTCTTTTATACATCACGCATCGAACTTTCCAGCCTTATCACTGGTGGCCGCGCAAGCTCTGAGATAAGCTTGACTGTTCGCGTCTTGCGCGCAATCTTAACAACGATCTACAACAATTGTGAGGCTTCTCGAACACTGAGGCGCAGTCTGCGCCGATCATTGCTGACAGTCTTTGTGGGCGTAAACCGAATACAGCAAAACCTAAACAAGACAGGCCCGTGGCAGGATCGTGCCGCAACCGGCCTTCCATTTCGCCTGTACCAGGGCTCAATACTGTAAACGTTAACATTCGAGCACGTGTGGCGGGTACCCGTATATGCTGAGCTGAACACGGAACCTAAACTTCACTGTTATAACGGCTGAATAATGCTGGGAAAACGTTCTGAACAGCGGAAACTTTTATATGTACCAGTATATATACAGCACAGTAACTAGCTGCATGTATGCACTCTCATCAAAGTTTAACTCTGACGTTCCCATTTGCATGCGTACATTTTGCTAAACACACTAGCGCTGCGAGCAAGCGAAAACCGAAACTGGAACTGAAATCGGCTGCAAGCTGCCGGACTACTTGCGTAGTAACACAAATGTGCGGAGGCCCGCCTCCGTAGCCTTCGCTCCAATGTCAAGAAAAGCTGTCGCCGAGTATACCTATAACCAAATTAGAGAAGGGAAACTCTACTTCTGACGTGCAACGAAAAATAAAGATAGCGGTGGCGCCCTCAATCATGTTCTGGTCACAAGTGCAAAATG
The DNA here is from genome assembly GCA_013339685.2 of Hyalomma asiaticum. NCBI lineage: Eukaryota > Metazoa > Arthropoda > Arachnida > Ixodida > Ixodidae > Hyalomma > Hyalomma asiaticum. Next base: position 43,876,525 of record CM023482.1, on the reverse strand, counting down.
TTATGTCGACATGGAGTGCCAGAAAAACGTTATGGGCATCACGTTCAGGTGCCACAAGTGCAAAATGTTATGTTGACAGAGTTCCAGCAACGAGTTATGGTTATCATGTTCTGGTCACAAGTGCAAAATGTTATGTCGACATGGAGTGCCAGAAAAAAGTTATGGGCATCACGTTCAGGTGCCACAAGTGCAAAATGTTATGTTGACAGAGTTCCAGCAACGAGTTATGGTTATCATGTTCTGGTCACAGGTGCCAAATGTTATGTCGACATGGAGTGCAAGCAAAAGGTTACGGCTATCACGTTCTGTGCCACAAGTGCAAAATGTTATGTTAATAATAATTCATGGTGTTTAACGTACGGAAACCACGATATGATTATGAGAGACGTCGCAGTGCAGGGCTCCGGAAATTTTGACCTTCTGGGGTTCTTTAACGTGCCCCTAAATCTAAATACACGGGCCTCGAGAATTTTCCCGTATGGCTGTGATGCAATAAAAGATATGAACTGTTTTTATGCATACTTTATTTTTTTCTACCAATAACAATTCGTATTATAGACAATACCTGTTACATACTGCATGCACAGGGATGGCAAAAAACAACGATGGCCAACACACTACATGAAGGTGCTTGACGAGCGAAGCTCAATAAATAAATCTGTATCAGTCTCTATTCAATTAAGCGTAAGCTCTCTTAAAATCTTCCAATTCAGTGGTATCATGGTATTTGCGTATTTTGCTGCGGTGTGTGCTTGGAGACGTTAGTCATCTTGCATAGTTTGCATAGCTATTATATTTCACGGGGTCATGACGTTGACGAAGGCAGCAGTCGGCCGGTAAACGGAAAGTCGGATTACAGCTATGCACACGGGCGCTGATAGAGGCGAGTACAGCATCGGCCGTGGAAAAGCTGCTCATCGTTGGGACGCGCCGTCTTTTATACATCACGCATCGAACTTTCCAGCCTTATCACTGGTGGCCGCGCAAGCTCTGAGATAAGCTGTTCGCGTCTTGCGCGCAATCTTAACAACGATCTACAACAATTGTGAGGCTTCTCGAACACTGAGGCGCAGTCTGCGCCGATCATTGCTGACAGTCTTTGTGGGCGTAAACCGAATACAGCAAAACCTAAACAAGACAGGCCCGTGGCAGGATCGTGCCGCAACCGGCCTTCCATTTCGCCTGTACCAGGGCTCAATACTGTAAACGTTAACATTCGAGCACGTGTGGCGGGTACCCGTATATGCTGAGCTGAACACGGAACCTAAACTTCACTGTTATAACGGCTGAATAATGCTGGGAAAACGTTCTGAACAGCGGAAACTTTTATATGTACCAGTATATATACAGCACAGTAACTAGCTGCATGTATGCACTCTCATCAAAGTTTAACTCTGACGTTCCCATTTTGCATGCGTACATTTTGCTAAACACACTAGCGCTGCGAGCAAGCGAAAACCGAAACTGGAACTGAAATCGGCTGCAAGCTGCCGGACTACTTGCGTAGTAACACAAATGTGCGGAGGCCCCGCCTCCGTAGCCTTCGCTCCAATGTCAAGAAAAGCTGTCGCCGAGTATACCTATAACCAAATTAGAGAAGGGAAACTCTACTTCTGACAGTGCAACGAAAAATAAAGATAGCGGTGGCGCCCTCAACTAAACTATGTGGCCAAGAGATGGTGCTGCATGTACTATCATCATCATTGTTTAGCTGCAAGATGGCCGTTTTGTTTTCGGCGTCTACGCCTTTTGGCCTTGTTGAGCGCTCCGAGCAGGAAAATTGCAAACTAAAATATGGGGCTAGGTTAGTAGTTCCCCTCTACGCGCAACTTGATGGAACGCGCCGCGGTTGATTTTTTTCGCCACCTGTAGTGACTTGTGGAACATCGAGCCTTCCGGAGCCCCGACATTTTGGTGTCCTCAAATTGACGTCAATTCCCTGTCAATCATTTTTAAACCGAGCGTGTCGTCTGCTATGAGGAGAACGATGCCCGAGACTGATCGCTCAGCGAATGGTTTACGAACGCTTTGCGAACGGCCTTTCGCATGCGCGCGCGGCAGCGGCTCCGCTTGGATTGAAACGGCGGCTGCGGAATGGTGCGTCACAGAGGGAAATAGCGGTCCACTTGGGCGCTGAGTCCTCGCATTGTCGTTGCTGAAATAGGACGCGGAGCGGCTGGAGGATCGTGATGTATTTGGGGAACTGACAGAAAGTGAATTCCGGCGTCACTTTCGCCTGTCGAAGCGAACAGTACATTGGCTGTGTGCCGAACTAGATACTGAGAGAGAGAACAACTTTATTTTAGGAAAAAAAGATTCTCGCCGCCACCTCCTCTGCTCGTCTGATAGCCTGGAGTTGTTTCTCCAGGCTTGGGTCGCGGAGAACGGTGTCCCACGCTCCAGGCGAGGGAGTGGTCAGGAGATCGGAAATCGGGTTCCAAAGAGCCCGTGGACTTTCGACGGAGAGGAAAGAGCTGTGCATGTTGAGGTTCTTTGCTACTGGAAGTTTCCAGCGCGCTGTCGGTAGTGGAGAGTTTGTCGGGCTTTCACAGTCGGGGTGCACCTCCAAAAATGCGAGAAGGAGCTCCATCTGCCTCTGAGCACCCGCGAGCCGAGATGGACGTTTTTGTGCGAGGACATGGCAGCAGCAGACGACGAGACGAAATTTAGATATGACGCCATTTACGCGCCCGCTTCTTGTTTTTCGCGCCCGTGACAGCGCTTAGCGAACCTGCAGAGAATGATATTCATGCTTAAGAGTGTGTTTGCATCTGAGAAGAAAAAGTACAGTTTTTAAAAGGAGCAGCTTTCTTAATTTCTCGGGAAAAACATTTTGACTTTCAGAAGCAGACGACAAATGGAGTACGTCATCATCCAAGGAGCGCACCGCTTCCCCATTGGCCGCGCTCCTCCCGTTCTCAAAGCATTGCTCAAAGCTATCGCGGACCACCCACTTTGTGACATCAGCGTTCGGAAAGCGTTCTCGAGCGAACGGCCGAACTCGGATCGGCCCCCTGGACACGCGGGTCCACCAGCAGTAGCGGCAGCAAAGGGGAAAGAGTTACATAGGCTGTTTAACCTAGCGGCTAGCATCTCGGTCAAGCCTTCAGCAAACGTGTTGAACAGGCGTTCCATGACAATAGGTATAGTCTTATCAATTGCTGTAAGAGACTATAGCCTGTAATGATATGGATTGACGATATTTAACAGCTGTAGAGCCACTGTGGCGCTCTTTTATCAACGATACAGCCTCTGCTCGGGAACAATGCCGTTTCTCGATGATTTCAATGATTTGTAACTCGCGGCCTCGGGCACGGCAACTGTGGTCTGAAGCGATGTGAGCTCCCTCCCATAAACAACACAAGGGAGTTTCCACGTTGCAGTTTGATGTGGAATGCGATCCACCACATCTTACAGACGGCGTTGAGGCCCTGCAAGCGTATATATGGCCATGCAACACATATGGCAACACATATGGCCATGCCTTCACTTCAGTTGGGCGCGTTAAACCGGCAAACGAGACGACAACGCTCTCAGAGGGCACCCATGTAATGCTTACATCAATATTACATCAATACGTCGAGATCTCCGCTGGTGGAAGCATCTTTAAGAAAGCCTCCGGCGAGATATTAGTTGGTGCACCACGAAGAATGCCTTTCACGCAAGCGAGATGAGGTGGTACAAATGCAAGAAATGAAGGGTGCGCAAACCTTGTGCAGGCAAGCAATTCACTTACGCATTGCACATTGGAGGACCTGCACAAAATACCAGTTTAGCCAAAACGCCTCACCTCCTCTATGTCAAGGTACCGCCTGGTTATTCGGCGCAGATTCTGCTGAAAAAGCTCCGACTCACTCTGCCGAATAGGTCGCCCCTTGGTTGGTACAAGCGCCACAGGCAAACAGCTTACTCCTTTGCTGAAGAAACTCTGCAGTGGTACCGATTCGGTACGGCGCCTAGCCGACCAGGGTGACCCTGGCCGGGACCGGAAACCGGCATTCAGATGTACATGAAAAGGCAACAGATAAATCTAAGTAAAAAAGAACACCATCTCCCGCTAAAGAGGACCATGAGACGATGCGAACCAGCATGGGGGGTGCACACCACGTTTGCATCGGTTTGACGCTAGCAGACGCTGCCTGCATCAGCGTTGTCTCTCGCGGACGAGGGCGCGTTCTGGTTTCTTGCGAGCTGGTAAAGCGTTCATCGAAGAAAGAGCGTTTCCATAGTCAACGCGCGCCTTTCGGAGAGAAGAGGAGGAATGCCGAGAGGAGAGGAGATCAGACAAGGAGAGGGGGGGAGGAGTATGCGCAGGCGCAGTGTGGGTGTGGATGCTACACGGCGGCTGGTTGGAGGGAGGGAGTGAGATAACCCCGACCATAAGCTGCCACGACTGCCGCGGTGGTGTAGTGGTTAAGGCACTAGCCTGCCACCCAAAAAACGCTGTTTCGATCCCGGCCGCGATGGTCGCATTTTCGATGGAGGCGAAAATGCCGGAGGCCCGTGTACTAGCTGTGCGTGTCATTGCACGTTAAAGAACGGCAGGTGGTCAAAAGTTCCGGAGCCGTCCACTACGGCTTTTTCTCTCCTTCCTATCTCTTCCGGTCCCTTTCTCCTTCCCGCGCTGATGCTTAGCCGTGCTCCCGACATGGGCTGCAGAAATCAGCGTTGTTTCCTAAACCGAACCACAATCATCATCATCAAGCTGCTTCGCATCTAAAAGGAAGACTAGAAACAGTTAAACGTGGCCAATCCCCACTCGAAGGAACACCAGAGCTTCGCAGCTGCTGCTCGCGCTCGAAAGCGATCGAACGCTCCAACGTTGGCCCAGTGTGAGCGAGGTGCCATTGTTACGAAGAGCACCAAACCGAGGTTGTCAAACGAACGATCGGCTAGGCGAAGAGGAAGAAGAGACGAACCGTGCGAGGTTCTGCCAGCCGTACTGCCGCAGCCGCAGACTGTGTATTTGAACGCACCCTTTTGGCTCTACCACATACCTGTGATTCCCCGTGACAATTTGGTGGAGGTGCTGGGCAGCAGAAGCACTTTACGACGGAGCTTCGCCATGGTCGTCGAGTCGGAGTGTTCACCATGGCAGACCAGGCGACGACCACGCCTGCGTCAATCAATACGACGCCTGCGCCAGCGCCGACGACAGCGCCAACGAGCGTCGTTACGCATCCTAAAGATCCACGGACGTTCTGTGGTGCGGATGAAGTTGACGTCGACGATTAGATTGCCGGCTATGAGCGCATCAGTGAGATCAATCACTGGAATCCGACGCTCATGCTGGCGAACGTGGTGTTTTACCTCAAAGGAACAGCAAAAGTATGGTTCGAGAATCATGAAGAAATTGGTAGTTGGGACACTTTCAAAGAAAAACTTTGTGCTTTGTTCAGGAAGCCCCTGGGTCGAAAGGCAGCCGCAATGAAAGAGCTATCCACCCGCGCTCAGACGTCCACTGAACCATACATATTCCACATCCACGACGTCTTGGCTCTTCGCCGCAAAGTCGATGGTGACATGACGGAGTCGGACAAGTTTAGTCACGTGCTAAAGGGTATAGCGGATGAGGATGATGCGTTCACCCTGTTGCTCTGCCGAAATTGTGCGACCGTCGACGAGATCATTGAAGAATGCCGGCGTTTCGAGCAGACAAAAAGCTGCCGTATCGCACGGTCATTCGCCCGGTTACCTAACGCCGCCCCAACGTCATCATGCGAGGACGGACTGGCCTCTCGTCACGGCGACATCACGGCGTTAGATGCCGACACCCGTTCGCCCTTCCCCGCAACAGACAAAGCGAGGCCCTCCTCCGAAGAAATAACCAAGGTGATTGCCCCTGATCTTCTGACCTCAAAAGCTGCGGAACTCCACTACCTCCTAACGACCTACAGTGACATCGACTTCGACGACCGCCCTCTAGGACAAACGTCACTTATAAGTCATCGAATACATACCAGAGATCCTAATCCTATCAGACGGCAGCCATATCGTGTGTCCCATTCAGAAGGCCAGATTGGTTATAAAAGAATTCAATAAGATGCTCTCCAAACGTGTCATAGAGGCTTCTTCAAGTCCATGGGCGTCACCAGTCGTCCTCGTTAAAAAGAAGGATAGCAGCTGGAGATTTTGAGCCGACCATCGCGAGTTGAACAAAATCATACGCAAACAGGTATATCCGCTGCCTCGCATCCATGACGCCCTCGACTGTCTTCACGGTGCCTGATACTTCTCTTCCATAGATCTGCGTTCGGGCGGCTACTGGCAGATTTCTGTGACGACTTGGACTGAGAAAAAACTCTCTTTATCACACTGGACGGCTTCTATCAGTTCAAAGTCATGCCTTTTGGACTGTGCAACGCCCCAGCAACGTTCGAACGTACGATGGACTCTCCTTCGTGGCTACAAATGGTCCATCTATCTGTGCTACTTGGACCACGTTATTTTTTTCTCCCCAACGTTTGAAAGCCGCCTTACCCGCTTGGACACCATTCTAGAAGTTTTTCGTCGAGCGGGGCTCCAGCTTAAGTCAAAGAAGTGTAATTTCAACAGACAACAAATTACTGTGCTTGATCACTTTGTGAGTGCTGATCCTGACAAGGTTACTGCTGTCAAGAATGTCCCTGTCCCTTCCTCGGCTAAACAAGTTCGTAGATTTGTCGGATTATGTTCGTACTTCCGACGTTTTATGCACAATTTTTCCATAATCACCCGACCCCTCACCGACCTTCTAAAGAAGGATGTGCCCTTCGCGTGGGGCCACGACTAAGCGGCTGCATTCTCGACGCTGATCAACTTGCTGACATCAACACCTACATTGGCTCACTTCTACCCATCTGCGAGTACTGAAGTTCGCACAGATGCCAGCGGGCATGGAATCGGCGCCGTCCTCGCTCAGCACCAGCGCGGTCAAACACGTGTTATGGCATACGCCAGCCGCCCTCTTTCCACGTCTGAGCGGAACTACTCAATCACAGCGTGAATGCCTAGCGTTGGTTTGGGCTGTTGCAAAATTTCGCCCGTATTTGTATGGACGCTCATTCTCAGTTATCACCGACCACCACGCTCTTTGTTGGCTTTCATCTCTCAAGGATCCAACAGGACGCCTCGGTCGCTGGGCTCTAACGCTACAAGAGTATACTTTTGAGGTCATCTATATATCTGGCAGGCTACACCAGGTCGCCGACTGTCTCTCCCGCAATCCGATGGATCCTGCTAGCTGCGCTGACTATGAAAATGACTCTTGTGTACACGCCATATGTGACTTACGTGACATCGGCAGAGAACCGCGTCGCGATGAAACGCTCAAGTGCATGACTCAGAAACTATCCTCTGGACGTTCCGACTCTTCTCTGTGCCAGTACCTCCAACGCGATGCACTTCTGTACAGTCGCAATATGAAACCTGACGGCCAGGAATTTTTGCTATTTATTCCCCGACACCTGCGTACCACCATCCTTGAACAGCTGCATGATGCTCCGACGGCTGGACACTTGGGCGTTTCACGCACCTACGACCGCGTGCGGCAGTGGTTCTTTTGGCCTGGCTTGTATCGTTCTGCGCGCCGATACGTTGCTACCTGCGATTCTTGTTAGCGCAGCAAACGCCCTACTCTTCCCCAAGCCGGCCTTCTTCAACCTATCGATATTCCACCGGAGCCTTTTTTCTGCTGTGGGCCTTGACTTGCTCGGACCATTTCCTACATCGGCATCCGGCAACAAGTGGACTGTCATCGCAACTGACTACGCCACTAGATTTGCCATCACGCGCGCAATGCCCAGTAGCTGCTCTAAAGATGTTGCAGATTTTCTGCTCAATGACATCATCCTTCATCACGGTGCTCCGCGCCAGCTCCTTACAGATCGTGGCCGCTCCTTTCTTGCAAAATTATTGAAGAAATCCTGCGTAGCTGCTCTAGTAAACATCGGCTTACGACAGCCTACCATCCACAGACTAACAGTGTAACCGAGAGGCTGAACCACACTCTCACGGTTATTTTGTCAATGTACGTCTCTGCTGATTACACGGATTGGGACACCACCCTACGTTACGTTACTTTTGCCAACAACACGTCCAAGGATGACACCACCGGCTATTCGGCGTTCTTCCTTCTGTACGGTCGCCACCCTACGTTACCATTCAGACGCTCCTTCCTTCCGATCCTTCCGTACCAACCGCCTATGCTCAGGACGTCGTCTCCCCTGCCAAGATGGCTCGCCACATCGCTCACACTCGGCTACGTGCTTCGCAGGACCTTCAAAAAGAGCGGTATGATAGATTACCCTCCTTAATCTCTGGCTTTACTCGGGACCCCGTCCCGACAAGGAGGCCTTTGCGAGAAGCTCCTCCCTCGTTACACAGGACCCCACATAGTTCTCCAGAAGCTCAACGATGTTGGCTACCTTTTTACTTCTGCTACTGAAGTTGTCCACGTGTCGCGGCTAAAGCCATACTGCACCACCAGCGCTGAATAATTTTAGCAGGCGCCGGGACGACGCTCCGTCCGCCGGGAGTCATGTTACGAAAATGGGGCTGTTAAACGAACGATCGGCTAGGCGAAGAGGAAGAAGAAGAGACGACCCGCGTGAGATTCTGGCAGCCTACTGCCGCAGCCGCAGCCTGTGTATATTTGAATGCACCCTTCTGGCTCTACCACATACCTGTTATTCTCCGTGACACTACGCAACTGCGAAACTTCACACTGTCTTTGCCTTCCCTTTTCTTCTGCTTGAACATGTGCGCCCGCTAGCTGCAGTTTTGCTAGTGCAGTAGTGGGATGAGGTCATGTGCACAAGGGAAGAAAGGAGCACGCATGCGAACGCCGCACATTGGGCACTGCACAGAAGTGCACGAGCAATGTTGAGCACCTGAACTGATGGTGATGATAACGGTTTGATACAGAAGCACAAATTATGAGAGCTTGAAATGCCTCGCACTTAAAAGTTTTATTTAGCAGTAGAGCCAACAGTAACCACCGCGAGATACGTTTTGTGTCACGAATGAAAACAGCTCTATCTAAGCACATGCTTTAATCTGTCTTCAGGAGAAGTTCTTCCTCGGTACGGTGCAGTTCCAGAGCATTGTGGACTTTTTCAACGTAAGTGGCTCGTGTGCCTCACCTCACAGAATTAATTACTTAGAAGGGTACTTGCTGAATTTACTTGGAACTGCATCATCATTATTCGCTCTTGAAAACGACGAATGATGACCAGAGATATATAAGCTTCCTTAGTATCTGCTGTCTGTATATATCTTGGTTCAGATCACATTAAATCCAAGTCGGAAGCTAGCGCTCGTGCTTGTTTCCCGTCATCTTCGTTCTTTTTAAGCGCCGTAACGCTTAGTAAATTATTTTAATGGAATGTGTACTATGGACCTCAAATATATGGGCATTATTTAGCATAAATTTAAGGATACCGCGATATTCCGCCCTCTCCTAGAGCATACCTGTCACCCTTCAAACTGGACAGGCGTGTTTTGCAGCGACTATCGTCGATTATCGAGAAGAACCGCCCTCGCAGATGTCAGCGATTATACGAGTGTAAAAGCCAAAATGAGGTGTTAAATTTACAATCTAATAAGTTTCACATGTTTATTTTGACCGATAAATTTGCAGACTTTACGATTCAAACAAGTTATATTTCTGCCGTCTGGCAGAAATGTAACTTGGTTTGAATAGTAAAGGGCGCAACTATAGTGTACCTCCCTCATGGTTTCCCTTCCCCGGGCTTGTTGCGCTAGCCAGCAGGCAAAGCGTTATATAGAAGACCTAAATGTGGAGATGTGAAATGCATCAGTGACGACATTTTTGAGGAGTACTTGCGGTTGAATACATCGTAGTGTGGATTTGCATCAAGGGATGGCAGCACGGGTCGCGCTCGAAATTTCGTAGCTTTGCCAAGACGCCCAAAAGTAAGCTTACACGACAGGAGTTGGATTTCTTGCCTCGTAGTAAATATAAGCGCGCGTATGCGAACTAATAACACATCACAAAGGTGTACTCAGCCCTACTTCGACAGACACGGACAGGAGTTTAGGCCTAGATATGCGGACGCCGTGGGTGACGCCGTTTACAATTGACATGGAGCGTGTCATAGATGAAACGCTTATATTTACCAAATATGCAAACATCTGTTCTTCTCTTTCAAGCGGTAACATGCAATTAGTTTTCATTTTTGTGTGCTTCTCTCTGTCGGTGTCAAGAGCAAAAGGCTCAAGCGAAGTGGTCCGGTCCGTCGGCTCCTACATGTGCCATCATCATCAGCCTGTCTACGCCCACTGTAGTGCAAAGGCCTCTCCCATAGATCTCCATTTATGCCTGTCCTGTACTAACTGTGCCCAATTTATCCCTGCAAACTTCCTGATCTCATCTGCCCAACTAACTTTTTGCCGCCCCCTGCCGCGCTTGCCCTTGAGAACCAACTCAGTTACCCTTAATGACCAACGGTTGTCGTGTCTTCGCATTGCATGGCCCGCCCACGTCCATTTCTTCTTCTTGATTTCAATTACTATGTCACTAACACGCGTTTGTTCTCTAACCCCCTCCGCCCTCTCCTTGTCCCTTACTGTAACATCTACCATTTTCCGTTCCATAGCTCGCTGTGTCTCCCTCAATTTAAGCTGAACCCTCTTAGTTAGCCTCAAGATTTCTACCCCATAGGTGAGTACTGGTAAGATACAGATGTTATACGCTTTCCCCTTCAGAGACAATGGTAAGCCACCATTCATTATCTGACAACGCTTGCCGAATACACTCCGCTGCTGTGCCGTAGCGGGTCCCAATATCGGAAGTGCTTCAGTGCTGCATGTTGGTATGCAAGATTAGCACAGCTTGATCGTAGCGCGCTGTGGAAATAATTAGAATTCTTTTTCGAAAGGAAAAAAAAACGAACTCTTTTTGTGCCGCCATGAACGCGAAAACTCCAAACTGATTTGGATTGCGATGATACAGGACAAGTGAGGATGTGACTGGCCGGCGCACCTAACTTGGCTAACCGTGTCCCAATGCATCTCCAAAACACCGGCGCCTTTCCTGCGCGGAAAGAGGCACACGAAACTACATCTGACTTGCTCGGTTGCGTCGTCTTCAAAATAACGCCCACATGCTGTAGGGTGTAGATAGGTCAAACTCGCCGGCGTAACTCGGACGGTGATATTGCCACAGGGATAAGGGTAAACAAAATAGTATAGAAATTACATTTGCGGAATATACACAGGAAGAGACAGCAGCAGACAAAATGGCAGAGCGTCAACTGCTCTGATTGTCCTCTTCACCATCTTATCGGTGCGTTTCTCCATGCTCGGCAGGATGCGTAACTAAGCGTACGGAATAGCGCGAAATAATATCTTTCGTTAGGCACAAGCTACTGGAATTTCCGATCACCTTTTGCTGCCGTGCTGCCGTGACGTACGCTCTATGCTGCCGTGACCTACGTGAAATGACAGTTTTGGGGAAACGAAAGCAGCTTTGGAAAGCTACGCGCTGATAACGATAGCCAGAATAACAACTGGAATCATTCGCGCTGAAAGTGGTCTTATGGACGTTGCACTGGCTAGCTGCCTCGGAAAGGTGATGGAGAGGATGGTGCTGACTCGCCTCGAGTGGTATCTGGAGCACTACGACATATACCCTGATGCTATGGCTGGTTTTCGCCGCGGACGGTCTTCTATTGATAACGTCGTGGACCTTGTCTCATCTGTCCAACAGGAAAAAAGCCTAAAAAGACTATCCGCGGCAATATTTTTGGACGTGAAAGGCGCATACGACAATGTATTGCATGGATCCATCCTGGATGAGCTGGGGAATGTTGGACTAGGCGGCCGTGTCTACAAATGGATCTGCAGCAACTTGAAAGACAGAACTTTCTTTGTACAAACAGAGGATGGTGCCACAACGCACCATTGCACCTTTCGTGGCGTGCCACAAGGCGGGGTCCTGAGCCCCACACTTTTCAACCTTGCACTCCTTGGCCTCGTCGATGCACTTCCACAGTCTGTCCGTCTTTCTATATATGCTGACGACATCTGCATCTGGGCGTCAGGTGTGACACGTGTGCATGTACGGGCCCGGCTTCAGAGAGCGGCCACACTAACCTCGAAGTACCTTCATGAAAGGGGACTCGAACTGTCATCTGAGAAGTGCTCGTTAGTTGCCTTTACACGCAAGGACATGGAACGCTACGTAATTAGAATTAACGGACAGGCCATCATGTATGAGAAGGCACACCGATTCCTCGGAGTAATAATAGACCGCGACCTGTCTTGGAGCCCTCACACTTCCTATATGAAAAGGAAGTTGACGAATATCACCCACGTGCTCAGGTTCCTTGCGGGAAAATCGTGGGGTGTATCTGTACAAGCGATGCTCCAGCTTTACACCGCGTGATTCCTTGGATTCATGCACTACAGCCTACCAGTTCTAGGCGGAACACGTAAAACTAATGTGCGTGCTCTCCAGTCGCTTCAAGCTCAAGCACTGAGAATATGCCTTGGACTGCCAAAGTGTGCATCCACAGCAGCGACAGTCGTCGTCGCACGTGATCATCCAATCACAACATATCTTCGTGTGGATGCTCTACGAGTACACCTAAGGCATCTCGCCCGAATTCCATCGCACCACCAAGCCTCTCTTCCCGTTTCTAGGCCAGACTCCGAATTCAGCGCCATTATTGCTGCTCATCGTGCAGTCCTACCATCGGGTTTCACGCCTCCAGCAAGGCCATCATTACCATTGTGGTGCCTTCATCCCCTCGAAGCGCTCCTGACCATTCCCGGAATTAAAAAGAAAAACCACATGTCAACTTTAGCCTTACAACAAACCACCCTAATGTTCCTGCATGAGCAACACAGCGGACGCCTTCACGTTTACACGGATGGGTCAGTTTCCTCTGTGAGCGCGTCAGGAGCAGTGATCATTCCAGCCAAGTCTGTCACCATACAATTCAAGACGTCCCACTTCACAACTTCGACAGCTGCAGAACTCGCCGCAATTCATGCAGCGGTAGAAGTCATAATTGCAGAACCTTCCCATGCATGGTCCATATTCACAGACTCCAGGGCAGCTCTTCAATGTCTGATATCGCCATTTCGTCATGGACCTCACGAGCAACTGGTTGCTGACATAAGAATTCTTCACCACCATGCCGTCGAGCAAGGACACGACATCACGTACCAGTGGATACCGGGGCACTGTAGGATCAACGGCAATGACCTTGCTGATAAATACGCCCGATCTGCCCACGATGATAACCACTGTAGAGCGATACCATTCTCCAGGACCGACGCATCTGCAAGGCTTCAATCCCTAGCACGTGAACTTACGCGCGCACAGTGGGACTCGTGAGATTTCACCAATGCTCGTGTACATAGTTTGCACCCAGACCTTAAGTTCCGCCTTCCCTCAGGAATACCTCGAGCTGAAGAGACACTTCCTTGTCACCTGTGGCTTGGCGTTGCCTTCACAAACGCCTACTCATTTCGTATTGGAATGGCAAACGACCCTATGTGCGAGAACTGCGGCTGCGACGAAACGATCTCTCATCTGTGTGAGTGTCCCCGTTTCAGTGGCCCCAGGAGAGAACTTACCGCTGCTCTAGACAGACTTGACAGGCGCCCTTTGTCCGAGCAACGAGTCTTGGGACACTGGCCATGTCCATCGTCAGCACGGAAAGCGCTCAACGCGTTGTTGCGATTTTTACGGACGAGTGGTCTAAGGGACAGACTTTAAGCAGTGTCGCTTTTGTGTGCGTGTGTTTTTTTTCTCTCTTTTTCTTTTTTCTTGTCGTGTCTCATTTCTGCTATCTTTCAGTCCCCTTACCCTTCTTTCCCTGCACAGGGTAGCCAGCCGGTCTCAGCACTGGCTAACATCCCTGTCTTTCCTCCTTTCCTCTTCCTCTTCCTCCTTATGGACGTTGCAACAGATGTCCATTACGTGGAGGACCCTTCACAATGCCTGGCAATATTTAGCTCACTAGCGCAGTGCATACATTAGGCGACAAGAGTAGCATCTTCTAAGAAATACTCCGCTACGCGACGGAGAGAGGGCTGAAATGTTAAAGTAAAGCACGTTTGCCGTCCGGTTACTGGCGCTGAGCAGCATCTTTAGGAACGACGTATAACAGCTAGCGCGCCCGCCAACACGGGTGGGCTGTCCTGTCACTCAAAGGTACAAATGACACCTTATTCGTCAGCACTGGGAGCGTGGTTACCTGCGCCAACCAATCAGGATGCGCCGCTTGCGGCTTCTGCGTCGTGGCAGGAAACGAGTAGCTGTGAGTGCAGCAGCTCTTCACGCCGCAGCAGCGGCACGCTGAAAAGGTGTGGCTATGAGCAGTGTAGTTCGCCTTCTGAAATCATGGTTTTCCGCCACTTCTACCATTTTGAAGGGATAACTCTATAACCTCCCCCCCCCCCCCTTTCCTCTCTGTACAAACCCAGGCAAGGATTCGCTGTGTCAATCTGGCCTGCAAGCTCTGCCAACGTTAAAGTCTTGCAAGATACTATCGCGAAGCACTTATGGTGCTCGTCTACCACCCGAAACACGGGGGTTCTGTCCCGGTCGTGACAGTCGCGTTTTCGATGAAGGTGAAAATGCCAGAGGCCCATGTACTGTGCCATTTCATTGCACGTTATAGAACCCCAGGAGGACTAAATTTCCGGAGCCTTCCACTCCGGCTTTTATCTCCTTTCTATCTCTTTCAGCCCCTTTCCCCAACTCCCCCGGCCACTTAGCCGTGCTCCCGACACGGCCTGTAGTAATTAGCGTCCTTTTTTTAACCAAACCACGATCATAATCGTCATCATCATCATATTTTTTGTTTTTCCGCCGCCGGATGTACCACCTACATCGAAGTTGACGGCGAGTTGTTATGTGGTAATCTAGTGCATCGCCCTTGTTGTCACGACGTGTATTCGAAGTCTGTAGACCTATCATCATCCTCGCCAGCGCCATAACCGCGAGCGTGTCCAGTGTTATCGCCGACGAGGTCGTGCCAGCTTATGTTCAGTCCATGAGTATTTTGATCACCTGCCTTGTTGCATACGCATCACATGTAGTTGCCGCGCCAAAACCGGCCTCTCTCTCGACGATATTAGCCTCACCGTGTTCAAGTAGAGCAATTTTGATCTCTCTAATAAATGAACGAGTTTGTAAAAATGTGGTCGATGCCTCTGTCATAGAATTCGGTATAACACGGAAGGGAAACCTGAGAGAGAGAGAGAGAGAGAGAGAGAGAGAGGGAGGGAGGGAAAGGAAAGACAGAAGTGGAACCTGTCTGCGCACATAAGCAGTAATCTGACGAATCGATAGGCCGGAGATGGTTGGATGCTCCGGACATGTGAACCCCTTGCATGTACACATCAGCGGCACCTCGACACCGCACAGCGACCCTCGACAATTACACACAAGCGAAAGCGACACATATCTTCGGACACAGTGCACTGAACGCGCCAGCGCCGTGCGCAAACCTGTTATAAACCAGGAGCGTTCGCAAGCGGTGAAGCCTTGCAAGCGAAACCGAAATGTTTGTCAACGCATCGTTTTGTGAACGCACACTTCTTTGTGCGGGAGACGCATCCTTTACTTGTAGCCGTTCGTCTTTGCGTTCCTGGAGTAGAGCGCGTCGCAACACAACTGACTGTCATAGACGTCGCACAAGACAAATTATATAGCGGCCTTGGCTGAAGCAACGCGTCGGCAGGACGCCGAGGCCTGCGCGGCGATATAGGCGTCGAAACTACTGAAGCGCTAACGGCCGGTGGCATATTAATACGACAATTTATGACTTCACTCCATCGTTCCTAGGTGGCGGTGCCACCGCTCAGAAGCAAGAGTGCAGTGAAAGGGACGCTATGTTAGTTTCAGAGCAATTTTACTTGCTGAATACCTTTTAATTGGACATTAATTAGGTTCAAATTCTAAAGCGATATAGTAAAGATATAAGGCCCGTTTTTTTCCTCCGCGGTGCAGATCCGTCAGTGGTGTGGTGATATTGCTTCCAGCTCCTACCACAACACTCTGGCTGGTTGAGGGTTGAAATTTCAGCAAGTGGTAATTTTTCTATCCGAAATGCGTGTTTATTTTTCGGAAATCTACTTCCGTTACGGAAGTACGTCACAGATTTCTTCGTGGACCCCGGCATAACACACATTCGTGTTAACATCCTTTTTGGAGAACGATTCTTAATGTTCACCTAACTTGTGGCGTGTATTCAAAATGTACCTAGTGGCCATGGATAGAGGCCTTCAAGTCTCATCATATAAACAATGCAAACCGTAGAACGCCAATGACGTATGAGGCGTGTGACATGAGAAACACCTAATTCGGTTATGCGTTGTTGCGTAAGCTCCTTTGAAGGATTGTTTGGTGGCACGCCAAATAAACTAGGGTGTATTATGGCAAGTGTGCCTTTTACAACTTTTCTTTTTTTTTTTGCTCTTTTACTGAAGCGTTGCATCGACGACGACTTGATGACCTCGGATGATGCTGTTCTACTGGGAGCAGTACGATACCTTCTCAAGTCAGCTAACTTGGCTAGTTCTATAATTTAGCGTAGATACATCTGCAAGACTTCACTATTTGCGAAAAAGAAGGATCCATCTTGTTTGTGTGAAAAAAGCGAATGGTATGCACTCAATAAAACCTTTATTTTAAGAATTTGAGTGACGTTTGTGCGCATGACAACTGCTGCGTCGGCAAGAGCCGCAAAATAAGAATTACACGCATTTATGATTGAACTTTTTCATGGATTTGAAGAACTAGGACGCAGCGTTGCGCGTACGTGAAAAATCGAATAAGTGCTATGCAATCAATGACACCCCCCAAAAAATAGGAGAAAACAAAAGCAACAGACGGCCATACACTTTGTACAGGTGGTCAACCAGCGAAGCTGAAGCACGCGATCCCGCGGTTTGTTACTATTTTGACCCTGACAATATATTGAAGCATTTTTTAATTATGGTATACGTCCTTGTGTCTCCTAATGAAGTTACGCAAACATTTAGCTTGCATTTATCACAGTGTTAATTTTCCATCTCACCTATTGTTCTCCGCACGATCAATTATCAGGAAGGAGTGCAATGAGTGGTTTGCTGTGCTTTATAATGCGTTCACAACAATGCCTCATTCAACGTCGCGACTGTGCTCGGCTTCTTGGTCGCCGGCATCTGCCCGCCATCGTTGGGCATCGCGACAGTGTTAGCTTCTTTCTCGAAGGTTTCCAACCACCATTGCCACTTGCTTTCCGCCTTGTCTTGTAGCAGTACTTAGTATGGTGCTGCAAATTCACTACTACGCTGCTACTGGCGCCCGGCAGCAGAAGCCCGGACCTCACTTGCGCCACGCCGTCGGTGAGCTCGTTCGCGGCTCTGCTCACGGCGCTGGTGATAAAAATAGGCTTGCTTCAAGTACGCGTGGAGGGCTACCCATTTCATAGGCTGGAGATGGTCGCGCGCTGTTGTGACGGAGAGTAACGGTGGTACTTCTGGCGAAGCCAATCGCACGTCTATATTGCTTCTTTTCTTTGTTCGCGCTTATAAACATGGAAGGATTACGGTGGATAGCCGGCGGGCAAACAGAGAAACATCTAGACAGTTGCAGTTTCACTCTTAATCAAACTCATAAAAAATTACTTCCCTCGCAATAGCCGCCAAATAATAATTAGCGCAGTTATATAAACGATAATCATCGTATCCGTAATGTATTCAGAACATTTCAATCAAGTGAACTCCAATTTCAGCCGTCTTCCATTTGCATATCTATGTCTATGTTTCAAAGACGTACTGCCTAGGATTCATGTAGTGATCAGAGGGAACTTTTACCCAACATCAAAGAAACAATGTGTTCGGCTTAACAATATTATTGGCGCCTTCATTGCTTAAGTTCCTGCTTAAGCAACAACTACAAATTCTTTCGCTCTAAGTATTATTACTCTAATGCTTCAATGGAGAACGCTTCGTTGTGCATTATACAGAACACGCTTTCAATAAAACAGCATCGATTGATAAGAACACAGTATTAATCCAATTATTTAGGCCGCGCATAGCTCGATCTTGATGCGCGGGGCACGGACATTTATTGGGTTGTCATCAACGCATCTCCATCAAAACTTACAGGGCGCCTGCTGTCTGGTCAGTTGCAGACGCCTTTCCCCATAACAAGGGACGCGTTTAAAGGGCCCCGCAACGCTGTTACAAATAATCCTCAAGTGACACTACTTATGGAGCCTATCGCCTCACGAAACGCCTGGCGCAAAAATTTTTGAAATCCGTAAGGCATTAGGGCAGTCAAGTTAGAAGGAAATTCTACCACCTATAACGCGCGTTCAATTATCCTTCGTCCCGACGAGCAGATTGGAAGGTACGCAGAGAGCAGTCAGAAAGGGGCAAGAAGCCACGCCAGCGCGCTTCCTGCCCTTGGTATGGCGGCCTACGGGCCGACAAAGAAGACACCCAAGAAGCCATAACTCAACGAGTGATGCCCGTTTATTTTCCAACACCTAAATATATACTGGGACAACAGCGCCGCAGATGTTCACAGGGTTTCCAGAGAGGATACCGAAACCGATAACGACACTAACATTCCCCCCCCACCCCCTTAACATATCAATGCTTTAGTGAGCTGTTAGTGGGTTAGTACTTCACGGTGCTTTGTAGATTAACAACTCGCTCGCATAAGGAAAACATAAGGCGATAAAAAGAAACTGACCGGTCAACCGCAGCAACAACACTTACAAAAAGATACACATGGAAACTCCATTCCCTCCCCCAAAAATTATCTGCACGAAATGTTAAAAACAAAATAGCCTATACGAGAACATAAATTAATAGATTTGTCAGACATCGTAGCCGTAATGTTTCGGAGGTTGTCTTGCCCGTGGCAGTTGGACACAAACAGGAGTCGGACCCGGTTGCGGTTCGGGGGGGCCCAGGTCGGGATTAGCGCGGTCGGCCCATCACCAGGAAGAGGCGCAGCTGCTTGTGGCTCGGGCGTGTCTACCGGGTCGAGGGCAGCACGGGTGGCCGCAGGAGCAGGCAGAGGCGCAGCCCGCGCTCGAAATTCCTCAGGAGCAACTGGTAGCTCAGGGCTCCCCGCGGACGGGAACCTCGGTGTGTTAGCCTCTGGCTCGTTCCAGGTCTCCCGTGAACGCAGAGTACGGGGAACTGAAGAAACATTGGGAAGCTTGGATGCATTCCAGGCCCTGCCATCATCGAGGCAGAAAGAGGACTGTCCGCGCAGAAAGAGGACCGTCCCAGTACTTTGCAGGGACTGTCAAACGAGGAATTTCCCTTTAAGGTGACGGAGGGTTTCCTCACCCGCACGAAATCACCAACTGCGATTTTGGTCTTCGTGGCTCGACGAAGATCTGCCTGCTTCTGGCTGCTCTCTTCCTTATGCTTCACCTGACGACGTAGTTGACGGAGCTCGGTAGTTCGGGCCTTGAAGAAGGAAGACGACGGGTGCCCAACGACGTCAAGACGTGTTCTCCGCAGCCTTCTGTGCAGCAACAAAGCCGGAGCGAGTCCCGTGGTCGCGTGTGGTGTGCACCGGTCAATGCCAAGGTATTCGACGACCGCTGGGCGAAGCGCTTGATGTGCTTGCAAAGCCTTCTGCACGAAGTTCTTGAAGACACTATTGAATCGTTCTACAAGTCCATTAGCCGCATTTATTTTTGGCTTTCTTTTTATAAAGTGGGAATGAAGTTTGGAGAGGGGAGGGGGTAGTACACCGAAGAGTGCGAGAGGGGAATGGCACCATCCTTCAGGAACTGTTTGATTCTCTAGAACAGAACTGAGGCCCGTTGTCGCACACAATCTCGTCGGGGTAGCCCTCTCGAGAAAATACTGACAGCTGGAAGATTGTCACTGCGCGCCTCGACACCTCGCTGCAAAACTGCACTTCAGGCCACTTGGAGAAATAGCCTACGAGTGTGAGAGCGAACCTGCAATCGGGCGCCGCTCTTTCCATGGGACCGACGATGTCGATGGCGACCTTCTGCCGTGGACGCTATGGCTAGGGCACAGGTTGCAGCGGAGTTACTGCAGTCTTGGCACTCTTGTCTGCAGCCTGGCAGACTGTGCAATTGTGGATGCCAGTTTCCACTTGCTTGTCCATGCCCGGCCACCAAAAACGCTCTCGTAGTCGCGCCTTGGTGCGAACTATTTCCAGGTGGGCTTCGTGCGCGGTGGAAATGACCCGTGGAGTAAGGGAAGGAGGAACTACGAGCCGTTCACCACGCAACAGCAGGTCGTCCACCACCGACAGTTCTTCGCACATGGTGAAGAATGGCTTAAAGTCACCAGGGCTAGACTTGTGGGGAGGCCAAGATGATGAGACGTAAACATTGACTTGCTTCAAGGTTGCATCTTTACGCGGGGACGGCTAGAACTGTTATTTAGTGAGGCAAAGTGGAGCAATGAGAGCCACGACTTCTTCGTTGAACGAGGCATCTCCCTGCGACACAAACTGGAAGGAGGGACAGTGAATCCGCAACTTGATTCTCTGGCCCCTTGCGGTATTCCGCCGTATAGTCTTAGCGCAGAAGGTGCTTTGACCAGCGTGCGATGCGAAGGAGGCGTCTTCCCGAGGCTTGAGACGACAGAAGGGAGACCAAAACTTGGTGGTCCGCATGAAGTGTGAAGCGGCGTCCCCAGAGGTGAGTGTGGCAACGCTCGCATGCCCAGACACACGCGAGTGCTTCTCGTTCACCTGCTGCATACTTCCTCTCTGCTTGGGAGGGCGTGCGAGATGCGGAGGCGACTGTGCATAGCTGGCACCCATCCGTTTGTTGGAGAACGGCACCAAGGCAGCATTCAGAAGCATCCGTGGAGACAACCACCGGAAGAGTGGGATGAAAGATCTGAAGTACTTTGCTGGATGACAACAATAACTTGACCTTCTGAAAAGTAGCGTCGATGGCGTAACTCCAGATGAAGGGTTGATTCCTGCGTAGCAGTGCACGCATCGGATCGACGACTCCAGCAAGGCAGAGAACAAACTTCGCGTAGTACTCGACTAAGCCGAGAAATCATCGCAAACCAGCGACATTAGTGGGGGCGTGAGTGTTCAAAATTGAATCCAGTTTCTATGGCAGTGGTGAGATGCCCTGGGCAGTGACACGGCGACCCAAGAAAGACAATTTCTTGACGCACAAATTGCACTTGTAATTGAGCTTGAGTCCAACTTCTTTTATGCGGCGGAAAACAGCGGCCAAGTTCATTAGGTGCTCTTGTTCGGCCTTGCCGAATACAATGATATCGTCAATGTAGAATAGGGCGCCGGAGCACCATTTTAGAATCTGTGATATCAACTGTTGAAAGGCTGCGGGGGCGGACGCCAGACAAAAGCGTACCCACTTGAAACGGAACAGTCCATCGTGAGATCGAACGCAGTCGAGTCTCGACTCTCAGGATGTAGCAGAACCTGGTGGTAGGCGGATGCAAGATCCAGCTTGGATAACCTAGTGGCACCGATGAGGCTGTTCAGGAGCTCTTCAGTGTGAGGAGGCAGAAAGCTGTCGGCGATGACTGCTTTGCTAGGTCCCCTAAGGTCAACAGAGTTGAATGCCGCCGTCCTTCTTCCTTACCATGACTACGGGGGACACCCATTCCGAGGCATTAACGCGCTCGGTGACATCCAGTTCTTCCAACCCACGGAGCTCTTCTGAAACCTGAGGTCTGAGTGTCAGAGGAAGGCGCCAAAGTTTAGATGCCACAGGAGGCACCGCGTGTCGGATCTTGATCCGATGTACGAAACCCTTGGCGAGACCAATGCCTGGTGCGAAGAGGGAGTCGAACTCTGTAGATAAGGTCTTCGGAAGAGGAGTGGGTATTGAAACTGGTAGTGAAACCCTAGGCAAGGCAGTACATTCTAAGAAAAAAGATAGTATATGTTACTCTTTTGGGAGATTCTGGGCTTACCACATATGTGACTCTCTTTAAAGATATACGTCAACTCTCTTTTTGGCTGGAGAGTCACTGCGCTGCGAGAGTGTACATTGACTTGTGAGGAGTCATACGACTCTTGTCCGAAGGATCACGTGAAGACTACTGAAGGAGTCACTTGGCTATGTTATTAAGAGTCATAGGGCTCTTGTCCAAAAGATCGTGTGACCATTGCTAAGAGAGTCGCTTGACACTTGAGGATAGAGTACGGTAATCATACCAAATGAGTCAAATGACACTACGAAATTACTACTGTAAGTGAGTCAAGAGACTCTCTATGTGTTGACACAGGACTACCAACAGGGAGAGTCAAGCATTCATTTTAGGTAAGTCAATGGACGCCATAGAGCCAAGCGAGAGCAAAATAAAAGGCATTTGCATTTTCACATATTTAAGAAACACCTCAAAACTGGGTAGCTTTTAGAGCACAATTAAAATGACTGCAAAAGATTGTCTGCAGCTGCACATTCACTGGTATAAATATTTTCTCCAACACACACAATAATTTAAAAGAGAAGTTTATTACACACACACATCATGGCACTGGTTACAGATTGTCTCGTTCAAATAAAAAAATTAAACGTAAAATCTCGATTCAATTTAACCAGACATATGTGGAATAATGTCAGTTAAAACATATGAACACGAACTGGGATAATTAGAAAAAAAGACTTCCAACCAACGTAAGTATGTTTGCATGCAAACGATCCCTCTACGCATTCAACATATTCAATGTGCTTACCTACAGCACAACAGTATCATCAGTAGCTTTTTTATTTACAAGTCCAACAATGCCATAAGGAAATATGACAAGCTCAGTGCAGTGGCATTGCAAACTTAATAAATGAAATACTAATGCGGTGCTAAACTGTGTTGCAGTCATTTATAAAACATCGAAAATTACTTCAGTAGCACACACAAGTGTGTGTCTTCACAAAAAGGGCATCGTAAAATGAAGCAGTACATCACTATATCCATGTTACAAAGTGAGACATAGAATGTGACTGGATCAAATCACAACACACGCAGGAAGAGAAAAGACATAATCTGCAACTACAAAACGAAAAAGTGTCGCATCTCCAATGGCATGGCTATGACAATCAATGCTCAGCCGTAATACTTGACTCAAGTAACACTGGCTGTCAATTAGCTCGTACACTTGGACAAGTGCAAGGATCCCTATTATTTCCAAACAAAAGTAAGGCAATGCACACCCAACAATATGTCTACCATTATGAACGCGCAATATGGATATCACATGTCAGCGTGAGTAAATTTTTTAGAAGATGCCGACTTAAAAAAAGACAAACAACGAATCCTGCAGGTCTCTTACAAAGTTTAGAATACACGGATAACTTACCACCGCTAAAGAGTACAATGATGTACTTAAAAATGTACACTCAGATGCTACTTCTGCAAATGTAGCAATGTAATTCATCCACATAACCACTTGTACAATAAAAGCGCTGTGAAAATATGCAGACTTCAAAACAGCTCTGTCTTGGAACTCCAGAAGTGAAATATTTGGGTGCATTATATCAAGTAAGCAAGTAAGTGGAAATGCGCAACAAAATGTGTACTTTGCAGATTTGTCTTGGCAACGCAGTGTCTAATGCAGCTGCTCTGTAGAATACCAGTTCTTTAGCAACACACAGGAAGAACATTGATCAGTTCGCACTGATATAACACCAAAGGAAAATGTGATCTCAACATATGCATCAAATAGAAGACATTGGGTATTGCTTTCTCTAGGTGCACATGGCTATCTCATGTGCAAAAAAAAAGGAGGTGCAACAGGCAGGCTAAGCATCTGAAATGAATGCATTACCACAGGAAAAAGTGACAAGGTGCACGAAACAGTTCACTATGAGCATCATGTGTTTAGGAGAAGCAGTTAGATTATCACATGCGAAAAAGAAAAGGCGCAATGTGAGGTAGACATAAATGAATACTTGAGCAGAACTTTCCAGAGGCAAGGCACTACGGCATAAACAAATGTTGCCAGCTGTGACATAGGAAATTCGCTTTGAAAATATTCACTTTGAACATATACAAGAAAGTTAACAGATGTACTATGCATTGCTATTTCATTTAGCAGAAGAATAGCTTATGCTTTCGCAACTGAAAAATGTAAGCGCCTTTTAGTATTGAAAACATGATGCCACAAATTGCTGCAGCAATCAAACTTCTGCTGCAAAATGAAGCTTGGAAAACACTGCATTACGAAAATTGCTACTTTCCTGCTCTTTTTTCCTAAGTCTCTATGCACAGTGTGCACAGAAAAAGTAAAGTAAAAAGGCAAAGCAAAAAAAGGGGGGAATACAGCTGACTAAGGGAAATTCTATACATGATACTACCAAATTTCCTGCATACAGATAAACGTCCTGCAGACAGATAGTCGTTGCTGCGGGGATATGGGTTTGGAGAACGGATGCCAGTGACATACCAGCAGCAACATTCAGCCCATCATCTGGACACGCTCAAACATGATGTTCATTGCTTGAGAGGACAGGATGCTTTTCGAAGTGTAGTCGGGTTTGTGGGTCATTCCTTATACCTAAGACAGAGAGGGAAAAAAACAAGCATTATGTCAGGCGGATGCCCACAGATGCCCCGCACAGCCTTTCCACAATCGCTGTTTGTGCTGTTCTGGTAGGTCGTCTTTGATTATGCTGTAATCATCATGCATCACCAACTCGCCCAAATTTTCACACTACTAAGGACATATCCTCAACGTATAATGTAGTGGTCCAATAGTAAAAACACACTGTGTGTACAACTACATTATGTCCGTCCACAAAATGCCTTTCCACCAGGATGCCTGGCCATGAAGTGCATAATGAACCTGTTTCATGAAGGCCCATTCAACCTATGGCGCTATTATGATAAACCAGGAAATCCTAAATGCAACACCTGAATCCTTTTTCTCACAAGAAATGTTTACAATATACATTGGAGCCCACTACAAAAAAGGAAAAAGAAAAAAAAGATAGAGAGAGATTGTTTTAGCGTAATGGCTCTTACCAGTGGTGCGGACATGTCAACATTTTGCTCAATCAATAGGAATAGGAGATGAAGAATGATACCAACTCAATTGGTATCTGAAAAAGAGTGAAACGCAACTTTTAGGCAGGTCAACTTGTAAAACGAGTCAGCTCGCACCTTCAGTAAATCGCTAGCATGTAGTGCTTAAACATTTCAAACATTGATACCGAAACATGAAATGCACAAAAATATTATACAGGCTCCACAGCCATTGCTGTGGCGTGTACGTGGAGTGAAAGCATATTCAACTACTTCCATTCCAATGCTTGTCTTGTCTTGTAGGTACCTGCTGAGCCTAGAAACAGATTTTAGACATTAGTGGCATGCAGAATACTTTATGATCCACGTGAATCACATTACCTTCAATGTCCTGCTGACGAGTTATGAGAGCTCAAGTCTACAGTTCTTGTTGCTCTGTTGGGTTTAACGTCCCAAGACCAGCTCTAATTATGAGAGACGCAAGTCTACAGTGGCGGCGACGCTCCATCCACCGCCGACCGCGTGCTGTACAACACCCTAACATGCAAAATTTGTCCACTCGATGACTGTCAGTGATGGTAAACGCACAATAACGCATGTAATATTAGTAAACACGCTTCAAACACGCGGAGAAAACGCATCACACGCGCTGCAGCCAGCCAGTAGAGCAAGACTTGCTGCAACGGCTCGCTCGTACTGAGAAAACTTCATAGGGGGCAGTAGCATTGTGTTACCATACGGTATCTTTAAAAATGTAATTTTGACCTTGTTAGATTTAATCCGTGCTTACAATGCTTGCTGGCTCTTTATGTCTAGCCCTAAGATTGTATGTTTACTTTTGGTCAAATGAAAAAGGTTAGACCTACATAATTTACAAGCTCGCGTCGCATGCAATGGTTTTCTCTGAGTGCTTGGTACGGATCGTAAAGGCTATGCTTTTATATACTACAAGCACCTCATCGCTATAGCTGATGACTGAAGAGCAACAGACTTACTTTGTGCTAACAGAGGGATGCATTCTTGCGCCTTAAAGGAGCAGGAAGGGGGGGGGGGCGGTGGACGTTACCGCAACGTGTTGTAATGTGCAGAGGTAGACGAGGAAGAAGATGCTCCTTATCCCAGATGCCTGGGGGCATTGTGAAGGTCCCTCCTCACGCCTCCTTACCCCCGCCCCTCTTTACCGCCCCGAGTTTGTTTACAAAGAAGCGGGGGCAGCGCACTACTAAGGCATGGCAAACTTCGTTTTCATTAAGGTCCGCTTTTCGTCTAATGCAATAAATTTATATAGAGTCTAGACAGTCTGCGCGGTATGGAACGTAAGCAAATAAAAATAGTTATTTGCGGCGCCACTTTTTTCACGTATTTATTATTGTCCAATATGTGAACATCCAAATGTCGAGTTTAGCAGTTTCTGGTTGTTCTCGAGTTCACTTATTCACTAGGCGCAATACTTTGTTCCACTCCTAATGCTGAATTGTAGGCACCTTCAATAATGAAGCATATAGAAAACTTACCGCAACAAGTGCATCGCATTCGTTTAAATGGTAGTTAACCCATAAACATTATTTCGCAAAGCTTTCATACATGCAGGTGTACGAAATGTCCACACACACACACGCACACACACACACACACACACAAACACACACCTTTAGTATCTCCTGCAGATTTCAAAGTTCACTCTCCCAATGACTCTCCTTACAAGAGTCGCCATACGTACGGAGTCAACTGACCCCCTTAGTAAACTTTGACCCTCATTTGTGGGCTTCTGCGACAGGTCAATAGAGTCAGCGTGCCCTGACTCTCTTTTGACTCTTATTTTTCTTTGAGTGTAGCGCGGCAGGCTCGCAACGCAGCAGCAGCAGCTCGCGCTCGCCGCGAAGACCCTGCGGTGAGAGCTCGGGAGGCCGAAACGAAGTGGTCTCGCCGTCAAGCAAACCCGGAGCTGCGGGCTAGCGAAGCAGGAGCGAAGAGAGCTCGCCGTCAAGCAAACCCGGAGGTGCGGGACAGCGAGCAGAAGAGAAGCGGGCGCGTCGTCAAGCGGACCCTGCGGCGAGATGTCGCGGAGCAGAAGCAGCACGGAACCGGCGGCAAGAGAACCCCGAAGAAGTGCGGGCGCGGGATGCCGCGCCAAGCGCCAAAAGCGGTCGCCACGTGATGTTGGAAACGAGTCCCCGAGCTCATCGAGGGACGCCCTTCTTGGACTTTGTAAAAGGACATGTATTGTGCATATATAATGTATACAGTTCATCCAAATGTATATAGTGCATCCAAATGTGAACTAATAAACATTGTGTATGTTATGTATATAAACCACGTTGTCACGTCTATTTATGATGGTAGAGGAATGTGTACGGAGGGATCGCGGTTTACACGATCATCTGCAAGCAAGTTCCTCTAACACCGTTCACTTCGTGGGTATGGCAGTTATTTTTTTAAAGTTGTCACGTTTTTTTTTTTCAAAACGTTTTTCAGAACTAATTCTGATGCTTGGCGGTAGGCTTCAAGTTTCTAACACATAATGCAACCCGAGTTTCCAACGCCCAACGCAACGCACCAGGGGCACGATATCGGAGCCTAAGCCGTCTAGAGTGAGTAGAGAGAAATCGGAGACAAAGCTAATCTCCACGTCTATGAGGAAACGTACATAGTGCCGACACGGAAACAATGCTTCATGCAGCAAACATCGCTTTGTTGTGCCGGTGCCTACAAAAGAAAAGAGAAAGGCTGGGAGCGCCGCAGCTTCCTTGTCTGACGCTATTACGAGGGCACTACTGTGTGTCATATTTTCTTTCCCTCCCCTCCGCCTAATACTGGAAGCTCATGCAAGTCGTTAATATCAAATAGTCGTTATATCGCCTATACGCAACGTTTCAGTGTCGTTTCTCTAGACATTCTGAGCACGCATACTCTCTTGGAGTATCATAGAACGAGTGGTGTCACGACTGAAGAACACTGGGTGAGTGCTCATTACTTTTCTCTCGCAGTAGAAATGAATGCGTATGTCTTAGCTAAATGGTACCGAAGTATATCCCTAGGTGACTTGAGCCTAATAGGTGTGCCCTCCGTTTGCTTTTGGCGACAACGCAAATCTGCCTAAATTAGGTTCAAGCGTCAAAACGAGTGCTTGAAACCCCATCGTGCAACGCTCTGTGCTATAAATTCATAGAGAAAAAACATGGATGTTATAGGTGCGAAGCTTGGACAACTGATTACAACGCGTAGTATTGCTCATAAGTAGGTGCTGTTATAGCCTCTGTCTTAAAGCACCTGCTGTTTCAAAAAGCAAAAGAAAACAAAGAAAGACAAACCGAAGCGCAGGTCATTGAAGGGCCTACGTTTGCATTATTGGCGCTCTGAATGTGCAACCTGTTTTGCTTATACATTTTTCGAAGACAGTATTAATAACGCTATAGTTCTACAATGAATAACCACATCTTTATTTTCGCTTAAAAGATGAATGTGCATTGTTTGTTTCGTATCAAGCGCTAGTGCATTCCATAATGAAATTAATGAACGAACATTCCTCACTTTTCCATAATTAGTGCGAACTTTACGTAAGAGAAGGCCGTTATAAACAGCCATTTATAGTTCTATTGATATTACACTACTAGATGAGAGAAAAAAATGACGATAATGATGATGCAGTGAAAAAAGCCTTTAAAATCATGACACATATTGAAAAGATAAAGTTCCGCAACGGGCAGTATTTCAAGCTGGGGAAAGATAGGATGCCATGGCGTCTGACGTACAGCCAAAGTTATAAGTAGTATTGCTTACATTCGCACTGTGTTCAACGGCCCAATGCTCACTGAATGGTAAATGCCCCGTGATAACTGAAATGACTCCTTATGAATTTGCAACGCAGTGCTCTAAGCTTGTTTATGCCAAAGTACTTTCGTGACCTGACCAATGTCTTGAATCCATATGACTTCGTTTTAAAAACGGAATTATTATGTTGCTGAAGTTTCAAATGTGTGTCACCTATAACTCCTAGGAAGGATGTATGATTAAGAAAAGGAATGTCTGTCTAGATTACAAGAATGTGGGGAGTGTTTAGTAATGTTTTGTTTGCCCACCATGGTCGTCTATTCGCTGTGGCTCTCGGCAGCAAATACCGAGGTCGCAGTACTGGAATCGCGGCCGCGGCGGCTGCGTTCTGATGGAGGTCTAATGCTGAGGCCCGTGTACTGTGCGTTGTGAGCACTCGTTAATCAACCCAAGGTGGTCGAAATTTCCTGCAGCCCTTCACTACGGAGTCTCTCATAACCATATCGTTTTTTTTTTGCGATGTGAAACCGCAGGAATTATTACCATTAATATTTTGTTTCGTGAATGAAACAGCACGAAGCAGGCTTTGGCTTCATTTATCAGTAGTATATTACAATAGCTGAACTCTACAATTGTATTTAAGTCAGCTTGAAATCTGCAGACAAGAGGCGCAGTGAAGGAACATTTAACTTAGAACACCCATTATTGGTACATATTTCGTCAAACCAAGCAATATAAAATTTAAAGCACCAGAAAATTTTAATTTCCAATTTCGTAGCCATGAGGCCCACAAATAATATGGGTCAAGCACGTATCCCGCAGACTTTTCTTCTTCAGTTATTTCGCATCAGCGGCAGTATGTCGCAATACTTTGTCCGCGGACACATGGCCCATCACTAAAAAAATATTGTGGACTAGCCCGACGAACCGTGCTATTACTGTGGTCAGCTAAAGCCGGGAGAAACACGTGGCTTGATTACTGGGAACGCACTATAATTCACAGAGCTGGGAATCGCTCCATCTTTGGCCCCCAAGAAATAATAGCTTAGCTACATGTTTATTCAAGCCGAATTAGCACCTGTTTTTTTGTTCTTGTGAAACGTTTTGTGTTACATCCTTGAGCTTGCTTATCTTTACAGAAAAATAGACGACATAATCATGGTCTTTAAACTAGCAAATGGAAGACATATGGTGGTTCTGGTGGTGCTTGTTCCCACAGCTCTTTTGTTGAGCGATTCGGAGCTTTCTGAGCGAAAACCATACTTGTCGGAATACCAAGATGCCTGGAAGGTAAGGACCATGTGAACAACGATTTTACGATACGTCGAATTTTCGTGCAGCCGAGCAACTCATGGATTATTTTTTTCTATTTGTGTGTGTCTGGTTTTCCTCGTTTATTTTTTTTTGTGGCACCCACGAAGCGCTGAAGCGGATATGTATACATTCTGTTGACCACAACCAAACGCCTTTATCACGAAGTGCTTTGCACATGCAATTGCTTCGTTGTACAGCACACTTCGTTATAAATGGTTACGCGAGGCAGATAGCTCAACGTAACCGGCACGTGATGAGTACTTCCTTATAAACGTCGTTTCTGTGAAGAAGCGTTAGCTATAGATGTGTTCGGCAGCATACCATAGCAGGATGTAGAGGATGAGTGTAATACAAGCACCAAGAACTTTTCAATCCGTGCTACACAAAATAATACCGCTCCCACTCTCCGAAGAAAGTGGCAGAACTGAATTTATCACGATACTTTTCCGATACTTTCCAGCAAGCCTTCATCGCAGTGCTCATTTTGAAAGCGAACACATGTACTTCCTGATGGTGCGTCCCTTTCATTTTTCCATGGAGACAAGCACATCTTTGTCACAGTTACCTTAAAGAAGTGATCCAGCTCCTTTAACATTATTAACGACGTTAACCTGAGGAGGCAGAAACTCAATGCCTGGAGGCGCGTATATGAGCATTGTCATATACGCATTCTCAGCATTCTCAGGGGTGCTGGGGGCACAAGAGAGAGCATTCCTGGAAGATGCCTTCATTGTGAGTAAGCCACTCGAAAATAAATGTCACAGCTTGGCCTGACACAGGTCGAACGGTAAAAAACAAAATTTGAGGGGCGAAATCGCAAGCACATACCTATATATGTAAGGAGAGTGATGCCGACGGGAAACAATCCGCTATGGTAAAGGCTATGGTAAAGCTTCTGCATTAAAAAAAAAGGAAAACACTTTACCTGTTTTGATAGTGGAAGTGCACAAACGGTCTACATAGTTTTCTTCTTCTCCGTTTTCCTTTTCTCTCGATTATTATTAATTTATTATTCTTTTTATTCATCAAGTTGTGGTATTCGCACAATATACCAACTAAAAGTTAAGCACATCAGGTCTTGGCCAATCCCCCGAAGTGGGTATGTGCCATATTTGAAGGCTCATCATCATCATCACCATCATCATCATCAATCCGCTTCCAGTGTCCATCCAATTACTATAACAAAATTGTCAACTGTTTATGAAGCTAACAAGTGAAAGCTTCAAGCGACGCTAATAATTCTGGACATTTATTTGAGCCACAAATTATGGCCAAACACGCCGAAATAAACCCATTTTCCGCACGCTAACCTCAATTTGAGTTCATTATGAAATGTACTAAATCAATCAATCACTTAGTCATTCGACTATTTTTTTCTTTCGGAACCAGGAGTACGGGACCAAAACCTCGAGCAGCTTGACGAGGTCTCTATCCCGTTACAAGTTGGCAAACTAGCAAGACGAAGGCCAGTCGTGCACGAAGAAGCCAAATAAATCGACTACTATTACATAGCATCGAGTAACGCTCACATATTAACAAAGCGCTAAACAAAACAGAAAAACTCGTAGTGATAAAATGACCATGCAAAGCAGCACTCGACGAAACAGGCCAACAATTCGAAGTGCCACTCCTGAAAAGAAAGGAACTGGTCGAAGCGTTTAATGATAATATTCTGACCACACGAAAGACCACAACCTCCAGTCCCCACATGATACAAAACTTGCTGTAGAAAGACCATTGCTATCAGCCTTAGTTTACCTTTATTCCTCCCATGCATCCCATGCATGGGAGGAAAAAAAATCCCATGCATCCTTAGCTCTCGCTGATGCAGTGGCTTTGTGACATGTGCTGGCACCGAAATCGACAGCTTGATGGACATCAACCACATTGATCCAGCTGCGTAAAGCTTAAGTCATCTTATTCCACGTCATTGTATCTTAATCCACCTTAATCCACATTCATCCACTGCAGTCCAGCCTGACCCCTTTCAGTTGAAGCAGACATGTGGCTTCGTTTCTTGCAAAGGTCGTGGTTGGGTTCGAGTTGGAGAAGGACGTGAGTTCAAGTCCTAGAGCGGGATCGGCTCCAGTCGCATAAAACTTTGCTTACGGGTACTAGGGGTCAGGGTTTTACTTCTATCATGGTCTTCGGTACGACCGTCATGGGACATTTAATTCCATGTATATACATTGGTTGGTAATCATTTATATGTATTGTAATCTTTATTTCATATTTCAAAATAATTATCCTTGTTTCATTTGACATCTATAATTCATTTTACATTATCAAAAATAATTTATATCAATCACTCATAAATCGTTCGACATGGGACTTATAAATCACCTCTCATGTTTTGGCTTTTGACTGCTGCTCGTACCCGTGGTTTCTTTTACTACTTTGTGCCATTCGTGTGGACACCTTTCAATGGGATTTTTAAGTGATAGAGACGTAATGTTCCGTATGTGTAGGGTTAATTCGAATATATACAGACTACCAGCGGAAAATAGCTTCGACAGTTTCATCAGCTTTCAGTGGCCATCTGCTGCAGAAATGGTGCAAGCTAGTTCGGTGAAATAATAAAAAAAATTGACGGCAGATCCACGAGGTGAATGATGATGAGATTGGGCGAAGCTCCTGGAAGTAATCATCGGTTAAACCGTGAAATTTCTTCCGTTAATTCGCCCGATAAAATTGACGTGAAACGATTGATTAATGTTTTATCAAACTTTTATTGCTGGTTTCCGTTGTCCTTTCATTATGACCGCTTTGTGGTCGGTGAAATGTAAGCTAAGTGGTTCTTGCACTGGTTGCAGATGGGTTTTGCTTTTGAACGCTTCTCCAACGCGAGCAGTCGGTATTTCCCAATCAAGAAACTCGCTAGGAGACGCTGCCTGCGCCAACGTTGTCTCTCGCGTATCGGCATTTACCGACTGCGCATTGCGACGCCCGATGTGCCCGACTTCTTATATATGTTTCACTTATCATAGATCCTTACGGCAGCGAAGTATACAACCAACATTTCAATTTTGGTTAATTGTTAGGAGTGGTTCAATGTGGTGTTCAATGTGCAGAAACGCCAAAAATGAGGATTGTTTGAGGGGATGAAGCAATTCGAACCATTTTCGACGCCTTGATTGGCCTGTCAAACCTAGCGGATTATATCTTCCGTAATTATTTGTCAATATTTCGCCAACTAAGTTTCACTAATCTTTATCATGCATTTTTGTACCGCAAAGCCGGCGCATGCTAATATGTGAAGAGAGAAATCTGAATAAATTCACCTTTGTGAATGCTCTTTCTTTTTCAGTCTCTACAAAAGATTGGTCGCTCCTACCTCTACATGAGGTCCTATGAGAGAGAGCCTTTCTATGGAAGTGGAAAGTGCATATTTACGGAGCTTCTGTCTTTCAACGAAAAAGACGGCTATGCTGTCAATGCCTTCGGGTCAATACATGAAAAGGAGACCTCAGCGTGAGTGCCAGTTAGGGCTGAGCTTTACTTTTCAGATCATTTTTCGCTATCAATTTCAAGTCTTTCTCAGTTTAACCACATTGCCTCCTCTCTGTCATCTTTCTCAATACTTTGCCTAAGACCCGACTCTAGTTAGCACTAGTGTGCGTACGTCTCTTCCTTTTGCCCGTGTCCCTTTTACGCGCTCAACACGCACTAGGAAGAAAAACCAACAAGCCTGCATCGCCACCAGAAACACAGCGTGTTTACCCGATTTCCGTAGATGAACTTCTTAAAGGGGCCCTGCAACACTGCTTAAAACGGTGCCGATTACCCGTCGAGGCCCTCATGAACGCGTGACCAAAATGTTGGCAGCACGCATGTGGGAATTGGCAGTTTAGTTTCAAATGCAGCTGGAAAGCTCCTGCTGTTCTTTCAGGAAAATGACTGCACTTGGGTTTGATTTTTTTGTCTTATCATTAAAGGATATACGCACATTATTATTTGTTGAATTGAAAACGAACAAGTAAAGCACAACAAATTGTCCTTTCGGTATCAAATCAGCGAATGCTAGTTCTTACTCAAGCGACTCAGTCGGCGTCCCGAGTGGATTCGTTTGTTGAAAGCGCGGGCGCTTTCCATCAGTCGGAAACCAAAATCATGGGATCAGTACATTCACGTACAAAATATTATTGCTCCGAAATGTTTCTCCTCACTCTTATTTTTTACTTGAAGTTTGTTTGAAGGTTCTTGTGACCGGTTCTCTTAGCAACATCACCATTATTTGGTTCTTTATATTTCGCAAACCACTAGCATGTGTGTTTATAGGGGTAAGCTACTTCGTTATAGGGGCACTCGAGGAAATATTTTTGTGGAAGGTTCCCTTTTTACCTGTGAGGGGGATATCGCCACTTTCTGCACGCTAATAAACGAATTTATGTCATCCCGAACTGCCGCCGACAGTGCCTAGTGCCGCAGCTCAACTGAGTCGCCCACACCGAGAAGAGGACTTGAGGTCACAATCTCGGCTACCGACACTATGGTGCTGTGGAGTCCACGCCAGTTACGTGCGGCAACTGTGCCTCTTGTACACATATTGATTGTCAGAGTGTATCTGAGTCATTATTTTTTCTTCATTTATAACCTGAAGGAGTGAGGCGAATGCTCAAAATACATGAGCCGACGCCAATTCAAGCGGGTAGCCCAAAAAGCGGGATGGAGGGCCGCTCCAGTTTGTCGATTTAGTTGATGATTCCTGGGGAGTTCCGTTCCAAAACCACGATATGATTCGCACAGCACACGGCCATCAACATTTTGCCTCCATCGAATTGAAGCCAGCCGCGGGCGGGATTTCTTAATGTAGTTGTTTGCCCTGTTCTCGCAAGGAATAGGGAACTGGTTATCACACAAACCAAATCTCTCAATCTTCCTCAGCTTAATGCTCGGCTTTAGTGTTCTTTTATTAGCGAGTGTACTAAGTTTGGTTGTAACATCACTTTCTCACTCTCTTAATAATCTAGGAAAATTCCGTCCTCATTTAAGGCGTTCATTCTATGGACTGGCTTACCTTGCCTTTAAACCATAGCCTCATAACCATGCGCTTGAAGGAGAGTTCGAATTTAGCTTCCTTATAAAATTTAATTAGACGGTAATATGTTTTGCAGTTTGAAGTTGTAAGTGTCTGGCTGAGTTTGTACTGTAATAGATTGTACCCGTTAGCCTGTTTGTCTATTTTCTTGTCAGTGCTCAGTATTCGTCAGCTATTGGAAATATATCCGGTATTTGAAATGTGCACTATTAAAATCGAGTACAAAATAGAGTAAAACACTATTGGACCCGTTATTCATATTTTTTGAATATTCGCACACCCCTAAACGCTCTACACCGTCCATAGGAGGAGATTGACATATGTAATAGGTGGTAAATATTTGGTATAAGTGAAACTAAATTTACAGCAAAGGCATATCAGTACGGTTACCGATATGACACAATTAAATTTCTGGTCAGGATAGCCGGGCTGATTAATCGCTTTTTATTTCTAAATATTACGTTGATTTTAAATGCACAAAGCGTAGCCCGTGGAGTGCTAAGCTTTAAAATAAATTCGATCCTGATATTCCGAGACTAGTAATATGAGCGCCGTTATCCGTCGGGGTACATTGATTGTGCTCGGCTGCAAGCCCCAAAGAAGGGGGTTTGATCCCAACCCTGGGAGACGTATTTTCTATGAGGGCGAAAACGGTGAAGGCTGACGTACTCTGCGTTATCAGTGCACATTAGGCAACCCCAGTTGGTAAAATTTTCCGCAGTCCTCTCCACGGCGTGCCACGTGAGCGTACTTTCGTTTTGGCAAGAAAAACTGCAGCAGCTAAGAGTTACTATTAAGTTGAGTGCTAAATATTGATACGAAAGTAGATCTGATTACTTCAAGAGTAAAAAGGTGCAACTTTCTCCGACTATTTTAGAAGCTTACACTGATCACGTTTAGAATGCGTAAGGTTGGCACATATTAAATCGGTAATATTGAATGTAAGAGACCTTATCTGGCAATGTCGTTAGTTGCCAAAAATATTTACGAACACTTCCGTGGGAAAGGAAATAACCATTCGGGCACAGAATGTTCGAGCTTTTCAATTCATAGCGCGTCTACGGTCCAGGACTTTATACTGTGTATGAGGTTTCGCAAAGCGCAGTTTTGTTGGGTAGTCTTATACCGGTAGCCCCGTTTGTTCCTTTCAATGGAACTGGGTTATCATGTCAGTTTATCCAAGCGACGAATGATTATTAAGGTTCTTCTCTCGGTAGAACAAGTGTTACTTGGCCGTTATCTGCACAGCTGTCTGATTATCTTGTAATGAGGAGCATCGAATTTGTTTTATTTGACTGCAATAGTTTCGTAAGTGAAATCTCGTGCGGCGAAACACAGTGATAATCTACAGCAAATATCTAGGCAGCAAAAGAGGCTTAGGCAGAGGGCAATGGCCGCTGTGTTTGTGCCACCTTGATGTTTGCTAATTCGTTGCTGTAAATAAAACGGCACCAAAAATTGGACATTCCAAACTTATGTCTCCTTTAACTCAGATTTCTGGCCTTGTTGGTGAAACATGTCAGACAGTTCTATACATTGTTCGTCCGGAATTAAATAAAACATTGTTGATAGTTAGCGCTCGTGCGTGCTGTGTTACTTTCCTGTCCAGTCCGCGTCTAAAACGTTCCGCGCTTAACTCTGAGATGTCTCCTTTAAGGCAGAATAATAAGCCTGCGTTCTCAACCTCTGTGTACAAGCGTGAACTCGCTTTCGAAACCCTCGACGAAGGCGAATTCTGCATTTCAGCGCTTTAGAACTATCAAGCTGACTCAGGTAGGCGAATGTTGCATATTATCTGCACTCTCATGGATGTAAAAAAACATTAATTGTAAACTTTCGAAAGGTACTCCGCCACGGTCTCTGCATGCTGCGGAACTACTTGCACTATTCTTTTTTTTTTTTTTTGCAGAAGTCGCTGAACTTGACTTCCCGCTGGCTTTGTATAGACGGACGACAAGCTTTCGGAGAATGACGCCAATTTTGTAGGATACTGTACAAGTTGTCATGTGTAGTCTGCATAAGAGGTCGTGTCCGCAGGTGTGAAACTGGTAGTTAAGAGGATAACTCCGTGTATTACTATACGTAATAAACTCTTCAGAACTTGAAATCTTTCGGGCAGTGTTAAAACCTGACCATTCGTCTCTCTCGCCACATTCACATCGCTTCACCAATTACGTTACACCTCCTCTTGTGCGCGTTCTGCATAAAAGCCGTAATCTTTGCTAAAGCCTCTCAGGTAAACAGGTTATCTCTAAATTTCGAATGTTCGCGTTCATCGTTGGTAATAAGATTTCTAAAGGGCGATTTGTAATTGTATATTTGTCATCTTCAAGGAAAGTGCACATATATTGATAGGAAGAATTAATCTCCCGTTCATAAACCACTCAACGCTATTGTGGCGTGGATATCTACAACATAAGGATTTAGAACCTGTGTCCTCGCTCTGGAGAACGTATGTGGTCTAACGGCTAGCACGATTGACGTAGCGTGTTTTTTTCCTCTTTTATCGCCCTCTAAGCGTATTTCCAAGAACAGTTTTCCCTCTCACATAACCGTCGCTTGGCAGCGCTTGCAGTGCTGAGCATGCTGTAGGACATGAGCCGTGTCCTGCCGATCTGCCCGAGAGCCCAGAGAGCTCTCCATTTAGGAGGACCAACCAAACTGTGTACAGCTGGGCCCATGCTTCAGAAGGCTATCCAGCTCCCAATATTCTCGAGTCGTCCCCAACACTCGGTAAGAAAGAAGCGTTCATGTTAGCTTGAAATACGAATACCAGAACTAGGAATGCAAACAATCTCTGTGCCGCTTACGGTGAGAGTTTCATCAGATAATTGATGGCGAGAAGCACATAACTTTTCTGTTACCTTTAGCTTGCAGTACTTCACATTCTAGGGTTATCTCCTGCACTCACGTAAGCTTGGCAATGTAGTTACTGCTCGTGTGATGAATGAAGTTTGGGCAGAGCATTACTTGAAAGGGTTCATGATATAATCAAGCACGGCTTGCTCCGAGCTATGTCGATCGTAACAATTTCAGCTGCTTGCTGAACGCCGTCACAGCAAGAAAGAAACATTGAAGACGCGTGCCGATATCCTTCACAGATGGCTATATTGTTATGACTTATGAATGCAAATTTAGACACCATTTCCCTATAGACAAGTGCTTTCTTCGACCCTTGTATACGCGAAAGGCTAATGTTTTATCGTCTCAAGGATGTAGACAGGAGGTTGAGAAAGAAAAACTGGCGTAAAGCTCCAGAAGATGTTAAGATTTCATCACTAGGACTGCGGCAGTTATCAGATAAATCGCACGATATGTCGTAGTGACAACTCAACTATTTCATGCTGACATCTCAGGTATTGCATATTCTCTGATCAATAACATTTCATGGCTTCTTTTTTTTAGACAAAACCTTCAGCTTGAAATACGGTATTGCTTTCGTGGATCCCAATGGGCACTGCGATATCGTGAGGCTGTCGCATCGAAACAATGGTGAGATCTCTATGGCAGTCGAATGACAAATCCACCATTCTTATGCTGAGTACGTATAACACTTAGAGGAAGCGACGAGAGATACAAAACACTGCCAGTTGTGCTGTCAGCTGTTCACTCTACAATGCATGTGTAGTATCACTGCCGGTCGAGCGTTAACAAACTGTGTTCTCTTTTTATGTCCGCAAGCCTGCGAAGTATGGTCCCAACAAATCGACAAGATCACATCACTCTGCCACTTCGTATTCGACCTCCTATGTGGACAGGAGAAATACGTTGTGTACGACGAAGAGTATTGTAGCGTGAAATAAAAGACACAGTATACTGGCTACTCGTGGAGTTATGATGGGCCCCTGTTGGAAGAAAAAGGAGCAAGAAAGGTTCTTCTGTGAGCAGTTTCTCTCGAGCTCACACGATCATTAGCATGATCGGAAACCTTTGAATGTTGTCATACACAACCCAAACCCGTGCCCAGAATCTGTGTGACTTCTTGCAATATACCACTTTACTTCACGTGATGGACCTCCAATCATCAGACGATTTTCCGAATTATAACAAAAGCCAATAAACATTCAGGAGCTACAGACTGAGGCTTCTTAAAGAAGCCAAAGCCACTTGTTTACCACAGCCTCGTGCACTAGAGCCCAGAACAAATATTATAAAGTTTATTGCTCCTTCTGGAGCTCTCCTAGCACAACTACCGCAGAAACAGTACAATTGCTTGTCCGATGTATAGTCCGAAAGGGAATTATCAGTTTAAATAGGCAGTCTTTCGTATCTCTTGTGCCATTCGCCGCGAAGCAATATGGGTGGAATATATTCACCGCTATTTGTGGGGATCTGGACAGGAGAAAGATTGGCACTTGCTTGGGGAACGCCGTAGGTGACTGGGGTAAGGCATTTTCTTATGTGCATGATTACATAACATTTTTGTCAATCAAACCTTGTCTTCGCTGATGTGTGACCTGGTCAATGACGTGGAAAGAAAAGAAGAAATCAACGTATTTGTTAAAGCCGTGCGCGTGCACTCCTTCTCTTTCGCTTCAAGTAATTAGTCTAAAAACAAGATAACATCTGCATGAAAAAAAAATGAGCCTCGAGCTATGGATTTCAGCCATCAAGTTGTGTTGCGAGAGCACCATGCTCAGTGATTCAACAACTTTCGTTTCTCTTCGCTAACGCGCGCTTTAGGCAAGATTTTATTACAAAATAAGAGAAATTGAAAACAAAAATTGCTTGTGGGACTGCGGAATCAAAATTTCAACCAATATATTGCGATACTCCGAGGATAGTTCATTCAGCCACCCTGGGGTCACGATACGCGCGCTTTAAATGGCAACTCCAGCGATTTTTCAGTGTCCATAGATCTCAATAAAATTTTCAGTATAAAGCCTTCTCGGTACTGTGATAATATATGCCAATCAGGGTTTTCTTAAGTCAGCTAGTTTTCCTGTCAATGAATTTTAAAGATTTCTAGCGGATTGTGAAGTAGGTCACCCTGTGTCTTTGACGTCATCACCTTCAGCGCTTACTACCTGAGCTAGCGGGCTGTCAAAAGCAAAACGGCGATACTTCAGCGCTCAAACCTTCCCTGTCAAGATCAGAAAAGCACGCACAACTGAATACATTGTCGGATGACCTCGCCACTGGCATCACCTCTTTTCACGAGGGCAATGTCAGGCTTTATTTTACACACGCGTTTAGCTGTAGAAAGGCTACACTTCTATTCAGCATTGTTGAAATTTCGATGCTCGCGGTATCCGTGGTGAGCTATGGCCCTCTGGAGCGGGAAAGTTCCGTTCCCACATTTCCCGGACCAGTCGTCGAAATTCAGGTTGAACGTCATTGTGCCTCCGTATCCATTGAGATAAATCCATTGTCTCTGCGAAAGTGAATAAAATCACATAGGATGCAAAACAGGCATCACATACTCAATACATATGAGTCAATTAACAAACAACTGCGAATATATTTGCCGGCGGTATTTCAGATGTCGAAAATATGATAAGCAAATTTTTCATTTCTCGGCGGTATAACTTGAAATTAGGCTGTGCTGAAAGGGATAAAACACTGTGTACTGACACGCCCTTGCAGCAACAGCATCACAAAGAAAAGGAAAATAAGCAGATAGGTGCAACAGCAGTTCGATGGCGGTAAAGCTATCTTTTATGACTACGCGAAGAAAAGTGACAAAAATAACCGAACGTGCAATGTTGCCGGCACCACCGTTTTCGTGTAGTGATCGTTTCTTCGTCAAGCAAGTAGAGGAACCGACACACAAGCAATGACACGAGCACAGTTCAAAACATTGGCATTAAACGGACAATAAAGGGAAACAATGAATCATCTTAGGTAGAGAGATTATTATTTTTGAATTCTATCGTCGTTGACTTCGCCATCATAGATTCGGTACTAGAGGGGAGAAAACGAAGGTCAAAGATTCGTTTTGGAATTTCGCACCAAAATATAGGCACCCGTGCGTAACCGTGACGTGGACAATTTCGAAGCATTTCCTTCGCATTTTCTCCACATTGGCTGAATGAAATATTATCAAATTCGCTACCTTATGTGTCCAGCCACCCTTTTACACAAGGTTATTCATCTTTAGCAGAAAATAATTTTGTGCGCCATAGCAGGCGCCTTCCAAATCTAGGACGTCACAGCATGTGGTGCGGGAACGTGAAGGTGGCGTTGCCATTTGTATTTTCTGTTTTTGCGTTTTTCTCTAATTAAGCCTTATCTGACGGCAAGAGTGATTTTGTTGGTGTTGTGAAACGGTAATTTAGTACTGCACGAAAGATTGCTTTGTTCTTCAGTGTCCTAACTTTAACGACGCTTTCTGTTCAGATACTTGATCCGTACAAGACCCCATCTCTCTTTCAACTTCTTTCCATTCATAGATAAGGCAACGCGCTTTCAAGAATGGCAGCTACGCATTATGAATTATGCGTAGAGCAAAGTAAAAAGCGCAGATCAAAGCAGAACGCTGTATTCGTTCGAGTGGCCTAAGCATTTGAAAGATAACTTGTGCAGCGCATGGGGAAGCTGCAGACAATTGAAACATTAGGTATCGTCGCATGATGAATTGTTCTACATTAATTAATACAGCTTCATTCTTTTCGCTTCAAGTCGGGTGTACAGAAAGTCGATATTTGGGCGAACCGGTAGGCTTTCCCTTTAAGGTTGAATGAGTCCGAAGCACAATTTAAGAAGGCATGACGTGTGCTTAATCACAGTTTAGATGCTTATTAAAAAAACAGGAAATGAAGACCATCTAAAACGAACCGCACAGCAGCGGTGACGTAACGATACTTTCAACTTACCAAACATGCAAGAAATAAACGTTATCTCTACACCGTCTGTCTAACGTCATCCCCTTTCCTTTACTCTTGTTCAATCTTACATTAACGTAAACATTCTGCGCCGAAATCAAGAAAACAGATGAATACATAAGTACATTAATCGTTAAGCTTGTATACTGACACAATAAATTAGATTTTAAGTGATACTTCTGGAATGTTTTAGTAAATAAATGTATAAGATAGAAGGCTGCATGTTTTTCACAGTGTCAGTAGGATTCCACGTGAACTCTTGCTTTTTCTCTTATCATTTTAGTACCCTTTTCCGTCAAACAAATCGCTGAACCAGCTGTCTGAAAAATGTCGGAGCGCGCTGCCCATAATTTATTGAATGACATCGACTTTTCCTTATTCTTCATATCCTTAAAACTCCTGAAGGCTCAGGGGAAATTCGCGAATTCTTAAGCCCTTATTCAGAACTACGACGTTCGTAATGCTACTAAAAAAACAGAAGCATGGTCGAGGTAAATTTTCAAGGGCAAAGCATACAACCTCTTCCAATTATTACATCAGCAGAACCCCTGCTGACGCTTCCTACGACAGGCCTGATTGCACCACCCTTTTTGAAGCGCCTGTAGCTATGACATGTACTCGTAATCGCTTTTCTGCTGGCTGCAGACCACGTAGGTAGCATAACTTGCACACCGAGGTAACGCCTTTATTTTCGTTCTGGTTCCAACCATTACATATATATATATATATATATATATATATATATATATATATATATATATATATATATATATATATATATATATATATATATATATATATATATATATATATATATCATCAAGTATCTGTGCTGCTACCTATGTGCTCTCATGCGATAGCTGTATCGGTGATCCTTGAATGTGTGACCATGACTCATAGACTAAATTAAACTGAACAGCTAGATACAGCACTAAAATAATCATAAGATAGAGACTAGCATTGACACCAGATTTTGCTGTTTACATACCCTGCGGGACCGATTTTTATTGGCATGCACGCATCATCCGTTAAATGCCGACAGCGAGTACCGATTAGACGATAACTAAAATGAGTATTCGCGTGCACACGATAGCTTTACGCCCCACCTCACGACATCAGCAGTATGTAAGATCACCAAAGGATCCTCGCGAATTCCACGACGTGACCGCGGCAGCCGAGATTCCAACGGGTCAGCTTGCAATGATCAAGCTAGAACCAGCTAATGCCCCTTTGCCGCTGCGCTTATGTTAGTAGATTACCAACGATACCTGGCCTCAAAACAGTCGTTTCCACACGAGTACTGAATACTATGATCGAGATGACGACGAGAACAGAATGTGCGGCAGGGGAAAGAACACGAGGAGGCATTGGCGGCCATGCGTGTACGTCCAAACTATCGAGGCCACAAAAATCAACCATTACGTCAAAGTTCCCTGTTTATTCGGGCAGTTCGTCTCTGTCAAAGTTCTGTGTGCTCATATGGTTGGATT
Organism: Hyalomma asiaticum; assembly: GCA_013339685.2. Lineage (NCBI taxonomy): Eukaryota > Metazoa > Arthropoda > Arachnida > Ixodida > Ixodidae > Hyalomma > Hyalomma asiaticum. The sequence continues at coordinate 43,833,122 of CM023482.1, read as the reverse complement.
TGTTGAGCCCGCTCACGATGGTTGCACATGGTGACTTTTTTTGGAGATCTCTCAAGCTAAAATACACACTAGTTAGTTAAGAAAATACTGTAAATAAGTTTCGCGCTGGAGCAATTGATGTTCCGTGTTATGATTAACAGGTACCCGCAACATATCGCAGAAAAAGAAAAGATCACACAGAAATTTCGTCAGCGCCCCGTTAATAAATTCCCGAAGTAGAGAAATATAATTCTACTGTGGCCCATGAAGGAAGCAGTTTGAAGAAATTCTATTGTCTTGTACCCACAGCTGTGCGACAGCTGCGAAACAAAAGTTTAGCTTCCATCATGGTATGAAACCCACCCAAAGAAAAAGTAGATACGCTGATCTTTCTTCGAGGGAGACTGTGTTTGAATAAAGTAGCCACCTGGCTTGAATAACTGGCGGCAGATTCTATTTCTCAGGCTATAGTGACGGGACAACAAAAATGCGCAAGTACAGAGGACGATAGATAGATAGATAGATAGATAGATAGATAGATAGATAGATAGATAGATAGATAGATAGATAGATAGATAGATAGATAGATGCCCCAGTGTTTAGTCCAGGAACACGTCAATCGCTGCTAATGGACTTGCTTTACCGCGGCCCCGACGACGACGGCGCTAGACGCCGACAGCTCGGGCTCATTAACAGAAATTCGTTAAAATCGCTTCTGGCATGACAATCCTACTGATACACTGTGTGACTTCACTGTATCCAGGATCGGCAAGTCCTGACGCGCGCAATAACACGACAGTCTGCTTCGCTCTGTCATTCCTAGACGTCGGCACCACCGCTGCGAACCAAGAGTGCAGCGGAAGGAAGGCGATATTAATTTACAAACAATCTTGCTTGCTAGACACCTGTACTTTAACCAGACATCACTTATACGGAAACTGTAAAGCGGTGTTGTGAAGATTAAGGCCTGCTTGTTCCGCAAACATTAAATGCGGCGGTCGCGGGATCGGCAGAGCTCTCAGCTCCTATCGCCGCACTTCGTTGAGTTGCGGGTTCGAACCCTGAAGGGTGGTAATTTTGCTCGTCAACAGTGTGCTGATTTTTTTTACCGTAGCTCACTTTGCCGTGACGACTACGACAGGACACGCCGAGAGCCCGAGGTACTTTGCACCGAAAATGTTCTCGCAAAAATGTTCTGGCTTGTGTAATTGAGTCGGCGTGCATGCGCGCGAGGTGGGCGCGTGTCTGGCAGCGTGGAACTCACGGCGCTGTTCTACGGTGGATTACCACGAGGCTCCGCGTGTGTGGTCACCGACGGCTTGATTTCGCCCTTCTACATACAGCAGCAAGGCTCACAAACACCACGCTTGATCTGCAGGGCCACTCTCCGAGCCGATAGACCAAACAGGCAAGAGTGCTTTCACGTCGAAGCGTCAGGAGGTAGAGCGGCGGTTTCTCCCGTTGACCGTACTCCCAGCGAAGGTGAGAAGGCGACCACTGCACTAGAAAGCCGGCCCTGTCTCACTGCCCGTTCCAGAGGTCACTCGATGAACCACTCACACAAATAGCGTTCTTGACAGCACGGCACATAAGCTGTGACACAGAAATCGCCTACGGACTGCGACTACTCGAAACACGATTCACCATGCATGTGCACCGCGGACTTTTTGTTTTAACTAGTGTTTCTCGTGTATTTCAGCTACTCGCTGTACATGTATTCGCAGACAGACAGACGATAAGCGAAATGTGGTTAAAGAAATTTCTTCTGCAGAGCTATGCTTCACAATTAAATTATGAACTCACCTTCACCGCCACGCTATGCTCGTCTTCGTAGCTAACCCATAGCTTGTCTTTGTGCATGTATGGCACCATGGCTTTGTCATCATACTCCCTTTTCGTGCCGTTTTTTAACAAGGAGCATACCTGGAACGTAGTTAAGTCGCTGTGATAAGCATGGTACCACACACTATCTACATTTTACTGATAATTTTTAACTACAGAGTGTTTGCCCTTTTGCAAGATTCTAGCTCTCGCTCTGTCACTTGACGACTATAAAAAAATCAGGGCACAACGAAGGAGATGAAGGGTACGTGTCCAGCGTATACAGAACACAACAAAAATGCCTGAAAGAAGGTGCACAAATGCATTTTTTTTTCGTTTTTATAATTATTGAACTTACGAGACTTGAGATTTGTCTCCAAGAATCATTTAAGTTGCCCCCTATTCGAATTTTCCACAGAAAACTGAAAACATCGATTTCTATCTTCGGTACGTTGTTCACTAATCCTTATTGAACATTACACAAAAAAAAAATATTTCCACTAGGGGATATTCACTATGCATTGTAACCTGTCGACAATTGGCGCGTCCACCTTGTTCTCGCGATCCTACGAATCGACACCGACGGCCTGTTCAAGCTGGTAATCAACGCGGTGATGGACGGACGAAGCTTCGCAGCCAGTATTTAGAGCTACCGGTCACGTATATTCACATTAAAAACTGCTAATAAATACACATCGGCGACAAATGGAGAGCAAAATTATTTAAATTATGGAATAACTGCGCACTACGGACAGGCAGTGCGTACGTGAAGCTTTTTACGTCATATAAGGAAACCAGTTTTCAGGAACGTTGTTGATTGATGGTCCATACGTCAGGAAACTCACAACTTCCGTCGCGTGTTTATTGCGCTAACAACGTAATGTGCCTGGAAGCAGAGCCATGCGTATGCTCAAACGACGCCACCGACAATGCTTATTTATTCATCCTCTCTTTCATCCGTTAAAAGCAATAGGACCATAAAGAAGCGTACCGTCATGGTTGCTAGATCGTGCGTGAGCAATGCATCAGTCCGTTAAAGATGTGTAAAAAAAGCGCATGTCTTAAACCTGTCAGTCCTTCAGTCGCTGTGAAAGCAACTCATCTTCAGAGAGAATGTAGAAACGAGGCCAAACGGCAATTTTACGCGTGTGGACTGCAGTTCAGAACAACGCAGGGCTAATGTCCTTGCTGAGAGCACATGCGCGACTGTAGGAGCATGTCTAATTCGTCCTTAAAATAGTCAGGGTATTAATTTGAAAATAGCTTCTTTCTTGGCATGTCACGGTAATACGTTGCGTGCACGGTGGCATGCAGCCGTGGGAGATCTCGCGCCAACTAAAAACCACACACACACACACAAACACACACACACACACACACACACACACACACACACACACACACACACACACACACACACACACACACACACAGCAGGTAACAGCTGGTACAGGCTCAGATACCACACAAATACTGGTCACCAGCGCCCTGAAGAACATTGCGGATTACGCCTATGGGGATGTCAACGCATGGGGCTCTACATTTTGTACATCCCCTATTTGTGCTGTGCTGTATCGAGCTCCACCTGAAGTGATGAGCAGATCGCTAAAAGCTATGTAGAACAGGGAATGTCGCCGGAGGCAACGGTTCGATAAGTGGAGTTTTCTTCGTCAGGGCGGCAAGAGGCCGTCCTTACGAAGAAGAGTCCACTTATCGAAATACGTAGGGCAGGCGCGTAGTCTGCCCGGTGAATATCATACTAAAGAAAAAAAAATGTTTCTTTTTTCTGCGTCCTAGAACTAAGACCCTTTAATGGGAAGAATTTTTTCTTGTCAAATATAAACGCGTTCTTTAGCAGTAATAGATGTTCCTAGGACACTTTATTGTTATTAAAATCTCTGCATGGTCACTGGTCACACAGAAACCCGACGGTGCCATAGAACGTGACGGGGCCTCGCGACCGCGCCGCGCCCTAAGCCAATGGCGTGCGGCGGTGCTCGAAACCGTTGAGGATCAACGATCTCCAATCTCACTGGACACTTTCGTTTTTGTTGCCTGTTATTTTGTTATACGTTTTTGGACAGTGGACTATTTGTAACTTTATTTGCCTTCAAGACAGGTTCCTACCGGTTAGACTTTTTAAAGTATCAGTATGCGGCCGCTCTAGGCTTAATACATCTCTACGTACAATCGTCAACACGTACGTACGTGTACGCCTTGCATAGGTCTCTAGACTAACTCCGTTGTACTTACTTCTGCAAAACTGACGTAGCCGCCACCGCGAGCATCACGCCCTGTTGCGAGCGCTCCCACGTGCCAGGAATTAGGATTACGCAGCACCCAGGGGACACCGAACGTTGGTATGCCCACCATTATTTTGGACTTTGGTACTCCCATTTTGACCCAGAGTTGTGCGCTGAACTCCTGCACAGCATTAGAGCAAACAGCGAGCGTTTTTCGTTAACGTTCTATTACGACTAGAATAAAACAATCCTAAACGAAAAGGTAGAATCTCAGTATGAAGCCTCCTGCTGAGTTTGCTTGTGACAGCTCTCTGTGCGGTATGCGCACTAGTTATCTAATGCAGAGAGGTGCAACTGAAAATCGCTGTGATTACAACCCCACTAGATGCAGTAAACACCAGAAGGATAAGTGAGCTTTTCACCAAGCTCTCCTGCCACCATAGAAATTCATAGTAACTACATGTCCCGGATCCTTTCTGCATACGGAATATCAATCCTTAGTCATAATAAGAAACTGATGAGTTCGAAACAAGCAGTGAGTTCGTTGCGCATGTCGAATGTTACGGGATGGAATCCGGCCTGTGGCGCCCGCATTTCGATTAGTAAAAGGAGCCCACTTCGTCAAAATTTCAGGAGTCCTCCGCAATGACGTCTCTCATAATCATATCGTGTTTTGGGACGTAAAACCGCACTTAGTTTGGCGCACATAAATCAAGCTGGCACAGTGCAAAGAAAACGAACAACGAATACGCAATCACGCACAGCGCGCGAATAAGTGCCGCGCTGGCTACCAGATCTATCTATCTATCTATCTATCTATCTATCTATCTATCTATCTATCTATCTATCTATCTATCTATCTATCTATCTATCTATCTATCTATCTATCTATCTATCTATCTATCTATCTATCTATGTCTCCGAGCTCTCATCCTCTTAGACTTATTCACTTGGTACACACCAGAACTGGCATGGGAGTGTGGACAGGTATGGGCAACATGAACAACTGAGCTTGACATCAATAATGAGACGCACTTGTCACACTTATGAAGAATAATGGTAACAAATCAAAAGTCGCTCATGCTCGGTCGGGCAGGCATGAGCCTCAAGTGGTTGAATGCTAGCTGTACAGCATAGGTCTGCTAAACATAAACAATATTGACTGAACATATGATGGTAACATAGTTTGCATTGATTGAACCAAATGGAGAGATACCGTGCATTCTAGCCTGGGGCGTAGATATAAGAAGAAAACACGCACACAAGCTGGCTGTAATGACCATGCGCTGTCTGTCGTGTGGTACAGGACGTGTGAATTGAGCCCAGGCCGCGGCGGTGCCAACCAAGCGCGCTACAACTTATCCAAAGTAAGCCATTACGACGCGGATGTTGTGTTAACCATGCATCTGTCAATGTCATAAACAATAACTATGTCTTACAGTCACTAAGCAGGCAGATTTCCTGCTCTTCTCGATACTTTATGAATGCTCCAAATAATGACGATTATGATATGCACATCTGCGCACCGTAGCGCTCACTCAAGTTTCGACAATACAGACGTCCGCTCATCCGGAGGCCGCGGGACCGAATCCCGGCTGCGGTGGCTGCGTTTTGTTGAGGCGAAATGTTGAGGCCCGTACACTGTGCAATGTCAGTGGACGCTAGAGAACCCCGGATGATCGAAATTTCGGGAGCCCTCCACCGTAGCGTCTCTCATAATCAGGTAGTGGTCTTGGAACGTAGAACCCCACGAATTAATTAGTTAAACAAACGCACGCGCACTACCGCGCATAGGCTCCACAGGGCACCACGGTGTTGCCGGGTAGCCTGGGAAGCCCAGCCTATGTATACAATTAACCACCCATTTTCCACAAGGGTATTGATCCTACTCATAACACTTGGATAAATGCAAAACAATTCGGCCCTGGAAATTTTCTCGCCGACTGCTTCGCGTGACTATTCCCACAATGCGTTCAATCTCTCACATTTCTTTTTAAACAGTGTGACTAACGCAGACTTTATTAACATTTGTGAGCTCGCAGATTTGTTGGTCACCTACAGCACAACACTTCTACATTTTACCTCGACATGTGCGGTGAGACATTTTGTTAAAAAAAGCACTCAGTAGGGGACACGCAATCGGGAACCCATTCGGAATTTCTAAGGCCGGTGATATTCATGTTCGTTAAAAAAGAACGTCAAATAATGCGGTTTGGCTTGATGCTAAGTTTTGTTGCCTACTCTTATCAATATTACAACTTTCAACTGCACGAAAAAGCGTACATAATTCGAGAAAGCTCGGCACTGCGTTAGTACCTACCACGTTGAGCCTGCGGAAGTACGGTGCTGCGGGAGACCTCGGAAGTAATGGGCTGTTGTGATTCACCCAGGGCTTGTACCAGTGATAGGTGTTAAATTCGTACGTCATTAGGTTCACGAAGTCTGCCCACCTGCGTTAAGAGGGATATTTTGAACATCACATGCGTCAACCTGAAAAAACCGAACCCGTCGGGCTAGTGTTGATCTCCAGGTAATGAAAAAACTGCACTAAAGAGCAAACGCGAAATAGCGAAACACGTCCCGCTTTTTTCATACAGCTCTTCATTTAGATATAAGGTTGAAATACTTGGAAAAAGGATAATTCTCAACTCAGGACGAAAATCGCCGGCGTTTTCATTGCAGTGGTGAGGAAACAAAAGCGTAATATCAAAACAAACTAATAAAGGTCGGCTTTCTTGGACCAACATAAATGTACCTTCATATAACGAGTGCACAAACTTAATCACAGCTGGGGAAAAGTAATAAATAATGAAAAAGTATAGTGCCGCCATCAATACTACTACTCTCAGAGAGCACTTCCAGGGATTAGTTGCATTTATTTAGTTATTGTTGATTAATTAATTATTCACCGTTACATTACTGCTCTCAAACTCTTGACCATAGCCAAAGTAGGAAATGATGAAGAAATTACGCACCAAAACCGTTCACCTGCGGCAATAGTGTAGAATCGTATGAGGGAGAAACTGAACAAAAACTAAGTCGTTTCCACCGCTGCGCAACCTAAGTGAAGAGCGTAACTGGGAAGCAAGTGCAACCACCTTGCTCATGCACGCAGAATGAGTTCTTTCTTCGTGTTGATCTCCTCCTTTCTGTCATCTTTATTTCTTTAGGTCTTTCTATATTTCACTCTCTCATCATTTCCCCCTTGCCATCACGTGACTCCTCCTCACAGTCACGTGCCCTGGCATGGTGCTCTAGTGGTTATGGCACTCGGCTGCTGATCCGAAGGTCGCGGCGGCGGCATTTCGATGGAGGCGAAATGTGGAGGCCCGTGTGCTGTGCAATGTCAGTGATCGTTAAAGAATCCCAGGTGGTAAATTTCCGGAGATCTCCACTACGGCGTCTCTCATAATCACAGCTGGTTTTGAGACGTTAAACCCCACAAATCAATCAATCCTCACCGTCACTCCTTTTTCTCATCCCCTTGCTGAAGTAAATGTAACAGGCTATACCACGTTTTATCCTGTCTCCTCCTTTCATTCCTTCTTGCCCTCACAACACACTTCTTCACCACCACTTCTCTTTCCCACCCCCTTGCTATACTTTCTATGCATGGCTATGCTTTATTAGCAGGCGCTTGTTATACGCTTTTTGTGGCGCTGTCCTCCTCGCGCTGGCATCACTCTTCCTCAACCTCACTTCTCTTTGCCACCACCTAGCTTACTATTCTATGCATGTATATATGTTAGGAGATCCTGCCACATGCCTGCCACATACCAACCCCTTTTGTTCTTCACATAAACATATTTAGCCAGGCTTAAATGCCTACGGTGTTAAAACTTTTCGTACGAGAATTATATGGAACAATGTCTAGGGTGTCATACTCGGGAGTATTTGACAGCTGGAAGGACGGCGTTGCGAGCTCATAGAAGTGGGCAAAATTTTGAAGCAATAAAAGTGGTTACCTTTTTCGGGGATTAGATTCAGATTCAGGTTACAACCAGGTTCCAAAGCTTGGAAGTGGGCAAAAAACGTCTTCTAATAACGAGAAGAATAAACCTAACACTTTTATTCATTTTCTCTGCTCATTCTTTTGCTCTGCTCGACAGCGTGCTTCCGTACCCGGGCTTCTATTTTCATGGTTCCACTCACCTTGAGAGGGCGTGGGCTCGGTAAATTTCTCCCAGCATCCATACTTTGGCTGGCACAGCAACTGACAGCAGAAGTGGCCGCTGGGTGTCCTTCTTGAGCTCCGTGGAAAATTCCTGAGCACAGTGTAGGCAAGAACGGACAGGTCCCTACTCCTGATAAATGTTTCAGCAACCTCGGCACAGTTATGCTTAAGACAGCGGGCCAAAATGCAGTGAATTCAACGGAACTTCTGGAGGAACACACTCCGCGAAGTGGAGACTTCGATAAGTTCACGTGCAATATTAATTGCTAATATTTCTCCTACCAAACCCTAGATACCTTTACCTAGTACGCGGTGCATGATCGAGGCCTCCGAAAACTTCAACCACCTGGGGATATTCAACGTGCCCTGACAACGCACAGTACATGGGCCTTCAGCATTTTTAGCCTCCATCGAAATTTCGACTGCGGCAACTGCGACGAAATCCGAGTCATTCGGGTTAGCAACCGAGCCCCGTAACCACTGTACCACCGCGGCGGTCGGTAAGACTGCACGATCAAACTTCAAAGCACTTAACTCATGCGAAACCAAGCAGGCGGAGCTGTTGCTCGGGTGAAACGTGTATTTCCACGATTTTGTAAAGAGAGGTGGAGCCCCATTTTTCAGCTTATACCAAGCACCATTCTCTTTACGTTTAATTAGGCCTATTGTTAATAAGTATACAGTGAATCAAAGGGATACCGGAAAGTTTGTAGCTCGAATAAGAACACCACTTAAGTGAGGGTTTACAGTTGTCCGGCCCATTCCTGCTTAAACACAGGGACGCAGTGCACCTTAACATCGATCACACCTCAATATTAACTGATGAGCACGACTGGGGAATGTTCCTTTTGATTTACTCAGCGTTCAGACCTGTCCTAAAGAAATAATAGTTTATCTAGCACGCCGTATATAAAAAGAAACGAAATTTGCAATTATAAAATAAGACCATATGCGCATTCAGGAATAGGCTGAGGCAGCTGCATCTCTTCAAGCAGTAAATCGCTGTGGTACCCTTATGGGAATTGCGGTTGAATTTCCGGTGCCATACTGTTAGGTTCTCATTGAATCAACTTAAATTCAATGGACTTTCAACGCCGATTGGGCCTGCACAGCCATACGTCAAGGTAATCTTCGCAGTTCCAAGTTCGACAACCTTCCCATTGAAGTCGTTCTTTCGATTTTTCATTGTAAATTCTACTCGCCAGAGGATCTTGACACAAATTCCATCAAGAAATTATTACGTAGTTCTTACTAAATTATCTTTATGTGCCTTCAAACGCTCGCAATTAGGAGCTGTTGAACATTCACAAACTGAAACACGCGCCAAATAAGACTACTTGGTGTGAGAGTGCACGTGCTGATGCTCTGCCCCCGTAGCCTTCCCTTCACTGGCAAGAAACGTCGTGCGCGAGTGTAGCCGCCTACGTCTCGATGCTCTCCTGGCCGTCTCGTTCACCTGGTTTACCCCAATATTTCGGTGTCAGGGAATAAATGTATGACGAACATGAATTCGTGACCTTTACATCACTAGCTTGATGTGCTCGTCATGAAGTCACGGATAAAATACTGCGATAACGTGTAGCTCATAATCGTAGTGCTTGGCACAGGGTTTGCGGGCACGCGTCAGAGGTGTGTGAGTTCCATATCGCCCATATCAGTCGAGGACGAACAAAATTAACATATGAACCGCCGTGGCTCCCGTGTAAGGCTTTCTGCTCCTCACACAGTGCCCTACCTCCAGAATCGCAGACCACATGTCCCACATTTATCAAATCGTTCCCACGAACGTGAATTGCCGAAGACAACTTATTAGTCAAATTAACGCTATGCTTGGAAGCTTTGGTGGCCTTTAAGAGGAAAGAGAACGTAAAAATATTGATATCTGGTCCTGTTTTGATCATTTCATCTGCTCGATTTTTTGTAAGCGTTTTTGTACACGGATCCTGGACGATGCTCTCGCGTTTCCAATAGCAGGTATGCACAGCACCATAGGTATTGCAGCTAGCTTCCTCGCCCTTAAAAGAACGTGCACCTTACAAGGATGCAACCAGCATACTAGTATTCCATGTCCCCCTCACTACTACAAACTCTTTTTAAACTGGCCCCACATAAAAAATTAACATAAATGGTTGCCTTAAATACAATATTTTCAAAGGCAAAGTTGTAAAGCATGTCATCTACTTTCCAGATAATGCATTTCCATGCTCTCAAAGCCAATGGTATTAATTATTACCTGCTTCCAAAAAAAGTGCGCGAGTTTTAAAACTACCACTTACTAGGCACCTGCGTGCAATGACATTGGCAACCTCAAACATGCTAAGAACAATCATTGACCAATTATGGACACACACAGCCGAAAAGAAGAGAAAATGATAAGGCATGGCCACACCACTGGCCCTTTCCGGATGTCCATGCCTGCGGTCTGCACGCGCTGCTTTGTTCTGAGGACGTTTGAGGGTGTTGACGGCGCTGCGCGCAAGTGTTAGCAACCCGCAAAAATTGAAGCGATTGCCTTGTTGTCGTGGAAATACATTATACGCGGACTAATTAATAAGCTTTACAACATATCGCGTTTAAAGTAACTACATAGAAGTTGCATAATCAAATAGTGTTAAATAATTAGCTGAAATGTTGTAGCACAATATACTGAGTTGGCCTGAAGAGCAGTGCATAAAATAAAGTTGGTTGCATGCCTGCTAAATGCACGTGCATTTCAAAGGATGCCACAAGTTCGCTGAAAAACCCTATATAGGAACTGCCCCTTTGCTCGAATAATGTGTGAGCCCGTTGGTCGCGCTATCAGGCGAAAACCTTTCAGTGTATGACCCAAGGGAGTGTGGTGAACTCTTGACATTTCAGCCGACAATGTCCCACAAAGATAAAGACAATGTCCCACAAAGATAAAAAAGAGTTGTAACAGGAATAGCGACGGCGGAGACGTCGTATGCTGCCACGAAAAGGCGTAAGCATTTGGTTTTCTTTGGTGACGTACTGCGAAGTTCTCTATTAAAATGTCAGTAGTGCAGCCAGCTGGTGGACAACGAGACTTTTACTCGGATGTCAGCCTTCACTCAAACCTCGCCGTATGACTAGCTCAGCAGCTTGCCCGAATTAACGACCCTACATTTCATAAGCTTCGAAAACATGTCTAGAACTTCAGCAGTGATGTCCCCCTTTTTATGATCGTATTGCTTAAGGCCTTTCCAGCGCCTTCTCTAAGTGCTTAACGTTAACGTAAAATGCGCATATATCATTCTAAGCTACTGACTTCTTATAAAGTCGCACCGGAAACAAGCTGGCCAAAAAACTTACTTCATGTTTAAGCTATATTTATTATATTATATAAATATTTCGTTTATTTATATCCAGCCGTATGTAGTTCTTACTTTACCACATAGGGATTCTATGTAGCAAGATAAGACGTCCACGTACGAAAGTATTGTACAAATACAGAAGATTACTAATGTATTTTGAAGGCAAATGCTTTGTTTATGCATACTAAGGGATTTATACTATGATACACATAGAAGGCAGACCCTGATGCAACATCGCTTACTTGACTAACTGGAAGCATAATGTACGTGTAGAATTCCCTGCAGTGACTAGAAGCGCGAAATGCATTCCTTTCACATGACTTTTGTTGACATATCAAAGAGTACTCGGATATGGAGATTTTTATACCGCCTGCGTTGTTGCTGTTTTCACCTGATCGCTTATTGTGTGTTCTTCAACACCGTTTCTGACTTTCTTTTGTTGAGAGAGTTTATCCTACACTTGTACAGCCTCATGAATCAACACTGTTATGCTGAACAAAAAAATTGGCTACTGTAGGACGCAGTTCTTGTACTGCACTGTCGCCCTCACCTTCAACAGGCTTACGAACTTTCCGGCGTACAAAAAGTTCGGTGCTTTCAAATCCAAATCCACTCCGCTTAGGTTTGTCGCTCGCAGTGTCGATACCACAGAGCCAATGAATCTGCAAGCAGAAAGGCGCAAGTTCTACTCCTGGGCGTTTTAGAGAGCCTTCGTTTTACAGTGAAAAGCCATAGTACTTGCTTCATAGAAATTTTTTCTATTTTACTCGTAAGTGAATACGTACAACGCGCGACACAGTTAACCCCATAATGACTAGCTTGTACTTTTGTTTAATTAGTCCCTTATGTCCTAGAATATATAAGTTGATGGGGTTTTTTGCGCCAAAACCACGGTATGCTGATGATGCAGGCCCTGTAGTGGTGGGCTGCCGAGTAGTCTTGATCGAAACAGCAGGCAATGCAATGAACTCTGGGGTATCGATGGTGGCTGTTCACGATTCCAACAAAGTGCTCGCCATCTAGCTGTGGAGCCTGGAAGCAAGCAATCCGACGTCCAACATGTAATTTTTTTATAGTCGCTATGCGGCCGCGCACCAACCGGAAAAAAGTATAGACCAAGTGAAAAGTCTCTTTTTGTGATCCCTAGTGTGTGTCATCGTGGTCGAAAACCCGGAAAGCATGGTTTTCCTAGAGAAAAGGACGCCCGGCTACGATGGGCGGCATCAACGAGAAACTCGTGCATCGACAACATATTGACACTCACTATGCTGATTTGTTCCAAACACTTCAATCACAACGCGTTCTTTCTCCCCGCTGGGTATAGCATTATTTACTTGTGCGTGCTATTTTAATTTTATGATTTTGTTAATGCAAGCGCTTTTATGTATATAGGACGTACGCATAATTTGGCTGCACTCGTTTTCTGTGCCAGGCATCGTTTTGAGCCCTGATGCTCAAATATGTGCACTGCTGCTCAAATTCAGAGGCAGAAATATTCTCGCTGGCGTACTTTCCGGCGCGTGCAACGTGGTAGTGATCCGGGAGGTATGATGCACGAAAGTACGTTATGCTTGCTTTGGTAGGAAATGGCCGCGAGCAATGCTGTGGTATAAATCAGCGTGGCACATTGCCAGTTCATCTCTTCACAGCGAATGTAAAACGAACAGAAAATAGCGCTTGTTCAAGGTTTCGGGACATTCGGCCTTCGCACGGTACTGTTACTTTGCTTTCCGATGCTCTACACGCAAGTAAATTCCGTGGCAAACCTTTTACTACGAAATGTATCTCTCCGAGAAGACTGCGACACAGAAACAGTAGCTTGCATCAACGTCCGGTTCATTTGGAGCATCTGGCTTGAGAACATATCCGACGCAGCTCGCCGAATAGTCTGGACGTCACCACGCAACGTTTCGTCACTGAAATGTTTCAGCGTGATTCAACATGAAGCGGTCGGCAGCATCCATCTCTTAGCCTTAGACGAAAAAACCACTTTTGGAAACCACTGCTACAATCGCGAACATTGAGCACTGCACTAAGCGAAAGTACCTTCGTGACTCTGTACATCGAAGGCATACTTGTTTACTGGAGCAGTGTTGCCAGATCAAGCCGTTTTCTGGTGTTTTCAATGCTAGGACCACGATGTTTCGACTAGTGGACGCTCTTTTCGCTTTGACAGAGAAAATTAAGTGCTTACAGAACCATTATGAAATGATGTGCATGTCGAAATGCTAAAACATTTCTTAATCAGTTTGCAGCTCCACGCAGTGGCGCTTTCTGGTGCAGATAGCTTATATTTTCTAACTACGGTGGTTTTCTGTAGGTCTCAAATGTATTCTGCTCGAATGAATAATTTATGCCAGCAGAAAATTCTACTGATGAAGGCATAGAGGCCAATTATTGAATTTTAGCCGTACCATAAAAGGAAAGAATATAAAGAAGGCGAAAGAAGACCTGCTGTTGGTAGAGACCAAACCTACGACCTTCGGAAAGAACGTCCGGCTCTACCAAGTGGGCCGTGACGGCAATCACTCCTCCATCTGTACCCTCATCCATCAATTTGTCTACATATAATCTAGCGAATGCCAGCCAGCACCGCTTGTATTCATTAGGCGAGTGCGGAAGACCATTTGTGTTTTTTTTTTCCAGATGGTGTCACGTAGCATGAGATCTTATTAGAGGTTCGTTGCTTACAAAGAAGCTCTACCATCCTACCTAAACGCGTTAAATCTACCGTAATGCGACACTCCCCACGAAATAACGGAAGAAGGGAAAGGGGGTCAATCCTTCTTTCAGGCATGTCTGCACAGTTCAGGAATATTGCCCGTGCAGTCTAGCGTGCGGCCTGCGCAGTTTACTCGTATTATTTTTTAGAAGTGTAATCATCTCTCATTAGTGCTTGCAGTGGCCAGGACGCAATTTTGCTTGCGCAGAATAGTTAACTCGTTTGCCATACTATGTTGTCCCCACACACGCGACCCCACTATTTCAGTAGATAAATTCTGTCCAACAAGCTTCATCGAAATAAAAACCTTGCTTTTCGCAATCGTTCATCGTAAATATAGCGAAAAAGGCAAAACTTCTCCAACGAAAATTACATATATATTTTCTCTATCCTAGCAAGCCAATGTGCCGAATACCTTATCATCTTACCTCTGTCTGCTCGAAGTGCTCCACAGCATGTCTTTGACATTATCATCACCTTTTACAGATATCATGAGCTCAAGAGTGGGCTTGCGCTGGCGGAGAGCAGCAAATTCGATAAGAGCCTCGTAACCACCAATAGAATTTAGGTCCACCGTAGAGTTTCTCGCAACCGTAGCGAAGCGCATGATAATATGACTACAGAGCTTACATCCACCTTTTCCATAGGCAATGTATGCGAATACGTTGACGGCGCATCCATGTAGCACACGTGCTTGAATGAACCTGTGTAAAAAGCAAGCGGAGTGCCGTGTGTTTACCCCCCTTCAACTTGGAAAATTCTAATGGGTCTGAACAATTAAAAACTGCTTTTCGATGTCGAACCAGTGTTTTTACACGTTCCTCCAGAACGGGAACGAAAGCTCTTTCCTCGTTCCTTGCCAATTTTGTAACGAGTCCCCGTTTGAAGTTCCTTTAATCAGAGAGGAAGACGTTCAAGTTGCACTTCCGGAATTGGAAAGTGTCGTTACATTTACGTTACATTTGGTTTTTAAAATTGAAAATAGTGCCGGATAATTGTGGAAAATAGCGTCGGATAACTATGAGGCGAAATTAAGTGACTAGAAGGGGAAGCCCGGCGGTTTCTTTACCATATTCCAATATCGCTGTTTCCCAGTCGTACTGATAGCCGTGTAGCAGGCAAATTGGTTCAGTTTGCTCGGAGAGTCACCAATAATTTCACATAGTAAAATGAAGGAAGTCTTCAAACAGAAACTGAAACGGGTAGACGCTTCTAGCAGCCCTTGCGGAGACGTCACATCCTTCCCGCCATCGTAAATATGAAATTGGTGCCAGAAAAATCAAAGTGGCGAAGACATCCGACAATGTATTGAGTTATGCCAGCTCTTAAATTTGACAGCGACGATTTGAGCGCTAAAGTAGCGCCGTATTGCTTTTGATCACCCGCCTGCTCGTGTAGGTAGCTTTGAAGGTAATGACGTCAAAAACGCAGGGTGGCTGCGTGAGAATCTGCTAAACATTTTAAAAATTTTGCTACTAGCAAAACTAAATGACTCTCGACCGCCTGGCTTGGCATATATTACATTAGAGAGGATAATATACACTGAAAATTTTGTTCAGACCAGCGGACACTGAAAAATCGCTGGAATTGCTCTTTAATCACCTTGAAGTGATTTAATCGAACGACGTACATCGAGCAACGTACATTGCGCAAATTTGAGCCTCACCCGCAGCTGGCTCTCTGTAGATAAAAATATGAAAAGAAACGCTTGTAGACATATTTTCAGGGAGCGCCGAAAGTTCCCCACACATGTCCACTGCGACTTTGACTCTAGTCTATTAACCGTCCAACACATAAATGGCCTTCAGTTATCAGTCAGAATAATGTGTTTCAAATGTACAAATGAACAGGAACTCACATTCACCATTGCATGTGAGTAGCAAGCATGCATTTAACACTAGAAGCTATAATAGGCCTTTCGAATTACATTCGCATATATTACCTTGCGCTTGACCCACGCCTATAAATGCTGGAAAGAAGTTTCCCGATATGTCGTCACAATTTCCTGTCCTAAGCATTTTCGCTGGAAATTAGTAGACATTTTAGTGCTTTAATGTAGTCTAACTGACAGCTCTGGATATATTACTTTTGCTTAGTTCTCACGATTTTCAAGCATTTGTGATACTGTTCTTTTGTTGTTTATAGTGGCGCGCAGTGTGTGTTGGTGGGAATAATTCGAACTACAAGGTCATCTGATGAGTTTGCCCACTAATTATATAACGTGGGACTATTTTCTTTTTTTCTGACGGTTTATAAAGAATACGTTTTAAATGTCTGTTTAATTTGACAGAAGCCCCACGTTCATGAGTTGGCTTAATTATATTTATATATTAGAAATAAATAAATAAATAAATAAATAAATAAATAAATAAATAAATAAATAAATAAATAAAATGCCTCATATGCATAATTTCATCCGACACCAACCAAATATTGAAGTGTTCAAGCAAAAATGCAGTATGTCATACGTGAAAGGTCCGCAGCAACACAACAGCACAACCAACTAGCCGAAACGTGCGCGCGTGCTATTGAGCGAGAGTCTAGATCTTATGAAGAACACATGGAAAAAGCAATATTAAAGTAAGCGACAATGTAACAAATGGAGCGATTTACACTGAGAACGCAAAGCGCCCTTTTCTTCCTGCGAAGAAGAAAGAAGAATAGATAAACCATATCTGCACGTTCGTCTTCAAGTTTCCCTCCTATCTTTCTGACACTCCAATCGTATTGTTTAAGGGAGCACAAGCCAAACGTTGGGTTAAACATACGGCAGCGACGTTTCAAATGACCATGTATTCAGTCAGTTTAGACATCGGGAATAGCCATGGCCAGGAAGCAATCTAAAATTCCACATCGGCATTCATTTTAAGAGAATCTCGCCGCAACAGGAGGAAAGGTGGTGCTGCGTGATTTTCGAAGTGAAGGATTTCTACAGTGTGTCGAGCATCCAGAACGACCCTTGCTTGCTGTTCAAACTGCTTCAGACCAAGGGAAAGACTGCTGTCCCTGCCCACGTCATCGGTCTCGCCCCGCGCAATTCCCTGCGCCCCTACGGGCGCCTCGCAGTTGTTGCGCTACAATTAAGGCCCTTTTGTCGACCCCTTTCGTCACAGCGTTTTCGGCGGATTTTGTCGCCCCACCAAGCGGAGGCCGCCAGCTTGACGAGCTGAAGACGCCGCGTAGTACTCTCGCTTGCTCGACCAGTTTAGGAGAATCCTCCAATCCCGCCCAGGCAAACCCGGAGCTTCCGTAGGAACACAGCAGCCGATGTCTGGCCGTCGTTCTTCAACTGGACGGTGGACGAGAAACGGAAACACTATTTAAGACCGTACCGCTCTTTTGTTAACAGGCCCCAGCCGACTTGCTTGTGCTGGCTGGCCTTGCATTCACCCGCTGTAACCCCTTGCTTTAAAGAAGTTTTTTTCTCCAGACACTTGTTGCTTAGCTTTCCAGCGGCTAAGTGCTGCTAGCCCACGCACAGTTAGTCGATCCAGACCCTGCCTGCCCGTTAGCCACTCCACGCAACCTTGACTTAACAGCAGAGTGTAACTTGCCTCCGTAGTGTAACACTTGCCGCTGCTTGCTTGCTTTGCCGATCGATCTCCTGCGAAAAAAATGCTATGGACGCCGAGGCCCACCATACCAGCAGTAACCACATTCTGAGAACCAATGCCCTGAGAGTTGACAGTAAAGCGCACGTTCACAGTGTTTTAGTTCGAAGGGGGTCTTGACGGCAGGATATGAAGGGACGAAAGAAATTACGCGGTCGGCTGTTTTTCCGCCTTCATTGCTGTACAAGGCTGGTTGACAGACGGAAATTTCTCCAGTAACAGGGTGCGGAGACCGTAAGGGAGTAACGGGATAGATTTAAGTGGTGTGCCTGCATTGGCGAAAGGGAAGCTTCGCCCTCGTCAAAGCCCCGAAGAGTGAGAATAAAGGAAGGGCGTTTTGCGTGTTGTTTCCTTTTGAGTGGTGGTGGTCGTGGTAGAGATTCTAAAGGAAAGGAAAAAGGCGCTAATTTCTGTCTCCCATACTGGAGACACGGCTAAGCGCCTTAGGGGAAGGGGATAAGGGACATAAAGGTATAGGAGAAGAAAGAAAAGAGAAGTAAGAGAGAGTGTTGGACAGCAGCAGCACGAAGAAGCACGTCCCGCCGCGCGCAAAGGCAGCCGGTGGTTAGACTGGCCGCACCAAAGCAATGGCGTTTCCGCCGCCGGCAAGTGTGGCTACTCGCTCGGCACGGCACTGGGCAGCGCGCTCGTAAGCGCAAGGATCACGCCGCGCCGCGGGTTGTCAGCCGGAAGTTCTTCGGCAACGGACCTCAGGGTGACGAGGAGGTGCTCAATGAGGGCATCTCGTGGATCCGCTGAGGGTGCGGTCGGTGGAGCAGCAGGCGACGCTGTAGCTGCTGGGCTTGCTGCAATGGTGATGCGACGGCGCGGCGCAGGTACCGGGCGGCGCTGCCGTGGTCGTCGCTGTGTTGCTCGGGTGGGCTGGCCTTTAAAGCAGCAGCATAAGAGCGCAGCTCGCGGGTCTCTTCCCGTACTGCTGCTTTGACCGCCCGTCTCGAGAGCGGCGTAGGCGATGAGGCGAGCAGAGTTGCCACGCGCCTTTCCTCCTGCCACCTGGGGCAAGTAGGATTATCGGCGGCGTGGCTCCCGCTGCAGTTGACGCACCGCGGCTTGCACTGCTCGCTGGCCTGATGTCGACGGCCACAGCGGATGCATTCGCCGGCTCGCTGGCATGCCTCGGCAACGTGGTCGAGGCGCCCGCATTGCCGGCACTGTAATGGGCGTGGCCTTACGTGTCGGACTCGCAGCCGCAGTCCCCGAAGCTTGACGAACTCGGGAGGGACTGAAGTTCCGAATCGCACCTTGAAGGCGCGACCCTCCCTTGTTGCCGAGAGCACGGGTGCGGCCCAGTCCATCTCGCCAAGCAGCTCCGCGATGTCGCCGTCCACCCCGTAGACGCAGCCGAGGCTGGAGCGACGATCGGTTGGTTCCCGGGCGGTAACAGGGATGCCGTTGAGCTCCGTGATGGTGAGGAGCTCCGCCAGATACACCGACGACGACGCGTCCGCCGCCACGATGTTTCGACGGTGGTTGACACGCACCGCCGTCACACCCGGCCGCACAGAGAGCGCCGCAGCCAGCGCGAGGCGAGGCGATCCCGCGAAGGAACCACCGGGAGCGGAAGGGCGGTAGAGCACGGTCGCTACCGCTGCCGGGTCGGTCGCAATGGCCGCGGCTACCAGTGCCCTCGCTCGTCGGCGTGGAAGTCGTCCTCCGTGCCTGCTGAGGACGACTTCGTCCTCTTGGAAGTCGTCCTCAGCAGGCACGGGGAGGGGGCTCGCGCGCGGATGGACTGCCGGAGTGCTGGGAGGTCTCGTGGGTGGCGGGGCCTCAGCTGCTTCGGGGGCGGAGACGCGGGGCTGCGTTCGAGGCTGCCTCTTCCGCTTTTTCCTTGCCCGCCGGGCTTTCCCGCCGACGAAATACACGACCGCCTTAGGGGGGCCTGCCGCGACGTCGACGGGGCTGGCTGTAGTGGTAGACGGGTGCGCTACGCACGTGGTGGCTGCGGGCGAAGGTGGAACGGTAGCGTCGCTCATGGCTTGCTTCGGTGGGCCGTCGTCGTCGCTCGCATCGTGGGGGCGCTTCCTTGTTATGGTGCAGCACTCCATCTCCTCTTCATCCGGGGACGCGGGAAGAGGAACGGCAGCGGAAGCGTCGGCGGTGCTCGATGCAGGGGTGGCAGCTACATCCCCGGCAGGTGCTGGCTCGGTAGGCGCAGGAGCGTTGGCGAGCTCCTGAGTTGCCGACGCGGCATGCCGCTCTAGCACTTGCTGCTTCTGCTTCTTCTGCCAGGCCATGAACCTTTTCAGGCTCTCGTCGAGGGAGAGGCTCGGGTCGTCCTGGAAGGTGTCCGACTCGTCCATGGTTGCGTCACGAGGAATCGGAGCAGCACCGCGCACGAGAGGACACCAGGTCCCTCAGTCACAGTCCAACGAGGAGATCGCGGGACGCAAGCAAAGTCGGCGAACGCGGCACCGCACACTTGCGAGCGTTGCGGCCAGGCGGCCGCCTACGGTGGTGTCGAGCTTGCCTTTTGAGTGAGGGAGACTGCTAACAGGTAAGCGGGGACCAATTGGCGGGGACTCGAGGCTCGGCCTCGGCGGTTGCCGCTGCTGCATGTGGAACGCCTGTGGAACGTTTAGAGAAAAAAAGAATGTCGCTCCCTTTGCCGTTACTGTTAAACGTAACGCGCTACCGTTAGTGTTCTATCAACCCTTAATGGAATAACAGCGTTCCTTCGTTCCTCTAAAAAAAGAACTAGTTCCAGCGGCGCCGTTCCTTGGAGCGACGTTCCGTAGAACACTGTCCCGAACACTGCAAGGACACATGGGTGTGCTAATATTATTATTGTTATTATTATTATTATTGTAGCAGTTCTTATCGTCGTTGTCGTTGTTGTTCTTACTAGTATCTGATCATACAGAAGTTGCTGTGCAACATTGATGAACCTAACGTAATCAAACTAACTTGAATATTCCCTTGTTAGCGTACGTTGCTTTAACGTGTCTGTGTGCAACATATAACAGAAGTGCAGAATGGCATACTTTAGGGAAACAACAAGACATTGCAGAAATTCTGATATCATGGATGAATAATATGTGTAAAAAGATACGTTTAGTTATTTGCATAAATTAGATTAATTAACAGCTCCCTTATGCGCCGAAAACGATCTTTGTATACTCACTCTTGTTTTCGCATGTACCTCATAGTTTTATGTAATGTTCGCATAATAACAAAGACGACAGCTGCTAGGTTCACCTCCCACGTTAACTGATAAAATAAAGTCTATTATTCCTTAATAATTACTAATTACCTATACTAGTAAACATTAAAACAGTACAGTCGCACACTACGAATCTTACACGCCTATTTACAGTGCTGGCTCAATGAGTGCTGGCCCAATATAGGCAAATAGAAGCAAATCCTTCATGCTGCCCCGTGCTTCACAACATATCTCAACATTGGGGACCAGCCGCAGTATTACTCACGCTCCACTTGCATACTTCCAGCTACAATATTCTGGGCCAGAAACATCATGCAGTACTAATACAATTGTACTTCGCGTAGAGCGGCATCGCGATGTCGAAGGCAAAAGTGCGCGTGCAGTGTGTTATCGCTATGAAATGTAGCACTTAGTATAAGCGCGTCACGTGCCTCATATACATACATACCTTTAATTGCTAAGTGTGCCGCATATTGAGATCGTGGTTATTGACGTATTGCTTCTTTGCTTCGTGGGCCATGCACAGGGCTTAGTCAACTACGAAGTTTCCGTACTTTCTGGAAGCAACGCGTTGAAATGTTTCTCGAACCGGTTACATAGGCACACGCTTAGGGCGCAGTTGTTTCTTTTGCGCCGCCATGCAGATTATTATACATTAACTAAGTATAGCACCGTCTCAGCTGCGTCTCTGCAGAACGGCGAATATGACATTAATTAGGGTAACACTCTGAGAAGTGAATAACTAATAACTGGGAATATACAGCGAAACCGTGTTGCCCATAAACTACGACACCTCTGGGAGAACGCAACCTGCAAGAATGCTAGCAAATGTTCATGTTTATAAAAAGAACCGCAGAACACAATACATATATGAAGGCGCATAAACATATATGAAGATTTATAGAGAAAATAACCTGTGAGTCATCCAGTATTTGTAAATGTTGTATCAGTTTTTGTGCCTTTTCTATACAGCAGCTCAAATACGTTCTCTAAAATGCCATGGTAATTCGCTAGCGCTACCACGTTTAAAAATAAGTTCTGCAGGTTACAAGCTCGTGGAAGTCGGTGTCATGCGAAGCAGATGCATGCACAGAGATTAGATTTATATATAAGGTCAGTTCTTGCAGACGAGCTTACCTTTCTGGTAATTTCTTTTACCGCCCTCCGTATATTTAATGCGGTGCTTCCTGCACTACACTACAATACACTACACTGCGCTTCACTAAAAAATGGTGCACTCACATGTCTACTTTGAGCTGCTTATGAACTGTTTTCGTCTTAAGTCAGCTGGATACCATATAAAGCGAAGCTGTTCACTTAGAGTCTACCCTGTAGTCGTTGGTGTTCGCTAAATCAGGCTGATGTGACCTAGCGGAAAGGGAACGAAAGAAAGACGGAAAGAAAATTTGTTGCCGGTGCCGGTGTTCGGACCAATGAACGCAAGCTGCGAAGACAAGTGTTCCAGTCGCTACACTGCACACCACGCCTGAGAGTGAGAATATATTGAACCATATGGATGGCTTCTACCAAAAGAAAGAAGGAAAAGGAGGAAGAACGACATAATCAAACCAAGCGTGGAAGGAGAAACGAGAAAAAGTTTGTTACCGGTGCGGGACTTGGAACAGGGACCTGCACACGTCGAAAGATTCTTTTTAATCATAACACTTCACACCCGCTCGTGAAATGCAAACGTATGTGTACCAGGTAAATGGCGAGGATTTCGTTTGATTGGGGCCCTGATTTGTGGAGGATATGTGTGTCGTTATTATGTGCGGAGCTGAGGGTTGGTGGTCCGAGTAATACGTAACTCCTGGGGAAGTAAATGCCTACAGCCAGGGTAAGCTGGGTTTGGCACTAACCGGCTCAGCTTCGCAGGGCCGACGCCGCGCGTGGCCGGTGCCGATTGAGTGTAGACGACAAATCCGGGAGCTTTAGCCCGAGTTAAAATAAAAGATTTCTGATACAGACTTCTTGCGAATTTTCGCCTTGGGTGATGCAACATTCGTTGCAACTAAAACAGCTTCCCTGTTCGACTATCTTCACTTGTTGCGCGCCTTCGAAAGGTAGGTTGTCGGCAACTTGGAAAACGTTTGGCCAATCAAAAGTCATCCTGCGCGTGTAACTCGAGCACGGTTCGCTTGTGCGGAATCCACACGAGGTTACGTCGTCCAAAAGGCGCCCGATATCACTGGCAATATGTAGGGCTACTGTCCGAGCTAAGAATCACCTTTTGATGGACAGTCTACCATTTATGGATGATGTGCGGGGTAGTGGCTGTGTTTTCTAGCACTTTGTCGATAAATATTCCTTGAGAACGATTGAGGGCGAGGTCCTTGAAGATGCGAGGAGGCGTGACATCTTTCAGTCTTTCGCGATTAAGAAATCTGAGAAAGCCTCCCCGACGTCCCATGTAAAAGTGAGAGTTCGGTGCCACATTCGCGTAAGGGTGGTCGACGAGATCGGGTGTCGCGCGTAAGAAAGGTTGGAGATGATAAGGTAGAACTCCAGCGTTTGAGGTAGAAAGACGGTGTGCCAGTTCCTTACCTCCCCCTTGGGTTCCCACGTGTCCCAGCGTCCTGGCTAACCTAGCGTCAATGCCATTCCTCTGCTTGTGTTGGAAACTCTGAATATATCTCGGCTAGAACACAGAACTCTCACCCTAAGTCACCTTCAAAGCGCTTGCTTCCCTTATAAAACCAGCACTCCCTTGGGGAATCTCGCGGGCTGGACATTTGGTACTGTTTATAAATAAAAAGCACGATTAGGTATTACAAATATTAATTAGTGGCCATGCAATCATGCCATTGCTTGTGATGGTGCATTGTACTAATTCAATATCGAAAAAGACTGCGCGAGCACTGGGAAGGAATCGAAAACTGGCTGCAGTGGGAAGGGTTCTCAGTTAAGCGTTTGTAAATTGTTCACGCTGGTCGTGAATTGCAGGAGGGCGTGTTCCGCTCGGCTTCCTGGCAGAGATGGACGTATACCGTGGAGGTCGCATAACCGATATACCATAACCGGGTATGAGCGATATAGGAGAGGGTGGCCTTTCGTGAGTACCGAAGCAACGGAACACTTGCAGAGTAAAGCGGAGTTGGCACTAATAGATATGTTCACATCGAGATATTTAGGCTTTTCCACTCCTGACAAATACATGAAACACATGCATGAAACTCTGATGAGGAACGACAGTGTTTCATATCTAGTGTAATGTCTGTGGATTAAGCACGTATTCTCTACTCTAAATTCGTAATTATTCGTAGTTCCTTGCCTGATAAGCTGCCATAGCAGGCGGAAGACATAAAAGCACTCAGTGACGTGTTGAGCACTTCATACCTGCTCTACAATCCTCAAAAGCTTCAGCTCTAAACCACGACAGTGCCGCAGCTGTCTTCGCACATTGGTGCGATAGCCGAGACGCGGCACAGATGCTTCCTTGGTTTGCGGTTCCTTCTACTGTGTAGTGGTTCTGTGGTGTTACAAACTACGGTGTTCCTACAGGCACGGATTTACAACCAATAAGAAAAGTCCTTTTAAATTGCACATATCATGACAACTTCTACTGTACTAATCTGTCACCATAAGAAACATCTAAGTTAAAATTCTTCTACTCACGTGCGCCAGTAAGAAGAGATTGTAGTACAAGCATCATCAACCAGACTTCTGACTTGACAAACCTCAAGTCTTGCAGCCTAGCTGAACGGTACATCTGGACTGAGTTTGGTGAAATCATTTCAAGCCTGCACAAAAGAAAAAGGTTGTTGCCAGGTGAAAGCAAAGTGCATTGCGAGCATGATAAGTAATATCCTTAATGAATAAGTTTGTCCATAAAGGAGCGATGCAAACAGCTTTATGTAGGGAAAGAAAGTAAAAAAAAAATTATAAGCTTCTTTTTGCAGAGAGAATAACTGGCACATCACTTTAGTTATGTGTACCAGAAAGATTGCAGCATTTGGACTAAGGAGAGCAAGTGCGACACCCGTCTATTTTCAGGTGCCGATAAAGTATTACCTTACCTATAATTATGCACTCTGCCTCAGCAGCTTGTGCTTAAGCAGTGGCATGCGCAAACTAGCGGCAAAATGGAGCGGGAAAATTACAGTCATTTCGCCAAGCGCCTTTTGTACTGACATGCGTTTCCGCCTTAAGAAGCCTTCCCTCACAACACTTCCACATAAGCTTGTAAGAATGCGAATTTCTCTGATACGCATTAGCTTATCACACTCATCACCTCGCAGCTACGTACCGAGAACGTTAACTGAACCGCCTGCATGACGCTAAAATCTGATGACGTCAGCCTTGGACAGCTCTTGTTCCCATATAGCCATGTGCTGCTCAACTTCACTTCCCGGGACCGTCACGGAGACGTCGAGATTGCTCTCTGGTGCTGGGTTCGTGAAAACACACTATTGATGAGCTAACATTTATGAACAGATTGAAAATTCATCGGGAAACTCTACCAACGAGTTTGAAAGATCGGAGAATAACAACTCTATTTAGGTTAGCTCAGCGAAATCACACGAAATGCTAACAGTGCATTCGAAATGCGAAGCATTTCTTTTCAAACTTCATGCAGTTTGACCATATCTATCTATCTATCTATCTATCTATCTATCTATCTATCTATCTATCTATCTATCTATCTATCTATCTATCTATCTATCTATCTATCTATCTAGCCGCCTACAGTCTAGGTTCTCACGTGGTCGTCTGTTTAGTATATATACGCCAAACTTGAGAGGCAAGGTATTAATGTATGGCGAACATGCATGACTGATCTTGACATCACTAACATCATACGCCCGTCATGTATGTTACGATTAAGAGTACTGAAATCAGTGTAGCTCGTACCAGTCGTGCTCGGCCCACAGTATGAGGGTATGCATCACAGGTGTTTGGATTTTACAGAGACCATGGCAATTAAGGAGCAACTCAATTTACACCTGAAACGCTGATGCTGCAGCGATTGAATACGCAGTTTTGAGCTGCGCCTGACGTTTTCCGCCTCTCACAACATGAGGAGAGAAACTTTGAGGAGCGTTCGAAGGGCGTCCGTGTACAATGCGAGACGTCTCCGGAAGCCTCCGACTACGACAAATTGATTTGATTGATCTATGCGGTTTAACGTCCCAAAACCAGTTTTGATTATGGGAGACGTCGTAGTGGATGGCTCCGGAAATTTGGACCACCTGGGGTTATTTAACGTGCACTGACATCGCACAGCATACCGGCCTCAAAATTTCACCTCCACCGAAATCCAGCCGCCGTGGCCGGGATTCGATCCCGCGACCTTCGGATCAGCAGCCGAGTACCATAGCCACTAGGCCATCGTGGCGGAGCTACGACAAATTGAGGACTTGGCCCCAGCGTGCCTCATCTCTGACTGTCTCTGGTTCAAGGCGAACCCTTCTCCTGTGATATCGCTGCGAATCGTTCAGAAGCGTGTGCTGAGTCTCGGGATGCTTCGCGAGGCATTCTCGAAGCCCCTGTTTCCCTAACGTTTCCCCAAGCGTGAGATTAAGACAAAATACGGGCGTGCCGGGCGTGTCGGGAATCTGTGTCAAAAGAAAAAGTGCCGCAGTTCACCACGACGAACGGTTTCCTGTATCCCGCCAAGCATGCACAGCTTAGAATAACCGCACAATACTTAGAAAAAAACCTCGGTAAAGGCAGCAACAGATGGTCGACGATCAGCAGTGTCTAGCCTTGCGTCGTAAGAGCAAGGTATGCCGATTTTTCTTTTTTATTCGCAGTTGTCAGTGGACGTCCTGCCTAAAGTGCTCTGCTGTTAAAAGAAAGAAACAAAATTTGTCCTCGCTTGCAATTGAAACTTAGATAAACAAGCACACAGAGATGCATGCAAGTTATGAAGTGGTAAGGGGTATTGAACACTGGCTCTCGAGGAGGTGTCAAGCAACCACGCTAAAACTAGGTTATGGCGGCTCCCTCCTCACGGTATATAGAGTAAATAAGCCGACTGCACCATCAGTTGTAGTGACGGTGCTTGTGCGACGTGAATTGCGCTCCTAAAGCATGCTCTTGCTTGCTCCTACAGCAATGCTCGTGATTTTCTACCATTCCGTATGCTTGTGTGCAACTTGGCTTGATCCCGTAGGAATAGTTCAAGGAACAATGCTTATGCTCGCACCCCAACACAAAGCATAGTGCTTCTCTCTTCACAAAACAGAAGTTTGCGCTTTGGACTGACACGAGAGCCCACGTTGCGTCATACCATGAGCTGCATCAATTACCCCTCAGCGAAAAATGGAATAGGGGAGCGTCTACTCCGACAGCTGGAGATGTCTTTAACATCCGGGAGAGAGCGCATTATGTGAGGCTCTCACTCGTACTTCTTAGACTGCGCACCATAGTGAAAAAATACCTGGGGCCCAGTGCAGCATGAATTCTATACGGCTCGGCAATCAGCGTATCAGAAGAATTCTTTGGTGGACAATCCGCCGACACCTTCACAACATGTGGAAATGCTACATTCCTGTATGGGGCACCCGCAACCCACCCCGCCACGCATCAGTCGATGTGAGAAAGTATTCTTCCCACAGAGCAAAGTGGCCACACACCCATGTATAGCAAGCAATGTAGCTCGAGGAAAAGGTAAAGGTAGTGCTGCGGAAAACTGCACCGCTACGCTCATATATCTCCTAATGCGAGCCTTTCTATGGTGCCCATAAATACGCTATGCACTGCAGCGTGCGTATTCAGCGTGATTAAGCAACAATTGCGCTATTATTGTAAAACATGTCTTTGAAACATTACGTTCTATTGAAGGTTCTCTATACGACAGTAAATGGCCATGGAGCACTAAAGTGGACGGCAGTGCAATGGAGAGTGTGATTCAAAGGAAACCAGTCTAGCCAAGGTAATATGACTAGCGAAAACAGGCGCTCAAATGAGAAGACCCGAAGTACCGCCTACACAATCAGTGATCATGTGCTGCAGTAGCGGCTGAGCAATTACGGTTGCGATAATTGTTGCTGTTGTCCCGAAGTCATAAAACCTTAGATATTGAACCTATTTCTGTTGAAATAAAACGATTTGCATTATAATATACGTTGCTCACCGGTCGTCGTCGATGCTTATGCGAGAAGCACGGCCACTTTCGTGCTGCTAGGCTGTCCGGTCTACTACACGTTTCATGCGCGCCCTGCCAGCATCGACAGAAAAAATACATCTGGCCATTGTTTGATAGCTAGCTAGCCGTTGAAATTCGTCCGTATCGTTGCCAAACCATGTCAAGTCGTACTTTCGAAGAACGGTGCAAACGTCAACGACTCTGCGTAGCTCTGCGAACCATAGACTCCTGACAGTAACTGTATCGTGCGACATTTCTGACGTCACTACCAACGCCATTCTGGATGCTATAAAGGTTCCCAGGTCTACTCTAACAAACGCTAGCGTGGCTTTCAAGCCACTCCGGTTTTCAGCACCGGAATGTCATCGCAGTCTATCATCTGAAAAAGTTAGTATGGTGACTTTTTTTCTTTGCTTTTCGAGGTACGATGTGCCGTAGTCCTTTAGTGTTTTGTAGACAAGTATATACAGGGTGTTTTCTTGGAAATTCGCAACTGTTGTATAATATTGAGTAAGAAATGCAACAGTGTGACTTTCGAAAGAGTACATTCTGTGCAACGACGGATGTGTCAAATAATCTACCTTTTTGTTCTTTCTTGCTGGTTACCCTTCTGAAAAAATCCATATGCAGCTTTACGGAAAACATATGGATTCCGTACCTTCTCCGTACAAAATTTACGGAAATGACAAGGAACACACGCGGACATATACGGAAGCCTACGGAACTGATACGGAGCATACGGAAGAACGCGTATGAAACATAGGGAATTCGGTTTCGCCATAAGAATGCATTTTACGGAATGAACTGCTTCCGTATCCGTTATATGGATATACCATACGAAGACAAGGAGCGTACGGAAGGCATGGCATATGACGAACGGAATATGAACGGACAAAGGGATAGATTATGCGGAAGCGCGTATGTTGATGACACACATATGGAAAAAGTACGGAAGGACGATGCGGAGGCCTTACAAGCAAATGGAAGCAGCTATAATGAATTAGAATTTGCGTGAATGATACGGATATGGAGATACGGATACGGAGATACGGATACGGAGATACGGACACGGAGATACGGATACGGAGATACAGAATGATGCAGAAACTGCAATTAAAAAAGCGCTCATTATAAGGCGAGTTTTGTTTAACAGCTCTGTGCGGTTCAGGATTGTCGGAGAGCCAACGCTAACCGCACGGCTGTTCTGTGAATATTTATTTTGTAATTGCGCTGAACAGGAGCTTACCACCGGCACCCCGTGTTAGGTAATATGTGTGGGTATATATACCCGATCGTTGGTGTACGGTTGCGTGAGGTGAGTCGTTTATGTGGTGCATATGCTTGCGTGTATGTTTGCGTGTGTACGTGTGTGATGTTCCTTTGAATCCATGGGAGCCTGTATATGCGATATTAAATGCTGATAAAGTGTGTATGTGTGATATAAATGCTGATAAATCAAGTGAAAATCTTATAAGCCTCTATTTCTCTCTTTTTCGGTTGGTTGGAAGTGGTTCAGCAGTTCGTCTACCCGGAATGCTCCACCGAGGGCAACCTTTAAGCCATCCAAGAGGGAACTACAGGCGACTAAAAATTTGAACCGCTGCTGTTAGCCTCGCAGTTACTCTAAAATTGGTTCAAAATCTGTGGCAGCCCCCTTTTCGTACATTTTGGTTTAGAGTGTATATACGGAAATTGTACGGAGGTGGTACGGAGTATGGATGAACGGAAGTGATATGGAGAGCAGTGTACGGAAGTAATGCGGAATGCGCATATACGGATGTGATACGGAGCGTATATATGGAAGTCACGCGGAATACGTATGTGCGGATATCCGTATTACCATAATGTCGTATGTACGGAAATGCCCTTTCCGTATATACGGAATTTTTCAGAAGGGTAGATTCAACAATTACCGATGTAATTAGCGCGTGGGCATACGGCTGCTGAAAAATGAATGTTTCTAGCTGGCGAATATATGTGTTTTAACTTCGAAATCGTATTAAACGTATGAGTTTGGAAGTGGGTACTAAGTTAAGAAACGAATGAAGAAGCGTGGTAGAATTCAGCCCTGAAAAATAAAAGAAAAATGACTCGTACATAAAAATATAATTGCTCAAGGCCGGTGTAACGAATACCGACGTGGGCACTGGCGCAAATAAGCTCTAAGTTATGGTGTCAAAACATATCGTCATGAAGAGGACTCGGCAAAAGGAAGATGACTTAGAAAAAAAGGTATCAGCTTCAGAACAGGTAGAATAGGTTCGGACGCACTCCATATGATGGAACGAGCCGGTATTCTAACCGCTAGGCCTGGGGTTCGTCCGCCAAAGGCCTCTGGTTTGGCGTCTGCCTTTCTTAAACGATAGCTAAGGACTTGCGCTGAAGTTCTTACACACCTCTAGTGGGCATACAGCCTACTAAAGCGAAACACGGTCAGTTACCTGGTGTGTTCAGTCTATTTTGGAAGCTCTTGTGCTAGCGTGTTGCGCTGATACTAAGCTCAAGCTTTTAAATGCGAAGCGTGTTCGGTGGTGTGTTAGGTGGCGTATGTCTCCGAACCCTAGTAAGTGCCAATGCATCTTCACTCGCAAATACGATCTATACCTGTTTGGTTGTACATTAGACACTGTCGAGCTAACCCGAGTAACTGAGTTTAAGTACCTTGGTGTTTATTTTGCATCGGATCTTACTTGGACTAGACACGTTCAATACGTTGCAGCGAGAGCCTGTAGAATGTTAAATTACGTTAAAGAGAACTTCCGGTTAGCTCCTTCCAAAATTAGTGAACTCCTTCACTTTTCGAACGTCGTACCTATATTAGATTACGCCCGTATTCGTTCGGTTTCGCAAACTAAAAAACGTTTCTAACATTGCAATGTAATGCTGGAGGAGCGTGAAGGACGACAAAGAAGATATTGCGCGAGGTTTTCAGTGATCGGCCGCTTCTGACCGCCCATGCCTTTGCTCATCTGTTCTCACCGTGCGCTTTGTAAATATATTCATCGTCACATCTATAACAGCTTTGATGGAACCGCTGGGTACTCGACTGCCTGGACCACCTCGCTGCAGAAGTTCAAAGAAGCAAGCAACTGGATGGGCTTCCACCAGAACGCACAAGCATGGCGGACGACGTAACAGGGGATACGACTGGCCGTGACGAAGCATCGACCATCGCTATCGACGTGGAGCAACGAAGTCGGGGACGAAGACCGCAACTTAGCTACTGGGAACCGGAACCACGGATATTTTCTGGCAGACTAGACGAAGATGTTGACGACTGGCTAAGCCACTGCGAAAGAGTACGCCATTACCTCAACTGGAATACCTACGCTAAACTCGTGAATGTGGCATTTCTTCTCGCCGGTACCGCTCTACTTTGGTTTGACAATCATGAGCGCATGCTGACCACGTTGGAAATGTTTGATGAGGAATTGAGGACTTGTTTTGGTGATTCCTGCTCTAAAAAGAAGAGGGCAGAGTAAACGCTATCACGCTGTGCTCAGTTACCTGTCGAAGACGTGTACAACGTACATCGGAGAGATTGTAAAGCTTTGCGGTATTGTAAACGCAAATATGTCCGACGGAGATAAAGTCGGACGTCTGCTAAAGCGCATACGAGAATACGACTTTCTTATTGCAAAGAAAGATTTAAGCACTCTTACACTACTACAGGAGACTCTGCGTCGCATTTGAGGCTCTAAAGGCTCTACGAATACTCCCGAAATTACGGCGCTTGGAGAACGTCCCTACAGTTGAGGATATGGATGTCGCCGCCTGCAAAGACATCTCCTCCGGAGTGAGTCGTGCTGTTCGAGAGGAGTTCATGGGAGTTCAGGACGCCGACTATGTTATCTAATGCACGTTCGATGAGTATGTATTATCCTGGGCACGAGAACGCCCCGCTGAGCGTCGCCCGCCGCCTGAAGAAGCGCGGTTCAACACGAGCTTCCCTGCTGTCCCTACGAGTTACACTCGCTGTCACCTGACACCAGATAGCCCTAGGCTTGCTGCGGAGACTTACCAAGCACCACGACGTCCTCAGTCGAACTACCACCAGGCGTCAAGACGCGCTTCCGAGCTCTACAGCTGTACTCCACGTACCGCGGCCCCACTTAATGCAAGCCGTTATTCACTAGTACGCTATACCTGCGGTGTTCGAAGGCATATTTCGCGTTTCTCTCATCGCCCACACCACGGACCACGCTTTTCGGCGTAAACGGCCCGTTTGAACGATGACGCACCCTCCGTAGTTGGCGGCCCTCATCTGCGGCGGCCATCACCTACCCGATTTCGCGATGACTCGCCCGCCTCCGATCGAATCCTTACGCCGCCGCCGACACGAACACGCCGTTCACCGTCACCGCCTCGCTGGTCGCCTTCCCCGCCTCAGCTGGGAAACTAGCCGATGCGACCGATGGAGGTGCGGTCGCGGAACGGTCAGATACGCCAATTCCTCCATGTGCTGTTATGTTAAAGAACGAAGTGCGTGTGTGTGTAGACGGTGTAAATACTACAGCTCTTGTGCACACTGGTGCAGTAACTTCAGTCATGATCCTTCGCTTTAAGGATAGGTTTTTAGGGCATAAAATCATGTTCGCGTGGGATGGCAAGGAAACTTTTCGTGGAGTTAGACGTCAAACGTTGCGTCCTGTAGGTGTGTGTTCTGTTTTAATCACGATTGGAGGACGTAGTTTCATAGCAGAATTCTCAGTATTGAACCGCAGTACTCATGACATTATTTTGGGCATAGGTCTACTCCATGAACATGGTGCTACGCTTGACTGCGGGACTGGAGAGATGCTTCTATGACGTTCCTCATAGAAGCATCTCTCCAGTCCCGCAGTCAAGCGTAGCACCATATTCATGGAGTAGGTCTATGCCCAAGGTAACGTCATGCGTAGTGCGGTTCAATACTGCACAGAAGCATCTCTCCAGTCCCCTCTGTGAGGGACTGGAGAGATGCTTCTGTGAGCAACCCGCAGTATTCTCGCTGTATCAAGATCTGTTCGTGCCCTGTTGGATAGGCATGTTCCTGTGTGTTCTTCGTGCGCCCGACAGTGGCCTTGTCGAACCCGAGCAAACTATTGCGATTAAGAAGAATGCGCTGGTTCCGCGATCAGTCGTTCAAGCTATTGACGGACGCGTTTTTTTGTGGACAGTCAACCCTTCAACCGAGTCCGTAGTTCTACCAGCTGGGCTTACACTGGGCACATTGGTGGAGCAAGACGAACTTAACATACGGATCATTGCAGAGTCCTCAGAAGGTAGTCGACCACCACCCAACTATACTCGGCGACAGCTTTCCTTGACAGCACTGTGGAAGCTACAGAGCCAAATCGCCTGCATGCGCGCGCGCCAGGAAATAGTACCTATTTTATTTTCTGATTCTAATGGCTACTTGGCCCGAATAAATAAAACGTTCTTCATTATAAGGATAGAACAAGTATGGGAAGCTGTTCATGGAAAAGAAGTTATCGTGCGCCCTAGTATTTTTTTTCCTTTTTTATTTCTTGGACGGCACCACGTTTTCCGCGCGCCTGCTGCGTCTGCTGCTTGCTCTTGCAGTAAACATGGCGTCCCCGGTGCTGGCAATACCGTGTGCGGCCGCGAACTCTCCTTTTAGTTCTCCGAGGAGGCTATACGCTAAGTGTGACAAGAAGTGGGTCTCCAAGCAAACGAAGCAGGTTATTTGCAACGTCTACGCTGGAGTAAGGCGCCGTGAGCCCGAGCTGTCGACGAATTCTGTGTGCCGGACTGTCGCCGAACTCACCGGAGTGAGTATGCGAACGGTAACACGAATCAAGGCTGAAGCTCTGCGGGCCCCACTATCCTCTCCAAAGCGTAAGAAACAGCATCCGCCGTGGAAAAGCTGCTCATCGTTGGGACGCACCGTCTTTTATACATCACGCATCGAACTTTCCAGCCTTATCACTGGTGGCCGCGCAAGCTCTGAAATAAGCTTGACTGTTCGCGTCTTGCGCGCAATCAGAACAACGATCTACAATTGTGAGGCTTCTCGAACACTGAGGCGCAGTCTGCGCCGATCATTGCTGACAGTCTTTGTGGGCGTAAACCGAATACAGCAAAACTGAAACAAGACAGGCCCGTGGCAGGATCGTGCCGCAACCGGCCTTCCATTCTGCCTGTAAAGGGCTCAATACTGTAAACGTTAACATTCGATCACGTGTGGCGCGCACTCGTATATACTGGGCTGAACACGGAAGCTAAACATCACTGTTATAAAGGCTGAATAATGCTGGGAAAACGTTCTGAACAGCGGAAACTTTTATATGTACCAGTATATATACAGCACAGTAACTAGCTGCATGTATGCACTCTCGTCAAAGTTTAACTCTGACGTTCCCATTTTGCATGCATACATTTTGCTAAACACACTAGCGCTGCGAGCAAGCGAAAACCGAAACTGGAACTGAAATCGGCTGCAAGCTGCCGGACTACATGCGTAGTAACACAAATGTGCGGAGGCCCCGCCTCCGTAGCCTTCGCTCCAATGTCAAGAAAAGCTGTCGCCGAGTATACTCGACTGAATTGCGACGAATTTTAAACAAGTAACTGTCTTCTTCTGAGCAGGACTCGCTCCAAGAAGAACTTACCGGATACATGTCAATCTTTGATTTTGCTCAGAGGGAACGCCCCCTGGTGTTACCGGGACCTCGTACGTAGCATCGTATCAACATGGGACAAGCCACAGCCATCCGCCAGAAACCTTATCGCGTATCTCCATCGGAGAGGGTAGTGATCGCCGATCAGGTGAACGACATGCTCTAGAAGGGCATTATTTAAGAGTCATGAATTCCTCCGAAGGTCCTGTTGTACTGGTCAAATGTTAAGATTACACCATCTCCCCGAAGGGGAGCATGGTGTGATGCGGAGCATCGGTGGGAGTTTGAACGGTGCATTTCACGGCGGTATTTACAGGCTTGCAGTGTTTTCGGAGTTACCTTTATGGTGAACCTTGCGTGTTTTTACGTTGTTAACTTGGTTCGTTACCACGCATCGCGTGACCGTTGTCAGAGTGTGGGTTGATGCTGATGCGTGCTTGCGTCAACCCACTCGCTGACGGAACTGTTGCATCCATCACACAACACCACCAACTTCTTTCATCGGAGAAAGAGGAGATACTTCAGAAGCGAAGCGCGCGCGCTCGCTACCCGCTTTGTTTATTCCAGCAGCTATTGGAGAGAGGGAAGGGAGAGGAGAGTCGCGCATGCGTAGTGTGAGTGCGGACGCCGGTTGACGCGTGACATACCTGCGAGCAAGAGAAGCTCCGCATCTAGAAGAAAGACAATTCATGTAGATATTGTGTAGATTACCAGCGTCTCAACGTCGTCACAAAGAAGGACACGTATCCGCGACCGCGCATCGACGACGCTGTTGACTGCCTCTATACCGCCTCGTACTTTTCACCGGTTGATCTGCGGTCTGGCTATTAGCAGATACCAATGCTCCAGTCCAACAAAGAGAAGACCGCCTTTTTTACGCCTAACGGACTCTTCGAGTTTAAAGTGATGCCGTTTGGCTTATGCAAAGCCCCAGCAACCTTCGAACGATTTATGGACTCTGTACTTCGCGGTCTCAGATGGGAGTCTTGCATGTGCTATTTGGACGACGTGATTATTTCTGGGAAAACTTTCCACGAGCACAACCAGCGGTTCGCCGTGGTTCTAGATTGCATCATAGAAACCGGTCTTATATTAAACTAAAAAAGTGCCATTTGGGCGAGCGTCAAGCCCTATTGGATATCTGGTCGACAAGGAGGCATACGGTCTGGCCCCGAGAAGATTGCCGCTGTTCGCAACTTCAAGCAGCCGAAGACAGTGAAGGACCTCTGAAGCTTCCTGCGTCTATCTTCATATTTTAGCAGATTTATCAGACTTTGCCCAGATCGCTCATCCATTGACCTGCCACCTTCGCAAAGACACTCCCTACCCGTGGACTGCACAGTGTGACGCTGCTTTTGAGCAATTGAAATTCCTGCTCACTTCCGCCCGACTACTACGTCATTTTGATCCGACGGCATTCACAAAACTCCATACGGATACAAGAGGTGTGGGCGTTGATGCCACGCTCGTCCAACTGCAGGATGGACGCCAACACGTGGTTGCGTATGGCAGTCGCACCTTGACAAAGGCTGAGAGCAGCTGTACCGTGACAGAATTGGAATGTCTTGCAGATGTGTTCGCCGTCCACAATTTCAGACCTTATGTGTACGGCCAACATTTCAAGATAGCTGCAGATCAGTTCATCATTCCCTCTGCTGGCTTGTTATATGTTAGCTTCCTATATTCTTTCGAAGCTTGATAGCTCTTTCCCAACAAAAACAACATTATGTTTTAGTATTTCGTTTGTTCTTAGTAACATGTTTGTAATACTGTTCTAGTAATATTATGTTACAGAAAGCTTTAGTTCTCTTCGGAAGAGCACATTGCGGAAGTTGATGCATTCTCTGGTATGCTTTCTTCTCAAGTACGAGATATTCTTAATGCTGTATCTGAACCAGCTGTGAAGTTCACATGTACAGACCCTTTCAGAAAGACCAATGCTCGGTACAACTGAGCCCGATTCGTCTCGTTCTGTAGCTTTTCTTTATTTTTGTTTGTTCATATTATCGAATGGCAGATGTGCGCCCTTTAACGTTTGCGCAGCTGCGAACAATAAATACCAGTCATCTGCCACTAACTTTTCAAGGATTTCTTCAGGCTCGACGTCTGTCTCATCTAGCTCTTGCTTCGTCTGAAGTGATGTGACCTTCTATGCTGCCTTTTGTGAAAACAAGTGAAAGTTTATAATGTTATGTTGTGCAGTTTGCATTGCAACCACGCAGTGCCACAAAATGGTAATATGAAAAAAAAGAACTA
Organism: Hyalomma asiaticum; assembly: GCA_013339685.2. Taxonomy (NCBI): domain Eukaryota; kingdom Metazoa; phylum Arthropoda; class Arachnida; order Ixodida; family Ixodidae; genus Hyalomma; species Hyalomma asiaticum. The sequence continues at coordinate 43,796,105 of CM023482.1, read as the reverse complement.
CGGGCTTTTTTCCCCAGTAATAGTGCCGTAATTCAGTTGCAATGATGGGTTAGACTACTTTGATAATTCATTCATTGCGGTGAATTATTTCGTTTGTGCTTATGAAATAATATTTTTGGAGTAATAGTGCTGATGTCTAGCTGGGAGTCTTTGGACCTTAGCCTGCACCTGCTTGCACTGTTAACCTCTGGAAAAGAAAGCATGACCTCCTTTATGAAGGAAAGTTATATCGAAAACATCTGATGTTTATTCAGACGTTTTCGCAAATAGGGTATTTTGTTCCACACACCAAGTCGTAAATAAAATGGCAGCAGTACGTTTCTTCGCCAAGGACGCTCTCGGGCTGCCAGAAGCTGCATCCTGCGCAGACAAAGAACCTGCGTTAGTGCATGACAAAAGAGCTTTCCAGCTCTCTCAAAGCTTGTGTTACCAGCACAGTCAATACAGCGTCGGAGTTACTATTTTGATCAGCAGCAGTATGCCTGACTGATGTGGTTGACTCGGCATTGTTGAAGCGGAATGATACAGCACATTGTTGTTTTTTATGTACATATTCTGTTTTTGAACTGCGCATGTTCCTATGCCATGTGAACTGATTTAGTTTACAGTAAGCATTAGTGGTTGGTCATTGCATGGTGTCTGAAGTACTCACTTGGTCCTGCTAGGATGGATGTTTTATTCCTTTTCTATACTGTGACCGTGTTATTGTGCAAGCCATTTCATGGTATACTTTTACTGAAATCGTACCATCGGTGCCGCAAGTCGTTTTGTGTCAATATGTGTGGATCATGTTCTGTGTCTATATAAAGGGCCTTCAGAGGTGACGGGTGCCCCTTCAACTAGAAACGCTGTAGTGAAGTGTATGCTGAACCAACGCCATGTCTGTTCATGAAAGCTAAGTTGCTCGCACGTGGACGCAGAAGCAGAGAACCAGATAATTCAAATTCTGACATTCAATTGAGAAAGAGCATTATGAAGGGAGGGGAGAGTAAACACGAAACTAACCTGGACATGTTAATGTATGATAACGCCGCCTGCCATTCAAGCACATGTGAAGGTACAGAACTCTTTAGGGAATTCGTTTAGTCGTTATGCAAATTAATGCAATGCTAGGAAACGTATGGGCTTCCAGTAGTCTTATAACGCTAGGCCTCGACAAAGAGGCGCGTTCCGTCTTCTTGTACCAGCATAAACTACATGGTCCTCAGATGGTGGACGACACTTAAAATCGTGACAGTGAATAGAATGGGTAGTTGGCGACTCGGCGCATAGCTACCGTGTGTTCGCAATTAGGCACTTAGTGGCCCCATCACCGCGAATATGGGTTAGATAGTTATTTGTCTAAGGAATTCTACAGAAGTTTGTGCTCTAGCCGAGCCATCCAAGATAGTATCGTAAGAGGAAGTAGTGCAGAGGAAGTACACATTTAACCAGTAATCACAGCGAAAGTGAAGAACACCTGGGAAGAAATGTGAAAGATAAAACAATCCGTAAGCATGGCGACAACATTGCGCTTAAAAAAAAAAACGCCTGCTAAATTTGCCTAACGGCTAAAAGAGCCAGGCCTGCGTGGAACCGCAGGACAGTGGCAGCGTAAGCTGAAGGACCGATGCTGTTAGAGGCCATTTTAAACGCTTGGGGAAACTAGTGCAACTAGATGTGGTAGGTATCCCCAGCGCCATAACTCTTATCATTTCGCCAAGTAGGGAAGTACCCACTACGCCATAATTACTGCGGCATTGTAACGTGCAAATCTGTATAACTGCACATCTTAGAGAGTCTCTTGGCGTCGTTTTCCCGAAAACGAACTGAACTCTCGGCCCGGCGTCGATGGCAAGCTGCGGTTTGGGCTTCTCTCTGCACAGCTGTCTGTCGTGCCCGACGTTGCCTTGCTGCAGCCGCTTGTGTAGTTCTGCAATTCGCTTCTTCAGCAGCGGTCCGTACCTTACGAGGAGGCTGTAGCGAAATACGAAGGAGTGCAGTGCCACTCAACGGCACCACGTTCACACAGCCGGCTGTTCTGACCAGCAAGGATAATGCAGTGCTCTCGAACACTTGCGCGACGTCGACAGTGCAGCTACCAACGCCTGCCGCTATATCTAGAGTGCATGCTGCAGAAGCGTCCGCCTCCACACCATCGCCTGCGCTTTCGTCACGTCAGGCTCATTTCTTCAATTCCTCCGCGCATTGCTCGCAAAGTTCGAAGCCGACTTTCGCCGCTATGTCCTCTAAGGTCAACAAGGACGGCGAGAAGCGACCACACACATCGTCTGGCTCTTCGCAGTACAGGTCACGATCCCACTTTCGTAACGGTAAGGGGCCGACATCATCAGTTTCCGAAAAGAGCAGAACGATGCCCGAAACTTCGTGCTACAAGAAGAGACGCAACATCCGCAAACGCCACAAGAACGGCAAGTTGTACGGGTCCAAGACGCCCAGCATCTCCAAGGGAGGGCAGAAGTATAGACGGGCTCCGGAGGAGCTGAGGCTTTCAAGAAATGTGATCACCACTTTCGCCAGTCTGCCGCAAGGACAACCCCCCGCCCCCCAAGATAAGCCTCCTCCCGCAGCTACGCCGCCAGTTGCGACGCCTTCGATCACCGCCCAGCAAGCGCCTAACGAATTTCCCGGGCAGCACAAAACTTCTTGTGTCTACATTCCCCCGACAAACCTGCAACCAAACTTTCACGGCGACTCCAAGACGACACCCTGCGAGGACGACTACCTCCTGTGATATGGACTGTGTTGTGGGACGGAACTTCTCCCTGATCGCGCCTGAGGACGGTGTCCCGTCTCAAGGTTCGCGCTATCGAAGAACGCAGCCCTTCGCAAATTCGTCGCCGGCGGGAGTAGGTTCGCGCTCTTAAAAGCGCGGGACTTCGCATATTCGTCGCCGGCGGGAGTATGTTGCAAAATAAAGAAGACGAAGGGGCGGCTGGCACGAGCGGGGGCCACGGGCGGGCTCGCGCTATTAAGTTTCCGCCATTCGTTCGAACAGGCCAGACGGTCGGGTCCGGTTCTCATTCGTATTTTTCGTTACAGAGGCGCCATCAGGTATATCTGAGACCCAAGTCATGTTGCTGTCGGGGCTGCGCACGTCGCCTGCCGCATGTCGCATGGCACGATACGACATGATAAAGGGCAGCGGTTCGGAATAATGATGACGGTAAAGTTGAAGATTGTTTCACAATGATAATGTAGATGATGCCTCTGTAATGGACGCAGAGCTACGAAGCACGCACCCCTGTGTCCTTTGAAATTATTCCTCGGACTGGTTATGCAATCCACTTTCCGCGACGTATAGTGGCGTTTTATTATTCTGCCACGTAACATTACATTTGTTAATGCGATTCCTCGGCCGACGTTATACCTGTTTAGGTCCTTTAGCGATGATTTTTCAACCACAGGCGTAGCTCAGTCGCTATTTAGGTGTCCCTCTCTCACAGTACAGGAACAGCAAGAATCACTGGTCGGGAGGAGTTAACAAGCTACACAGCAAAGCAAATTCATAGCAAGGGCGCAATTTGTCGATGTTTTGTCGCGCTGAAGTTTGCAATGTGTTTTTAGTTTCACGTCTCGTGTATGTGCTCCAAGTACTGCACTGCTCACGACTCTGCATTCACGCAGTGCATCGTGTATTTGCAACATTTATTTGGAGCTCCATTTTTGAATCTATGAGGCGCGACAATATGCGCGTCCCACTTGAACGGTGTTGCCTCGAATTAGTCCATCTCTTTGTTGGGCAAATTGTTTCTCGACTGTTTTTCTTTCGTGAAAGCGACCATCCATTTTTGCGTGAAATGCTACAGGTCCGATTAGTTCAGCGCCTTCTTAATATAGTAGTTTCATCAGATGCCATAGGTACTTCGGAGGCTCCTTGTGGCTTCCTCAAGGAAGTTGTAGACTCATTCCTTCTCCTGAAAGTGACATTTAGCCTAGAGTATATTTTCACCGCGAGCCGAAAAGCGATTTCTGTTGCACTGGTGGACTCGATTTTCCCAGATCATTTGTATCGGACACCTTATTTAGGTCGGCCTTATCAAAATAAACTTAGAAGGGTTTCGAAAACGTGTATGCCTCCTGGTGTCAAAACATTGTTCTTTAAACTGCACTCGGAAACACTTCCGTTAAAACCTGGTTGAACGCGAAGGGCTGCTTCGTGCCGTGGTCCATATACTGTCGACTCTGTCCAAGAGCAGAAACAATTGATCACTGTTTTATTGACTGTACGGATGCAGTATTTTTTTGGGACATTCTCCAGCGAACTCTTAAAAGGACATGGACATCACTCGTTACTCAATTCGATTTCTACCGTTCAAAACGATTGCCGGTCCTCCCTATGGCATGGTCACATATATATATATATATATATATATATATATATATATATATATATAGAGAGAGAGAGAGAGAGAGAGAAATAGGAGGCACGACTTCGCGGTTATCGTTATTGCCAAGGGTTTCGACTGTGGTACCGGTCTTTTTCACTACCTCGAAAAAAAGCGATCCCGCGGTCGAAGCTGGTGGCGATAAAAGGTAACCGCTTAGTCGTGTCTGCCATTTTGCTCCACATACGCTTCGTCCATTGAGCACAAATTATCTCTCGCTCTGTCTCTCACTATATATATATATATATATATATATATATATATATATATATATATATATATTGTAATGTATAAAAACAGAGAGCTCGCCGTGCCGAAGACGCTCGCGCTAGAGGAGCGAAGTGCAAGAGGAGCAGACGAAGAGAAAGACGAGGAAGCAGATTAGAACAGCCGGCCTGCAGCTAAGGCGCTGTGTCTGTCTCTCGTTCTTCATTACAATATATATATATATTCATGCATACCGATTCTCATTGACCTCACTATCTCTGTTCCCACAGGTCGATGCACGCTGTGGAAATATAGTGCGCATTTTTAAATGGAAATGGGGCCGCATTTAGGCAATTAGTGAGACAAAGTTGACTGTAGCTTTCTGAACTGAAGTTTCCCAATTGCTCTGCTAGGCACTGCAGTCTTGTAAAGCAGATAAGGAAACGACGGTTCACACTTGTGAAAACTAGACAATTGTAAGGAAAAGCTGAGTCTTTCACTTGTGTGCGACGGTACCTTGAGTGTAGCTATTACGTTGCTTTACCTTGCTTTGCCGGCAAAGCAAGGTAAAGCAAGGTCATCGCTACAGTTCATAAAATATGGCTAAAAGAACATAGCTGCTTTTCGGGAGAATGCTGATAGCCTTCTTTATTCAACCTAAGCCGTGTGGTGACATACATCTGCGTAGACCATCTCCAGTTTGATCAAACACCTTGCTAAAAAGTGCTTTAATATTTGAGGACTGTTACAGTACCTCCATCGACGTAGTCGTGGCGGATCAATCTGCAGTGTTTGCAGTCCGTGTATATCGAGGTCAGGTTGAAGCTGATCTCAGGTGCTGAAAAACAAGGGGCGGTATTGATACAGCCGTGCCAGCTGAACCCGTAAATAATATTCTTATGCCCCCATTTTCTATTGGCGTTGTACCTGTGGAACGCTCACAGTTTAACCACTCCCATTATCAGGGAAAGGGTACGGTGGCCCTTAATTTCATGGTACAGTGATGAAGTATACTGCGCACGCACGCAATCTTGCGATGCACCACGTCATTGTACCATTTTTTTTTGTTCGAGCCGTTCGTCATAATTGTGTCGCCTTGTCGATCAGAACTACCGAAATGCGCAACAGTGATCCAGATGTTTTGTACGTTTCCTTAGTGTAACGATCAGAAAAACGATAAGTATAGACATCACAGTATTAAAAAAAGGTTTGTTTGGGACAGTAGCCAATTGTGGGTGCAATGATGACTACTAGAACTGCTTGGTTTCTTTGAGAGGTTCCCTGTTAAAATAAATGCACGTGCTGCGCGAATGACCGGAAGAAATCTTTCCATGTTATTTCACTATGAGAATGCATCCTTGAAGTTATATGCGGGTACTGACACGAGAAAGTTAAACCTCTAAGGAAGGCCTCCCCTTAGCATTCCTCTTGTCTAAGTAAAAGGCGAGTGCTAAAAGACGAGTGGCTAACTAAAGGACATTCGATAATGTTATTTTATGCTGAACATTCAGTTTTTGTTCTAAAGCGTGTCAGTAACCTGTTACCTAGCAGTGACGTGTTACGCCAATGATCACGTCCGAGCTCTCATTAACCGGGCGGCGGCGTAACTGGTGTCGCTGCCGCAGCGTGCTCACGCCGCACTACCCAGATTCACGAGGCCGCGACCAGTACCCCGGCGACTAACAGAGGGAGTAAAATGTCTTAACTTCAACCCGCCCTCGCTCTAGCTCGTTGATGCCGCCGCCGCCGCCAAGTGCAGCGGTGTAGAGCGGCTTGAACTTAGTGCAGGCTCTGCGGACACTCACCGCCGGGACCCGCAGCTTCGGACCTCTAACCATATGGGAGGAATGACCGACCCAGCAGAGCTTGACGGACCCTGTCAGGCAGGACATCTCCACTTACCAGGCCGCCCACATCATGGAACTCCACGAACTCATTCGTGCGTAGTCCAGTAAGGTCATGCTGGCTCAACTATTTGCGGTAAGTGCTGTTGCTTTCTTTTCTCTCTCCATCTTATGACGTGAGCGCTTCGTGACCACAATTAACGCTGAAAAATACGCGTTTGAAGTAATTTTACCGATGAAGTACCACGAGATTGAGATCCCATGCATACCATCAGTCGTCTCGACGTGGATGACGTTCTCCACAGTGTACCCAGGGGATGACATGAGTGTCGCTTTCACGTCGCTATTTCAATTGCATCCAGTGAATGTTCGGTAAAGCAAAGAAAGACAGCATTTTGACAGTTAGTAATTATTAATTGCGATAATTATTGTTAACTATTATAACTTGCTGTTTGCGTGGGAACTAAGGAGAAGCAGTTGTGTTAGCTGCCCACGCTATATACTATTCTCCTATCAAATCCGATACTGTAAACATGGTAGATCAGCTAGTTACTTAAGTAGGTTGCAGGAAGCACAGAACGCGCCATTTTTATAACCTCTTGCACTAGCACCGCAGTGTTGAAGTATCTGTTTTCTTTCATTATGTAGAAGGTAAGAATGCACTTACTTAACGTGACGGAGATAGTGTCAGCACCAGATCAAGAGGTGATTTCAGGGAATGTTTGGAAAGCTTATGCGCTATACCTGTGTGTCTCCTTCCTTGTTGTTTTTTGTCGCGCTGTTTATTCCTAGATTACGAAACAACACGCCCAAGCTTCCGCTTTAGGAAACGTATACGAGGTTTGTTTTATTAGGACGTGTTGTTCTTGAGCAATGCACTTTTCGTGTTATCCCGACTGTCGACAGTTGTATGTAATAACATGAGATATTTCCCGTTGCACATGGTCGATGGCTCCGGATTCGCCTACGGCAGCTCAAGCCCGTAATAGGCGGGCACTGAGCGCACGGCTTCCTGTTCACCTCTTCAGCGTTCCTGTCTTCTGCGAGCAATCAGCGCCAGCTCAACACCAGTCGGTAGAGCGCCAAAACACAGAGACTTCAATTTCTATAGTGGATTGATCTTGAATTAGGCAACTAACAACTTCGATTCTCCTATGAGTAAGCACACATAAAAGAGAAAGAAAGTAAATGGTTGAAACACTTCGGGTGTCTTCTTAAATATTATTAGCATTTTCATATACATGCGACTAAAAAGCTACGTTCCTATGAGTTACCTTCCTAACTAATAAACTTGGCTCTGCTCAAGGACTTTACGAAGCCGCATACTCATCTACTAGAACCGTAATGAAATAGAGGTGCAGGTGCTCGATAAGTGTTCTGATATGATGCCTCTGTTAAACGACACTTATATTTGAGGATCTAGGTGTCCTGAAAGAAGCACGTTAAGAAGCACTATTACATCATCAGGCAAACAGAATACTACATGAATAAATATGTGCGCAAAATATTGTAGCTCAGTAACTGCGCAGTTGGCGCTTCATTCCCGCGTTATTAGCGACTGTACAGAAAACTTAGGATACTAGAGTAACCAGTAAACAAAATGTGATACACCAAAGTAACACCAAATGCGCTGCACTGTTGGTGTACGAGACAGAAAACATCATGCTGATTTCAGTTATGTCGAAGCGTTATAATTTTCACTGTGACAGCAAGTTAGTGCAGTAGTCTCACTCTCCTGGAAGACGTAATAAATGAAGTGACTGAAGGGAAATATTATTAAATACCAAGCATTTCTTGGTGAACTTAACAAACTTCTATCTATCTATCTATCTATCTATCTATCTATCTATCTATCTATCTATCTATCTATCTATCTATCTATCTATCTATCTATCTATCTATCTATCTATCTATCTATCTATCTACCCACCAAAAATACCCACCAAAAATTTTGTCAAAAACAGGGGAAAGATGCACCGTCTGTTGGAGGTTTCGCACGCTCATTTATAGACTTACGCACGCTCATTATATTGATTATATTTTCTACTCAGGACTCGGAGAGTTATTTATAGTTTAGCAAAAGTTAGTTTAGGAAATAGAAAAACTTGCTTATGGTTCTCAGAAAACATGAGGCGCTTGGATAGCTGAGGCATATGCGGTTTCGAACTAAATGGTACACTGTACTTTAGCATTCTGGTATTATTTCTATGCCAAATGTAGTGATACTACTGAAAATATTCGCCGTTGTAGTGCAGTTTCCATTATGTTTTATGTATATGAATCATATACGTACATATGTAGAGATAAGTAGACACCACTTAAGATATCATTGTACCCCTTGTCGACTCAGCACAGTAGCCCGATGATGTAACTATCGCGTGTCTAAATAGGCCGGTCACAAAGGGCTTCACAACGCAGCAGATAGTTCTAATAACCATGCTATATAGTTGTCGCTTCCTATTTTCGCATTTATGTGAATCATATTCCCTTAAGAGCTAATCAAAATACACCTGGTCGTTTTCTTCATAGACAGATTGAAATATCAACCTCAGCCCGTCTGGCACGTATTCTTGGCACGGATTGGCAAGCCCATTCACCTGCATCGTTTCGCTTGCCAGTTGAACACACTCAACTGATGTCACGCCAGACAACACGGGGAAATATTTCCCTTTGTAGGATTGGGAACGTCAGGGCGCTGTTGCTCACCATTACCACGCTGTCGGGCACCTCGAACATGGTAAATAAATGAGAACGACTCATCATGCTACAGCAAGACATCTTTGCGCTCGCGGACGGCAGTGTTTCATCCACGTTCAGTGGTATCCTAATCTCCACCCGTGCGATCTTCGCCTACCGGATGGCGGTTTAACAAGATACGCGAAAGCGCCAAGGAAACTGCAAAAGTGCTGCTCGCAATCGGGGAAAGCTGGGAAACAAGCATCCAGTGATACGCAGCGTAGGAAGACCGTCTTCAAGAAACCTGCTCCCACACAGGCACTCGGAGATATAATGTATTTTCATTTCATTCGCCAACACAGCTCTCGGTCGCATTTTTTTCCCTGCGGTTTAACATCCCGACAGTACGCCAAAAATGCACGAAATGCGTATCGCACCAACTATGACGCAGGGCGGCTGGAAGCCCATGGAATCGCACAGCTGAAAGTTACTTTATTGACGTGCATGTAACATTTGAAACGTAAGTTTCCTGGTTAGATAAACGATCTTTGTTTGTTTTTTTTACAAAATGTGCCAAGAGCAACACTTCACTGTATGGCTTCCGAGGTTCATTACTGATTTTGTTGTGGCCAAGACACGAATGGTGACTCGGAGTAATATCGTAAACTCCCAGGGATAGCGATGGTACAGCGCGATTACCTTCTCTAGGTTCGCTATGGGTAGTTGCAGCTTGTACGCAGTGTACGGTTTTTGGAACCACCAAAAAGGATAGAGAATCTACCGCGTTAAATTTGCAGAAACAACAGTGTCGCAAAGCATTCAAAGAGCGAAACGAGAGGGCTCGTCCTCAGTCTCATTTTTGCGTCTACCAACGCGTAATGTATACAGAGACATTGCACATCCTACGAGTCAGTACAGAGTTTTAGCAGTGATGGTTGATCGTAGAAAATTTCCGGCAGTACCGGACGGTCAGTGGTCGTCCCGTGGTGTCTTTTTTTCTGCAAGACCTACACATGAGTCCTCGTAGCACACGTTAAGGCGATGATATGAAGATGCTGGCTATACACCTTTTCCACACTAAAATAGCTGCGTGCTGACGACAGGGGTAAGATGTTACCATATGTTTCTTGCTGTAAGCGGTTAGCCAGCACAGTTAAGGCTTTATAATGACTCAGAGGGAAAAATTCATAAGCCCATGGGGAACTCAACGAAGGTGTTCCACGCTTACAAGCGATATACTGTAATAGCAGTGTTGCCTTAAAGTGGGATGAACTCGTGTAGATCTACATTTGCCGTAGGGACTTCCACGCTAAATGCATATCGCTGCGGCACTTCCGGAAGGAACTCCAAGTTACAGGACTGCCCTAAGTTGTGAACAAGCACCGGTGATTGCAAGAGACGTTCAGAATTCATATTTCTCTTCTCCTACTGACAGTTTCTTCCAAAGTTTTGTTGAAACACATATATATATATATTTATGTAACTCGACAAGGTATGTCTAAGTAACTGCCTAAACCCAGAACATAAGTATTTTGTTCTCTCAACTCTTTGGTTTCGATCCTTCAGTCGTAACCAGCGCTCTCTTGAGCATAAGATATGCATCAGTCTTTGCAATCTGCCTGATGACCTCATCCTCGCTATGCAGGGTGTGAAAGTTTCCCGTCTGCTTACACTCGGTGATGTAGCTACCATATTCATGTTTCCTTATCTTTCCCACGTAGCACATTTTCCACGCACATTTTTCCTTTGGAGTGTTACAACTCCTATTTTTCCTGATTCAGAGAATTTACCTTAGTAACTTCGACTTACAAGTGCATGTCATCGCCAACGTCAACTCCGAAAGGACCAGAATTATCCTTGAAAGGTCCCGTCGCATAAATTGTTATACACTTTCCAGGGTCACCGAAATAAGGGTCCTGTTCGTAGTTCCTGAATAAAATGTACCATTTTTCTTCCAAGGGGAAACACTGAAAATAGAGACAGCAGTCAGTGCAGCTCTCTTCCCATCACGTGTTCAATTGCTGGAACATATTCGCTATCGGAACACACACACAGCGAATGCGTACGCAATGTGCACTACGTGCGCGCCCTCTACACACAAGAACCTTCGCGCAATGGGTCCCGAATGTCGCGCAACTGCCACATCTTCGTTAGCACAGTAGTTTTACTTGGCATATACAGCCTACCCGAAAGTACTGGCCGCACAGTCGACAACGCAGCGTTTAACACGAAGCTGCATACTACGCAGTTGAATGAATCTTTCGTGCCCTTGCATCGTCAGAAATTGAGGGCGGATCGCGAAGGCAGCGCAGTCTTAACGTACGTCTCACCAAGTCAAGAGGTCACCGTGTATATGTGACGCTGGTGCAGTACTTCATCCTTATCGATAGGACAGGACAGAAGCAACGAATATTGCCCTATTTTAACATGAAAGTGTTTTATGCCGGGGTCCACCAAGAAATCTGGGACGTACTTCCGCAACGGAAGTAGATGTCTCAAAAATAAATGCGCATTTAAGATAGCAAAAAATCACAGCATATCCAGTAGGTGAATGATGATGAGTGGGCGAAGCTGCGGAGGTTCATCGGTAAAAACCGTGAATCTTCCGTGAATCTTGCCCAGTACATCATCAAAGACGTGACAAACACTGTGTGTCGCCGTCTATAGTGCTCTCCTATCACGCTTGAGCACGCAGCGAGCGCCTCCGCGCCATCTATTGATCAATTCACGTACTAGCTAAGCAGCACCGCAGAGCTCGGACGGACGGACGGACAGACAGACAGACAAACGGACGGACAGACTCCCATACTACGTGTTCCCATACATCTGAATGAAGCGAGCACCGCAGCGCCATCACGCCATCTAGTGAGCACTTCCTAAATCTACAGGTGGCTACATACTATGTACGGAGGAGGGAACGACCCACGCCCTAAGGAGCTTCGCCCCTAAAAGTACCACTCACTGTTATTCGAACCCACAACGAGGGAGAGCGCGACCGAAGGAGTTCGAAGCGCTTCCACCACACGACCGACTGAGTTGCAAAGCGCAAGGAAAAACGGGCGTCATGACTTTACTAGAACGGTTTACAATTTGCATCTAATTGATGTCACGTTCAAGCAAAAGTATTTAGCAAGCCAAATTGCTCTTACATTAACGCCGCTTCCCGTTCACTGCACTTATGGCTCTCAGCGGTGCCACCGCCACCAAGCAATGATGGAGCGAAGTCGTAAATTGTCGTGTTAATATGCGTGCCACCAGTTAGCGCTTCAGTAGTCTCGATACCTCTATAACCTGCGCCCAATTCGGCGTCCTACTCGTCGTCCCTGCGCGTTGCTTCAGCCACGGCCGCAACATAATTTGTCTTGTGTGACATGTACGATATCCAGTTGAGTTGCGACGCGCTCTGCTCCAGGAACGCAAAGACAGCCGCCGGCAAGAAAATGATGCGCGTTTCGCAGAGAGAAGTGCGCGTTCGCAAAACGATCTGCTGACAAACAGTCCGGTTTTGCTTGCAATGTTCCATCATAGGCAAAAAGAGCTTTAGCTATGGTTTCACCGTTTGCCGACTCTCCTGATTTATGGCAGGTTTGCGCAGGGCGCTGTCGCATTCAATGCAGTGTCTCCGGAAAAATGTCAGTCGTTCAAGAGCTCTCGCTTCTGTTCAATTGTCGAGGATTCCTGTGCAGTATGGAGGTGCAGCTGATGTGTACATGCAAGGGGTTCACATCTGCAGAGCATCCAACTCATCTCCTCCCCCTAGACTCGCCACATTGCTGCTTCTGTGCAATGACAGGTGTCACTTTCAATTCCAATGACAGAGGGATCAACCACTTTTTTTTTGCGATACTATCACACTTGTTAGGACTGGTGATATATGCAGGCACACCCAACTGTAGTATAGCGGCGTTCATGACCGCAAGAGTTTGCAGAGATAACTCTACGCCATATGATCATCATTGGAGACGTCGTGTGAGGAAGTTTCAGGACAGGTAAGGAATGATTTCCTTATTTTGCGCTACGAAAGTTTGTCCCCAAGTGTCCCAACAGTTCACTCCACTTAAGAAGGCATCAAAGGGCTTATTCATGTTCACCATTACTGGTAGCCTGCCTAGTGTTGTGTACGAACTAATGAGTGCATACTGCAATAAATACGAAGATAAGGTCCCTACCATTACCAAATGATCATAATAACCACAGATGCCCTTGTCTAGCACTATGTGATATGCCACAGCTACTCTGGACGTCCGACCCTTCGGAGGAGAATGACTCTTCATTTGCGTAGCTTAAATGGAGTACGACGATAGCTCAAGACAAGTTTGTTCAACACCATCATAAAATGACTCATAAATCCAACACTTAAATCGTGCAAACAGGTCAGTTATCGTTCTCAGAAGCTGTCGTCGTCAAATTCGTTATATGTTTGTTCGACATCAGTCATTTTGTCATTTAGGCCGCAACTTAATGCAAAAGACGCAGCGAAATCGCTTATATTTGCCGCATTCTGGCGACAATGACTCCTTAAATCTTTCCTCAAGCAAGCTTAATCGGTCGCCGGCTTTCTTGGAACAATCCATGTAACCTTCACCGATAAGTAATCACATTAGCCTGAGAAGACGGCTGTCAGAACATATGGCGTAGCGTATGTTATCTGGGGTAGCCGTGAGGCTACCCTAATAATACACGTTACGTGCCTAAACCTGCGCATTCTCTTGTAGAATTACACTCATTACGGACTATGAATTTTGCGGGTTTGAAAGTCCCAAAACCAGATCTGATTATGAGAGACGCCGTAGTGGAAATCTCCAGAAATTTAGACCAGCTGGGATTCCTTAGCGCGCACTGACGTCACACACCATATGGGCCCCAACATTTCGCCTCCATCGAAATGCGGCCGCCGCGGCCTCGATTCGGTCCCTCGACCTCCGGATCAGTAGTCGGGTGCCATAACCGCTGGGTGACCGTGGCGGGGCTCCATTGCGGATTAGTAAAATGCGTTGTGAAAGGGCATGCTACTAAGACGGCAGAAATCATTTGTCACTGTTGTATCTGTGGAAAAATCTCGAATGTTACTGCTAACGAGCGTACAAAAATGTTACGTCTGTACAGCCGCTTGTGGCTGTAGACGATTTATTAAAGTACAGGAAACGTAAACAAGTTCAGAAGCGTAGCTCTAAGCGTTGGAGTCACTCCTGGCCAACGTTCGACACCAGGCTCGCGCTCGTGCCACAGCGCCAGTACAGTCGCGTGCGGCAACGCAATGCTCGCACCCCTGAGACTGACTCACACTTTCTTGCCAGGAGGCGTCACGTAGAACGTGAACTTAGATGAGATGGCTGCTGCCCAATAAGCCCTCGCATGCTACCTAAGGCACCAAGTCCACGCTGTCCGAAACGCACCCCGTCCAGCTGCAGACTCTTTCTCCCACGCCGGCGCTTGACCCTTACCGAGAACAGCAATCTGGCGCTGGTCTCCGTCCTCCTCCCGAGAAGGACAATGGCCGATCGCTTTCCCTGACCATGAGAATGACCCTTCTAAGGCCGGCACCGACGCGACTGCCTCTAGTGCGACGTCGAACGCATTATGTGCCCCTGGCAACGATTCGCCATGCCTTCGCTCTTTTGCAAAACTGCTTGCAGTATCTTCCCCAACTTAATGAGCAAACAGACAACTCAGTTGGTAGAGCATCGGACGCGACATGCGAAGGTCGTGGGTTCGGTTCCCACCGAAGGCAAGGTTTGTCTTTTCGTCCACTTTAATTCCTTTCTACTTTCTCCACAATTACAATACCACAAGTAACTTCCCCTATGCTTTCCTAGGCTTCATTGTCTGTTTGCTCGATTAGGTTGTTTCTGACAGATAAAGAACGAGCCCTTGACCCCTTCCCTTTCGTTATTTCATAGCTTGGGCCTCGTTGCGACAGACTTGGTGCCTTAGGTAGCATGCGAGGGCTTATTGGGCAGCAGCCATCGCATCTAAGTTCACGTTCTACGTGACGCCTCCTGGCAAGAAAGTGTGTTCCACATACGCCGCCTTGGCCATGAGTGGCGCTGCCTAACAATCCCAGGATAATACGTACATAAATACACAATTAAGTGGACGGGGGGACGACCGCCTTCGTAGCTCAGTTGGTAGAGCATCGGCCGCGACATCCGAAGGTCGTGGGTTCGGTTCCCACCGAAAGCAGGGTTTATCTTTTCGTCCACTTTAATTCCTTTCTGCTTTCTCCACAATTACAATACCACGAGTAACTTCCGCTATGCTTTCCTGGTCTTCATTGTCTGTTTGCTCATTAACTTGTTTCTAACAAATAAAGAACGAGCCCTTGACCCCTTCCCTTTCGTTAAATTGTGGAACGTGATTTATAAATGAATTGCTAAATTATGTAAGATGCGTTATAACTGACTTACTAAATTGTGTATGCAAACGGGGGTCGAAATATCAAAGGTGCAGTCGGGAACCACTATAGTATTGAATGCAGAAAAATTAATTGAAACAACGGTAGCAAAACCAAGCAGTAAAAGTCGTTGTATGCAATGTAATACACTCGACAAAAGAAACAACAGCAACAAGCAGCAAAACAAACAAAAACTAAAATTAGACGGAATATTCGAATGGTTCCAAAGCCAAAAAATGAAATAACCGAGAAAGGGAAAGGAAAGCAGTCATATCTATTTTTACCAATCTAAAAGGACACTGCATGCCATGATTCGTCGACAAAAGCTTGTCAAAAGATGTGATAGAGATCGTGAGTAAAAGAGCTGACAAACCTTCCTTAGAATGTTGCACGGCTGTGAAGAAAGTTCCAAGTTCAATTCTGATCTTCCAAATTGATAGAGAGGGTCAGAAGATTTATTTGAAACACGTATGCCGTGTTTTAAGCGACACTATGCCACTCGTGCGCAGGAAGGTGCGAATAAATGCTCCGGAGGACTACGACCGCCTTACTGACATAGAATTTTTGGATACAGTGTTCACTGTGGCTTTACCTTAATCTATTCGCACTACCGCGCCCTGGCAAACGCTATAAGAAAACTACCAAGACGAAAGTTCGCGCGAGAATTGCACTAATGCCCATGATGTTGTGACGGCTACCGCGAAAAGTGCGAAAGCAGTCTATATATTGTGATTCCAGCGAGAGACAGCAGCATGTGTATTCAAGAATATTTCAACAAAAAGCCCAATGAAGTCATACTTACTGCCCCCTCGTTCTGGTAGATTCCGAGTGCAGGATTGTCGTATGGTACGTCTTGACTCCCGCTGATGAGGGAAGGCAGAAATGCGAAACTAAACATCGCCACGAACTCCCGCGGCGACATTCTTGCAGTATCCTCTTGCTCACTTTGTGAATTCCAGCGTCTGCATTCGAGGTTTTAAGTGAGCCGCTCTAATTTGAATGAACAATTTTACTTAAATGCTGTCGCTGTGTTGTGCGACATCCGGAACACCCGAGCCAGCTTACTGACATAAACTCAGCATGATATGACACGTGCGGATCGGAAAGAAAAATAAAGAAAGAGTGCCCTAAGCTCATTAAAAACGTTCATGACCTACTTCAAAACACATTTGGCCCGTGCCCTGACTTTCGTGTTATGCATTTCCTTTGCTGAAGAGGATGTTTTCTTTTCTGATACGCTCGACCAAGTTAGATGTGATGGATATTACGAATATGCAGGCGACGCGAAAACCAATATAATGTAACCAACAAATAGTGCAATAAGCAAGCAGAAAAAAAAACTGATTATATTACACTAACATTGCTTCGTTACTGCAGCCGGTGTCTATGAATATGCTTAGATTTTCTATATTTTTCATGATATATTTTGCAGTAAGAGGCATCACTTAAATACCGCAGCGGCGGTGGCAGTCAGCAAAGGTTTGGTGTACCACTTGCAAGACCCCTGGACAAACGGGAAGATGGAAAGTTGCGCTAATTGATAAGCTTTCACATTGATGGTAAACGGCGCGGAGAAAAAACGCAAAGCGAAAGTTACCAAAGGAGAGGATACCGTTCCTTCTGTTTTAGGGGCGAAGCTTCTTAGAGACGAGGCTTGTCTGCCGTTGTAATGTCGTAGCCGCGCTCGCGCTCGGTCGGCGCAGTCGCTCGGTCGGCGCTCGCGCTCGGTCGGCGAACTTAGAAGAGATGGCTGCTGCCCAATTAGAGGGCTTATTGCTGCCCAATAAGAGGGAGTCTAAGTTCACGTTCTACGTGACGCCTCCTGGCAAGAAAGTGTGTTCCACACACGCCGCCTTGGCCACGAGTGGCGCTGCCTAACACTCCCAGGATAATACGTACATAAATACACAATAAAGTGGACGGGGGGACGACCGCCTTAGTAGCTCAGTTCGTAGAGCATCGGACGCGACATCCGAAGGTCGTGGGTTCGGTTACCACCGAAGGTAGGTTTGTCTTTTCGTCCACTTTAATTCCTTTCTACTTTCTCCACAATTACAATACCACAAGTAACTTCCCCTATGCTTTCCTAGGCTTCATTGTCTGTTTGCTCATTAAGTTTTTTCTAACAAATAAAGAACGAGCCCTTGACCCCTTCCCTTTCGCTATTCCATAGCTTGGGCCTCGTTGCGGCAGACTTGGTGCCTTAGGAAGCATGCGAGGGCTTATTGGGCAGCAGCCATCTCGTCTAAGTTCACGTTCTACGTGACGCCTCCTGGCAAGAAAGTGTGTTCCACACACGCCGCCTTGGCCACGAGTGGCGCTGCCTAACACTCCCAGGATAATACGTACATAAATACACAATAAAGTGGACGGGGGGACGACCGCCTTCGTAGCTCAGGTGGTAGAGCATCGGACGCGACATCCGAAGGTCGTGGGTTCGGTTCCCACCGTAGGCAGGTTTGTCTTTTCGTCCACTTTAATTCCTTTCTACTTTCTCCACAATTACAGTACCACAAGTAACTTCCCCTATGCTTTCCTAGGCTTCATTGTCTGTTTGCTCATTAAGTTGTTTCTAATATATATATATATATATATATATATATATATATATATATATATATATATATATATATATTATAAAAGAACTTGTTGTTGGGCTAGTTGGTAGAACATATCTAAACCTTATTCTGAGCGCAACCACACGACACTTCCACACACACACCCACACACCCAGGCATCCACCACGCACAGCGCTCACTTCCTATTGCTTCGGTCAAACCGAAACCGGTCAAACCGAAAGGTGTGTTAATGACCGGTTAAGGGAACACGCCCAAAAATTAATCAAACGAGATGATAAGTATGCGCACCTAGTTGCGCACTGTATAATGTGTGGCTGTGACGCAGGATTCTCCGAGACTAAGATTCTGGGCAGAAGCAAAAGAAAAACTGCACGTGAAGTGTTGGAGGCTTTTTACATTGAAAAAGATAAGGACCACTGTGTAAGCACCCCGTCGCTATCTCTGTTTCCTAGTGAAATGCAGTTCATAAGATCAAGACTGTAAGATAGAAAGAGCAAGAAGGAAATGTATATGTTGATTGTGTGTGTTGGCTTCACTTGATGTATGCGCGCATGTGCCACATGTATATATTCAGCCTTCGTGTGTTGAATAAATTCAGTTGGAAGTGAGCGCTGTGCGTGGTGGATGCCTGGGTGTGTGGGTGTGTGTGTGGAAGTGTCGTGTGGTTGCGCTCAGAATAAGGTTTATATATATATATATATATATATATATATATATATATATATATATATATACGAATGTCAGTGAGCTCCGCTGAAGCTTGCCCGCTCGTGCAAGGTGCCCGGCGACGCAAAGGAAGAGAAGGAAGAAGTCATAATAGAACAGCCAGTCTGCGGCAGAATGCGCTGTGTCTATGTCTCTTTCCTTTACAATATGTAGTGGTGTTCGGGCCGTCTCCCCAGGAAACTTGACGCACCTGCTGATGCTACCACTGCCGCAATTTTATGTGAGTAGTGAACGTTATACTGCACATATTACTTATTCGTCGTTTATTTTGGATACATTCCCATACTCAGCACGCAGAAATCGAGTGACACGCATGCTTCAATGAGACTATCATTCGAGGCGTCCTTCCGCTGCTCACTGCGCACTCGGTGTGAAAGATACCCTGCAACACTTTTGGAACACACTGAGCAAACGGAGCGGATAGGTCGTGCAGGCTTCTGTGAACCTGTGAGCCAAATATTATTGTGCTACAAGCAGCAGTGGATTTGCAGTTTTGTGTTAAGTACGGTAGCAAATCGCCTGCTATTGTTTCAACAAGTGACCTCATTATCAGGGACCTCATTAGCAGTGCAACAAGTGACCTCATATTATCGTGATGCAAGCAGCAGTGGATTTGCAGTTTTCTTTTAAATACAACAGGAAATCGCCTGCTCTTGCTGCATCTAGTGCTCTCATTATCAGGAACCTCATTAGCAGTGCAACAAGGGACCTCATAATATTGTGCTACGAGCAGCAGTGGCTTTGCAGGTTTGTTTTAAATACAACAGGAAATCGCCTGCTATTGTTTCAACAAGTGACCTCATTATCAGGGACCTCATTAGCAGTGCAACAAGTGACCTCATAATATTGTGCTACGAGCAGCAGTGGAGTTGCAGGTTTGTTTTAAGTACAACAGGAAATCGCCTGCTCTCGTTTCAACAAGTGACCTCATTATCAGGGACCTCATTAGCAGTGCAACACGCGATCTCCTATTATTGTGCTGCAAGCACCAGTGAATTTGCAGTTTTGGTTTAAATACAGCAGGAAATTGCCTGCTCTCTCTTAAATAAGTGACGTCATTGGCAGGTGGCACCGATCCACAAATTTCCTGCTCTTCTTTCAACAATTAACGTCACTGCCGCCACCCCATAGGTCGCTTCGCTCACCTTGGTCCTCTTAAAGAGAGGTACTCAGATTACCTTTAATTATTAATGCGAGATGAAGAAATAATACACCGCAGACTAGCTTGCTGTGATCGTAAGTTCAGCGAATGCTATATCTGCCTCAAATAAAGTAGCCGGCGCCCTAGTAATATTTGTCGGAAGAAAGAGCTGGTGAATTACAGCTGTGTTTGAAATCAAACAAAAAATTCCCTCGTGCACGCAGCTCAATAATATTCGGCTCGCGTGTACATAACAACCTCGACGACTGATCGGCATCGTTTGCTATTGAGATTCCGAGTGTTGCAGGCCTCCCTTAGCAACTGGGACTTCGCGCGATGGACCAGCATGCTACATACAGTGCGCACTAGAATTGCGCTTAGCGTCAACAAATTTTCGCTGTGGATTTGATTTCGCGTGCAGAAACTGCCATCCATGGCCAGGTAATAGTGAAGTTAGTACAATGCAGCGAAATACGACTGAATTGGGGTAGCGATTTTATGCGGGGTAGCAGGAAAGTGTATTACGTGTAAAAAAAGCCGCCGTCAGTGCACACACACACACACACACACACACACACACACACACACACACACACACACACACACACACACACACACACACACACACACACACACACACGTACTACTTGCGATTTGGTGTCGCTTATGTTGCAACATTTTCCGGAACCGTGGTTCGAATCCCGGTCCCGGGAAATTCTCCACCGGGTTGAAAATAAAACAAAAACATCCGCCTGTTGATTGAATTGCAGACGGAGGCTCGGGGTGCGCCGGATGCCGGCGACCACAGCCGGTACGGCGCTCCCTCACTAGAGCAGGATTGGCCACCCTGGTGCAGTTACGGCCATGAGCTCCCATGAATACGCCAATTTACCCTCGGCCCTCAGCGCTCAGCGGCTGCGCAGCAACTGACCACGGCGGCGGTCAGACTTGTGACGCAGCGGAGGGTGCTAAGAATCTCTGGATCCGGACAGGCCGTCGTTGGAATCTGACCCTGGCAACGTTTAACGCAAGAACTTCATCTAGCGAGGGGAGTCTAGAGGTACTGTTTGAAGAATTAGCTGGCATTAAATGGACGTTATAGGCCTCTTTGAGGTTAGGAGGACGGGGGAAGCCTTTACCGTGCTGAAAAATGGGCACGCCCGATTTTAGCGATGTCTTGAGGACAAATGATAACTAGGAGTGGGATTTATGGTCAACAAGAACATTGCTGGGCACATAGAGGAATACTATGGGATTGACGAGAGGGTAGCAGGTCTTGTACTTAGGCTTAATAAGAGGTAAAAATTGAAGGTGGTACAGGGCTGTGCACCTACATCCAGCCATGACGACCAGCTAGTTGAACGCTTCTGTCAAGATGTGGAAACGACAATGGCTAAAGTAAAGACTCGGTGCACTATTGTTACGGGAGACTTCAATGCTAAGGTAGGCAAGAGGCAGGCTGGAGACAAGGCAGTCGGGAACTATGGCGTGGGTTGTAGGAATGACAGAGGGGACTTATTAGTAGAGTTCGCAGAACGGAATAATCTGCGCATCATGAATAAGTTCTTCCGTAAACGGGAGAATCGGAAGTGGATGTAGAGAAGCCCGAATGGCGAGCATAAAAATGAAATAGACTTCATACTATGCGATGACCCTGGCCTCTTGCAGGATCTGGAAGTGCTGGGCATAGTTAGGTGCAGTGACCACAGGATTTTGAGATCTCGAATTGGGCTAGACTTGAGGAGGGACCGCAAAAAGCTAGTACGTAGGCAACCGATCAATGAGCTAAAAGTAAGAGGGAAAGTCGAAGAATTCAGGAAAGCACTGCCAAACAGATATTGAGCTCTAAGCGTGCAAGCAGACATTTGCGTTCAGGAAGTCAGCGACAACCTCACACGCACTGTCACGGAGTGTGCAATAGAAGTAGGAGGTAAGATCGGTAGACAGACTACTAGCAAACTTTCCCAGGAAACGAAAGACTTGATTAGAAAATGGCAAGACTTGATAGTATACAATGCAACTGACAGAATAGACCTAGCGGATCATTCGAAGTTAGTCGATAAGCGTAAGACAGCCCACATACGAAAGCATAATATGTAGGGGATTGAGCATGCTCCAACGAACGGAAGGAGCCTGAAAGCGGTTAAGATACGTCCAGGCATAGGCAAAGATCAGACGTATGCATAACGAGACAGGCAAGGCAATGTGATCACGAATAGGGATGACATAGTTACAACAGCCGACGAGTTATACAGAGACCCCTACAGAAGCCGTGATAACCAGAGTAATAGTGAGCGGGGAAGCAGTTTACAAGTGGCTGACATTCCACCAGTACTGACAGAGGAAGTAATGAAAACTTTGAAACAGATGCAAGCGGGAAAGGCAATCGGTGATTATGAGATAACAGCTGATCTCTTAATGAATGGTGGGCAGATTCTACTGGAAAAGCTGGTAAGTCTGTACACGCAAAGCCTAATGACAGCGAGCACACCGGAATCTTGGAAGAATCGAACCTCATCCTAATCCTTAAGAAAGGTGACACAAAGAACTTGAAAAATTACAGGCCGATTAGCTTACTGACAGTCGTCTGCAAGGTATTTACCAAGGTAGTCGCTAACAGCATTCGTACCACCATAGATTTCAGTCAACATAACGAACAAGCACGGTTTCGTAAAGGCTATCAACAGTAGATCATATTCACACTACCAATCAGGTGATAGAGAAATGCTCGAAGTATAGTCGACCCCTATATATAGCCTTCATAGATTACGAGAAAGTACTTGACTCGGTCGATACCTTTGCAGTCATGCAGGCATTGCGGAATCAGGGCGTAGACGAGCACTATGCAAGACTACTGGAAGACATCTACAACGACTCCGCAGCCACCATAGTCCTCCAAAGGAGAGCAGGAAAATACCTATAAGGAAGAGCGTAAGACAAGGCGACACTATCTCTCCAATGTTATTCACAGCATGTTTACAATAAGCGTTTAGAACACTATTGGGAACAGGGGGATGTAAGAGTGAATGGGGAATACCTAAGTAACCTCAGATTGGCTGACGATATAGCCTTGCTAAGTAACTCGGGAGATCAATTGCAAAGCATGATTACTGACCTAAACAGGCAAAGTATATCAGTGGGCCTGAAAATTAATATGCAGAAAACCAAAGTAATGTTCAACAGCCTTGGCCGAGCACAGCGATTTGAGATAGCTGGCGAGGCATTGGAAGTAGTAAGTGAATATGTCTACCTAGGCCAGGTAGTGACCCCAGACCCGAATCATGAGGCTGAGGTAATTAGTAGGATTAGAATGGGGTGGAGTGCACTCGGTAATCATTGTCAGGTAATGAATGGTAGCTTACCATTTCCTCTGAAGAGGAAAGTGTATAACAGCTGCATCTTACCGGTACTCACATACGGGGCAGAAACTTGGAGGCTAACTGAAAGGGTTCAGCTCATATTGTGGACTACACAGCGAGCTACGGCACGGAAAATGGTAGGTGTAACCTTAAGGCATAAGAAGAGGGCAGAGTGTGTTAGAGAATAAACGCGTGTTAGGGACATCCTGATAGAAAGTAAAGAGAAGAAATGGATGTGGGCTGGCCATGTAACGCGAAGACAAGACAACTGTTGGTCATTAAAGGTAACAGAGTGGATTCCTAGAGAAGCCAAGCGTGACAAGGGGCGGCAGAAAGTTAGGTGGGCAGATGAAATCGCGAAGTTTAGGGGGTAAATTGGGCCCAGTTAGCACAGGACAGAGATACGCGAACGTAAGTTCGTGTCTTGCTGCGCCTCTGCAAGTTTTCCTTATATATGACGAACATTATTCCACTTGATAACAACGCTTATGTAGAAGAATCAGACGGAAAAGGTTGCACGGTGCAGCATTTAGAGAGGGCAGCAAAGCTATGTTTGAATGTAACAGTAACATGTAAGAAAAAAATATTCTATTGACTAGTCATTCGAACGTACATCAGTCATCGCGATACGCTGCAGAACAAAAACGTGTTCATGAAAAAAAAAATTTACCCATGAGGCATTGGGCATTCGTCTCCAATGCGTGATGCTTCAGTGTTAACGGCTGCATTCACTACGAAGTAGAGCGACGTTATTTCACGAACACATACCCTCATAAGCATACGTGCATGCGAAATATTTCTTAACAAGCGAATGAACAAAAATCATTGATCACGGAGCGGATAAGTGTCAAGCGGAAATTTCGTCATTTTAAAACTAAGGAAAAGAGTGCATTCAATTTCGTATAAACGAGCCCACTCTGCTACAATACAATGAACGCCACAAGCACGCTGTCTCTTCGGTACAAGATATAACGTACGTAGGGATCCTGCAATGAAACAACGACATATAATATGTCTGCGAAATATAATATACATCTCCAGACTGAAATTTGCACGTTTAAATCTGAGCTCGGCGTTTGCATTGTAGTGATACCTCGCCGAAACATAATTAACGCAGAAACAGATATGAATCACCGTGGAAGTCTCTCCGGAGGCACGAGCGTCATGAAAGAAGCGTAGCACTTTGTCATAGGACTGTAGGCGGCTGATTGGCGAGGGCAGGTATAGGCATGCACCGCAAGATCCCAGCACCGGACAAGCTGGCGGCCCCCGTAATATATAATAAAAATAAACACAATACATCCATACGTGCTCGTGTAGGTACTCGTAACACACTGCTCAATCGTAACCCGACGTATTAATTTAGTTCGTTGTTCGTCAGCTCATTATCTCTGTCCTGCACTATCCGCCCAGTAACATAGCTTGTTCAAGTCTTCACTCCCCAGTCCGTATCACGTGAAACACTGGACAGCTTATGGTATACCATATATCTGCTGGGCACAACAGCGTGTCTGTAATAATACTATGGAACCAGATAACAGGTCGTGTGATTTTTTTGGCATTCGTGCTCTGCAAGAATGACGAACCCCGAAATGCAGAAAACCGCAGCAGCGTGGTCAATTGAGTAACAATATAATCAACATTCTCAAAAGAGTCACAATTCCTCTGACAAAGTTTAAATGTGACCGAGAACGCGCGCACGACCCTAAAGCTCATCTGAATGCTGAGCTGCGCGAAGTCATTCCACCGTCACAAGACGTCATGATTCCCTGCGGCAGATTTGCAGATACGCCACAAAAATACTGCGCGATTACTCAAGCATGCACGTAATTCCACAGCCCGGAACTGAAATCTCATGACTGCAATGCCACAGTGAATGAATGCGTGCAAACGCTTGCCCTACAACATGCGATATCCGATGGATGTATTCGTCTGTTTAAGACACGAGTAAATTACTTGTATTCCCACAGATATGCAGGCGCTGTACTCACTACCCGTAACCACCAAATGACAGGATGGTGGGAACGAAGCCAATGCACTTATTACTCACTAATCGGGGTAAACACGCACATAGGCCCAACAAAGTTTCAGAATGCATTCATACACGTTGATCTGAATAATAAAACCACAGTTGCATTGGTTGGTGTTTAAATTGGTGCGTCAGCTATATGAGAGCTTATATAGCATTCATGCTCATTGTATCTGTTACACACAGATTTTCCAGATCTGCGCAACACGTGAGTGATCTCACAGGCATCCTGCTAAGCCATTAAATGTGGTACTTGCATTTATTTTCGCCGACACGTAGATATTGATGTTGCAGGATCCATTCACAGAAACACCGGGATTGAACCAGGGTTAACGCAAGGAGGAAAGCAGAAAGAACAAAATGCTACCACACAAACACACACAGCAGTTGCAGCAAGGTAAACGAATTTTCTCCAGAAACAAAAGAAGAGCTTAAGAACATAACTACACTGACTACATCGGCAACCACCCATCCCAGCTTCGCTGGCTTTGCTTCACGTCTGTGCTAGCCTGCGCCCTCTCGCCTCTTCGCCCCTGCGACCGGCGAGAGAAGGAGGAGCCAGACATTCTGGCGCCTCTTTCCCGGGCCCATGGCAGCCGGCGACATCTCGGCGCCGAATACTGTGCTGACGCCCGCCAACGCTTTGAGCCATGCGCTGCGTTCGCATCTCCGGTGGGGAGGGGAGTGCCGGACAGGTTGGGAGGGGGGTGGGGGGGGGGGCGAACTGGCAGTATTGTGCAACGTTTACGTTCGGTCTCCGAAAGACATTTCGGAGACTCCTTCATCGTCCCTGTGATGTCGCTCCAGCTCGCGACGTCTTTGAGATGTCAACCACGCGATATAAGACGTCGATGCCCCTATAAGACGTCTTTTTTATTGTTGTGTGCTAGCTGCCAGCCGCTGCGGGACTTTGGGCGCCGCTTGCGTGCTCGCCCCTTTCTTTTCTTGTTTTTTTTTTTGCTTTCCATCAAGCTTGACGCCGGGTTCTTCGACGAAATGGGCACTATTTTGTGACAATGCAAACACACTACAGCTTTACAATAACAGTCCGTTAGACGGCACATAACTGGCAATTCGCACCGGTGACTGCTCATCGACACTTGTGTTCCTCATATATGTTTGAGCAACCACCGAAACGTCAGAGCTGGCGTCCCCTGATGGTTTCACAGTGGTGGTGCGTGGTGGCTGCTTTGTGGCCGTGTGGGGTAGTGGTGCAGGCGCATTTTGTTTTGTTTGCTCGGGCGTGCGGCTACAGCATTGACAATGGAAAAGTTTTTTTTTTTTTGCAATGGAAGAGCAGAAAATGCACAAATGTACAAAGCAAAATGTGTTTCGCACCGTTGTGAGAGAAGTGTGCTAGGTCTCGAACAGGTGGTGCAGCATTGCAAGGAAATAACATGAAAAATATAGCATGCAGTTGTAGTATGCTCTGACAGCGTGGCGAAGTGGTGAGGTGGAGGCGCTCTACACACGTGATTGGAAAAACATGCGCACGTCACTACCACGGATATGAGCTAATCCTGTAATAATTGAAGGGCATGTGCACTGGCGCACACACGCAACAGCACTTCTGCTTTCTAGCACAATAACAAAAATTCAACTTGCAGATATATATTAACAACAGCAACAGTGCAATGTACTAATGTGCTATAGTTATGGGGAACCATAAGAGGCAATGCACGATAATAACTGTGTGCGGAAATAATGAAACCTGCTTGGAAAGTTTCTCTGCAAAGGTCTTCTTCAAGTACGCCAATATGCTCCAATAGCCTTCGATTTCCCTCTTTTAACTTGTCAATATCTTTTTTTGAGACGTTATGTCTCTGGCCTTTTCTCTTTTCCGCAGCTCTCACACAACGAACATGCAGATTTGCAGTGTGCTGTCGTGCCTGATGTTACATTACAATGATGGGATGCCTGGAAGTTTAGGTTTCCACAGTGAGGTATTGGCACAGCTTCGTGTTTTGAACACTCAACAGTGAATTAGAGCTTCAATTAAACACTGTCAAGACCACTTCCTGCTGTAAGTTACAGATATTCAGTTTTCAATCATCAGCACATGAAGCAGCTCAGGAAAAAAATAAGTATCTAACGAAAAATTTCTCCCTTATGTATGCATACTCTCATGAGTTGAGCAGTGAGGCAGAGGGGGAGGGGGTGAGCTGGGGCAGTAAATTTGCTGAGGACATCGACAAGCTGCTGCAGCAGGCAATGAATGTCGTCTGGCACCTCAAACTCCTGCACCAGGGCTTGTGTGAACCTATGGCAGCTACTGCGTCTTAGAGCCGAGCTGGGTGAGCAGCTACTGCTGTCTCGGCATCTGGGATTCCTGCTGCTGGTTGCAAAAAGATCGAAATGAATTCACATGCAAGGCAATGCTAACGAGGCCTGATGGCATTTACTGTTTTGATCTGAATTTACAAGATTGTGAGCTCGTGCACAAATGCTATAGTGCCTCTGTACAAGCACCACAAATTTGCATGCACACTACATACAGAAAAGAAGCATGCCTACCTTTTGCTAACATATGCACTTGCATTTTTCAGACATTCACATATTGCTTTCATATACAGAGGTTATGTGAAAAACGAGTAAGCAACTGTATCTCTACGTATCTCCACTCATACACGTACCATGTACTGATTGACTTTAGTGGGCATTGCTGCAAGGGGGGGGGGGATCTATGATAATTTGGTATTGCACAGAGCACAAACAAAGGCCATGTGTCCGAAACAAATGTCAACACTTCATGTGAAAGGCTCAACACCGAAGTTCGGGCTGTTTCCTTTATTGACGTGCACAGCTTTAAACAAAATGACTAAGTTGTGATTTCACAAGGTAGATAAGAGAGTAAGTGAAGGGGCCACTGCATATGGGCACAAGAAGGCAAATATCCTACTTTGCGAGCTGCATATCATGAGCATAGCAGATGCGTGTGGCGTCTGTTACTTCCCAAATAACGCGAGAAATAGCGCGCATTTTCTGTCTTACGCTTTTTGTGCAGGACTACGGAAAAAAAACATGGCACCATTTGTATAGTCCGAGTTGTATTTGTTACAGACATTAACACGAGCCACGGTTTCATACGTTCGCACTTCTGTGAGGAGCATAAAACACATCACTGAACATCACACTACGTTAGGCAAGCAGTGCTAAAGATCATGTTAAAATCTTATGGCATGCACGCCAGTACACCTTATTTTCGTAATCTCATTTCTAGCTTCGGATTTCCTCGTTTTTAAACAAGGCAACGTAGAGTCTGTGCTAACTGTTGCGAATGCAGCAGCAGCTTTCTTGGATCGATGACGGCAGTGGCTGGTAGCTTGCACAACGGAGGACTGCAGCTGATCACAGATTTCATGAAATTACGCTGTGCCGTGGCGGTGCCCCGTTAAACGGCGCTCGCTACCTTGCGAGCTCTCGATCGCAGCCAGTTCACTATGTTCCATTTTACTGTCCTATAACATGAGGAGTTGTCCTCCCAACAGCTTCCTGTTGCAGGAAAACAAAGCGCACACATCAAACAACGCACGTAGCGGCAACAGACCACGGCAGTAACAGTTTGTACTCACCTCAGTTCAGTGTTACATGACTCCCGAAAAAAATGCGGAGTGTCGAATTTCTTCTCACGCGAAAGTACTACACTTCTGTCCCAAAGTTGCAACTGATCCGGACAAATAACCGATGAAAACACAGTCTGTTGTTTCCCACAACAGTTGCCAGTTTGCTCGCGCTCAGCGATATGGCTTGGATTCATGTACGGCGCAAATGTGGCTACGACTACGAATACATATATGTTTTCGTTTTGTTTGCCTCCTATTTCTTTCGCTTTTGAGTTTTAATGCTCCTAGACCATTTTAATTTAATAAGCGTGCAACCGCAACTTTATTAACTACTTTTTACCAAACCTAATTACTATGCAAGCCCGCCAACACGGCGGAGAAGGAGGAAAGGGGTCTCTCCCACGTACGACGCGCCGCAATCTGAACAAGGAATGGAGTAAATCACACCTTGCGCTCTCTGCCTCGGCAGCCTGTCCTTCGGGCGCGGAAAGAAACGGCCAAGCGTGGAAATTGGCTTGTGTGCTACTCTTATTCCCTGCTCAAACAGCACACGTGCGAGCGCTTCGCTGGTACCCTGAAAGTAGGGAATACACACACGTATGGGCTTGGAAGGCGGCGGGTCAGTGTCCTTTCGAAGGGGTCGGTGGGGATTAGTCTGGCCATTCAGTTCACCGTGCAACGGGAAAAGAACAACTGCTTGCCGTTCCTTGATGTCCTTGTGACAAATGTGGATGGCATGCTCCAGTTCTCGGTTTACCGAAAGCCGACTCACACCGGCCGCTATCTCGCTTCTAAAGAACGGCTATTCGAAAGCCTTCGTTGGAAAGGTCGCTCGCCGCCAGACTAACCCCCGCCGACCCCTTCGAACTATTGATAAGATAAATACATTCGATCCGAACCGGGGTTGATCACCCGTAAAGCTGCTCTCGGTGCTAACTCAATTATCTTGCACCAGGCATTTAGCTGCGACCTGTTTCTGACCAAATATGCGTCTTTACACTGTGCTCAGCACCTTACTCTGAAGCTTTCATAGTAAGCATTGAAATGACACAAAAAAGAAAAAAACGAAACACCCAGTGCAGAAACTGGCTCACAAAAGGCCAATGTCTTGCGAGTTCAGGAAGGTTGGTTTCAAGATTGGAAAATATCTCACGAATGTCAGACCCATAATTCCGTCCTAATTGCATGGCTTTGGCAATAATTGTTACAGCCCGGGCAAATTAGGCCAATGTTTCCTGTCTATCAGAATGGGTCTTAGCAATACTGCTTAATTATTCTCGAACGTGGACGAATGATCTCATGTCTATTGAAGTGACTTGATGAATAACTGGTGAACAATTCCTGTAACATGGACCAATGTATTATGTCTATTGAGGTAGCTCGGCCAATAGTGGTTAATGATTCTGCAATAAGGACTAAATGTCATCTCTTTAGAAATGGCACAGCCAATGCTGGTTAATGGCTGTGTAATTTGGACCTACGTTGGCATACTATCAGAGTGGTAGAGCCAATATTGACGTTACGTTGTCAATTCCACGACCATGGTTGGGCCCGGAACTGCCAATGCATTTCAACATTGGCCCCTCTTACTGTTGCCTGGGTCGGTGCTCTCATGGTCGTCTCGTTCAGCTGGCAAGCACCAAATTCGAATGGTATGCCACCAAAGCATCACAAAGATGAGCGATTGATCTTTGCATCCTTAACATGACATACTCGTCGTGTACGTTACGACTGACGACACTGTAGTCACGTACGGCTCAGACCCGCAGTGCTCGGCACATGGTATGGGGTATGCCACGCAGGTGATTGCATCTTACACAGGCTATGTCAGTCAAGGATCAACTAAAACACACATTTCACCTATCATCGTAACACTCTCAAAAGTAAGAAATGCATATCGTTTTCTTAGCTTGCGACTGTGGTGACTATAAAGAAGCACATAGGCTCCGACATACTCGCTATGCTTTCTAAAGACAAACTATACCAAACGGTAAAGCCGTAGGAAATGAACCCATTTCCACAAGTTTCGATGCAAGCACTGTACCACAGTACTACGGCGGCTCCTTCTACACGGTATATATAATATATAAAGCTCTTGGGCCGGCAGTCTTGCTGAAGATGCTCCTATAAAGTTAAATGCTCTTCTAGTGCGCAGTGAGTGCTACCATAGCAGTGAGATAAAAACACTGGTGTTATACTTTCACTCCCATGGTTTTATCTAACTGTGCTCGATTTCGTAGAAGTAGTTCAATGAACGCGTCTTAGGATGCGCACAACAGCTCAGTGTAGCATGCATTTGCCTTCGACAAAGTAAACGTCTGTGTGCTAATGTGAGTGCTGACGTTACGACGTAAAGTGAGCCACTGTTCAGTCGCCACAGTGCTGTCGCCGTTCCAGGATACGACAAGTTTGACATGCACATGCCCTTTGCTCAGACCTTCATCTCGTTTGTAACATTGGTGAAAGCCGAACATTTCACCATTCGCGATTTCTCGCTGACTCTTTCGCGTGGTACTGATTCCCACAATGCATGGGATCTGCCGGAATTTCGTATATCTTTCCTTGTAAAATAGCGAAGCCGTTTAGGTTCCCGGCCGCACCTTCTCGGTCACCAGGAAAGTAGCATCATCATTGCCTATGGTTACCAAGAGTGCGCGTACAGTTCTATCCAATGCCCAACGTGCGTCGTTCGCACGCACACTTCTTTCTTCTCTTGCGCTCATGCCCTCAGCCTGCTGTTACACGGCAAAACAGCGGGTGATGGGTGGACTTGTAGCACGTGCAAGCAGAACAAGAAGAAAAGGCAGTGTACGTCTATTTGTCCAGTTCAGAGCATCTTGCAAGGGAGCGCGTTTATGCATAGCCTCGCGCCACGAGAGCATTCGTCCTCTCATGGCGCCCAAGCAGCTCTTCTGGAATAGCATAGGCATGCATAGTGTCGCATAGCAAAGTGTCTGGAAGGCGTCAAGCTGAAGCCACGCGTGCCGCGTCTGCCACCGGCTATGGTTCCGCGCGAACGTCTTTACGCTGTGCTTGACGCAAAACTTCGAGAAGCGTTAGCTGGTCCTCGCAGTGCTTCGCGAGGTGTTTCCCGAAGCCTCTGACCGCATCCAAATGTGGGTGTGCACGTGATAAACACGGACTAATCATGTACCCATCAGCTTCGCTAACCTTGCGCTACTAGTGCCAACTTGGCAAATTTAGTCTTTCCGAATATTTTTGCAACTGCTACTATCTATGAAATTTCAGCTGAAGGGATCAGCTTCGTATATTCTCCGAAGCGTGACAGCCGTTTCCCAACAAAACTAATACTATGTCTTGTGTTAAAGCCATGTAAACTTGAGACAGAATGTGGGATATCTCTTACATCCCGTCAAAGATTGGCGTAAGCGAGCTCTTTTCAGAAAGCGTTAGTACTCTTCGAAAGCGGACGTCGTAGAAGTTTATCTATTGTCTCGTACTCTTTCTTCTAAAGTACGAGATGTTCGTAACGTTGTGTCAAAGTCACCTGTGACGTACGCCTGTGTAAACCCCTTCAGAAAAGCCAATGTTCGGTATGCCAACTAAGCCCGATCCGTCTCGTTTTGTAGCTTTACTTTTTTGTTTGTTCAGATTGTTGAATGACAAATGTGCGCCCTTTAACGTTTGTGCGGCTTCCAACATTCAATGCCAGTTGTCTGCCGCCAACTTTTGAACGATTCCTTGAGGCCCGACATCTGTGGTTTAGCCTTCACTTGGTCCGAAGCCATGTGACCTTTTATATTTCTTGTCGCGTAAGCACATGAACGTTCGTTATATTACGTTCTTCAGTTTGCATCGCAACCACGTAATTCCCAGAAGGCGGTAGTAGGAAAATATCTTACAGAGCCCACACAGTGTGGGAATCCGTGCGAAGCTGTCCGCGAAAAAATTGCACGCGGATTCAGCCCAGTGTAACGAGTACGATCCAGGTCCTTGTGCAAAGCGCTAAATAGGGCGTATGTCAAACGCTGACTAACAAGGATTGTCAGTAGCACCGTGGCGACTTAATAGAGAGTTCTAGAAGCGCCGGCTTGACGTACGGTAAGTGTGGCACTGTTGTACGGTCGTCTTCGGCACGTAGATATTTTATTTGGAAAGACCTGCACGAGTTGCTCGGCGAGTACGGTAACGTCATGAGATGGTGAGAGTATATATTTACCGTACTTACCGTACGGTAAGTTTTACTGCGGTTAGAGTACTTACAGCACGCGTTTGTTTCCTAACCCGCTCCGTTCTCGTGCCTTGTTCAGGGTCAAACAAATCTACTGAAGTTGAGTGTGACGGCTATCCCTCTGTAATGTGTGTCTAAACTTCCATTTCTGCGACTGGGACGGCTGCTTCTCTGTAAATCTTCCCCATTGTCTTCTTTAAGTTTTCTGCGTATATATCACGTTTATTGACTGCGCATAATTTAATATTTCGTTGCTTTTGAATCTCACGGACTACAAATATAGACTTTTACTAGCCTTCCAGGTTGTAACAGCCGTACGTGTGAAACACCTTCTGCGGTTTCAGTTACGTACACTTACCATCAGTTCCTGTATCTTGCACGAATGGCAAACATGGGCCATTGCCTGAGCCTATTTGCACTCTGTACCTTCTGAGAAGGAAAGCATGGGTACCATCATAAAAGTAACGTCGAAAACATTTTTTCTTTATTCAAACGTCCCCGCAAACAGCGTATTTTGGTCCACACACCAAGTCGTAAATAAAATGGCAGCATTTCACTTCTTGGCCAAGGGCGTTCTCGGGCTGCCAAAAGCTGCATCCTGTGCAAACAAACGGACTGCGTTAGTTAAAGCGCGTTTTAGCTCTTTGCACTTTCTGTTACAAGCACAGTCAGTACATCGTCTGAGTTACGACTGTGATCAGCATAAGTATTCTTGGCTGTCATGGCTGACGTGACGTTATTAAAGCGAAATGATATAGCATATTGTTATCTTTGTATGCACATGCCCCGATTTTTTCTACAATGAGCGCATGTTCCTACGCCATGCGCAATGATTTAGTTTGCAAGAAACATTAGTTGTTGACAATTTCGTGGTGTGTGAAGTGCTCAGTTGGTCCGGTTCATGTGAATGTTTTAATCCTTTTCTATACTGTGACCACGTTATTGTGAAAGCCATTTTATGGAACTTCTACTGAAATGGTACAACCGGTTCCGCTGGTGTTTTTGCGTCGATATGGATGGATCATGTCCTGTGACGATATAGAGGGCCTGCAGAAGCCACGTGTGCGCCTTCACCAACGAACGATTGTATGCATAGCCAACACCACGTCCCTTCATGAAAGAGGACAAGTTGCGTGCTCATGGAAGCAGAAGCGGGGAACCAGGCAATTAAAATGCCGGCACTCATTTGAGAAAGGGCATTATGGAGGGAGAGTAGAGTGGACACGAAACTAACCTGAACATACTAATGTATCGTAGCACCACCTGCCATTCAGGCACATGTGAGGGTATAGGAGAGAAAGAATGCTTTAGGGAATCCGTCTAGTCGTTATGCAACTAAATCGAATGCTAGGTAATGTATGGGCTTCCACTAATTTTATAATGCCAAGCCTCGACAAACAGGGGCGTTTTGTTTTCTTGTACCTACACAAAACTACATGGTTCTCAAATATTGGAGGATATTTACAATCGTGCCAGTGAGAAGAACGATTAGTTGGTGATTCGGTGCTTAGCAGCCGTCTGATGTGCATTAATCTTTATTGGCCCTATCACCGCGAATATAGGTTAAATAGTTATTCGTCTAAAGAATTCTAAAGATGTTTGTACTGTAGCTGAGATATCCAGAATAATATCGTAAGAGCAAGTTGTGTAGAGGAAGTACACATTTAACCATAATCATAGCCAGTCAAGAAAATATGGAAAGAAATGCGAACAGTAAAACAACCGGTGAGGATCAAACTGAAGATTTTCTTAACGATGGCGACAAGAATGCGCTAAAGAAAAGTTCCCAACCCTATATAGGGAAAGCCTCACAGTCTCGAGCGAACTGAAATCTTAGAATACGAACATTCAAACGTTTAGCAAAACTTAGAAACGTTAATTCTTGATCAGTGATACCATCAACGGTTGACTTTTGTATTTATCAGCCCACTTTTAGGGGCGAAGCTCCTCTTAGTCTAACCTTGTCCCATGTCAGGCGTAACCGAGGGCGAGAGCAGGCGCGCGCCGAGGGTAGGAGGCACGCGCTCGCCCTCGGCGCGTGCCTCCTGCCCTCGGCGCGTGCTGTCTTGTGAGAGAGAGAGAGAGAGAGCGAAAGGCGCGCGTTGACTATGGAAACGCTCTTTCTTAGATGAACGCTCTACCAGCTCGCAAAGGAGAACGCGCCCACACCCGCGAGAGACAACGTTGGCGCAGGCAGCGTCTCCTCCACCCATCTATCTATCTATCTATCTATCTATCTATCTATCTATCTATCTATCTATCTATCTATCTATCTATCTATCTATCTATATATATATATATATATATATATATATATATATATATATATATATATATATATATGCACTGGATCTTGACTTGCAATGAAGTGCCGATGGGAGATTTCACTTGTGCATAGTTGAACCATAAGGATTCGTAGCGTGCGCGGTAACTAAATTAATCCGGTACTCGGCACGATCTATGATGAACCTCCCGAGCTTCGCCCACTCATCATCATTCACTCCGTGGATATGCTGTCATTTTTTTCTATGGGACGCTTAGGCGATGATGCGTGTCTTTGTGATTTTGCTTGTAGACAAAGTGTGGGAAGCATTCGTAATCGCTAGTAAGGAACTGGTCAAGACTAGGCACTATCGCACAGTTCGAGCCCAATATTGGTCAATGAGCACTTAACTAGTGTTTAAGTAACTTAACTAACTAACGCTGGACTATGTTAGCTAGCGCATGGTAATGCAGCGTACTCGTGGATAGCTGTTATCTGGTGTTGTTTACGCACACTAGCTTTGGCTAGCGACTAACGATATGAGCTTATTCGCTAGCACAGCACAATGTTAGGTAACGGTTAGCTATAGTTGTGGCTACTTCTTCCCTAGGTTGCCTATTGGCATTAATACTGCATGACGTTGTTTAAGCGGTTGCTATTGTTGATTAGTTTTCCCCGGTTCTGGCTTACTGGCGGCTAGCGTTCGCTAGTGTTTGCTGATTCTATTGATTAACTCCCTGCTAATACTTTCTAGTTTTGGCCAGTTTTCGCTCCTTTTTTTGCCAGCATAACGTGGCTGATTGTTCGATGCACTCTGCGCACGTGGGTCGAATTTCGGCTAGTGTTCGCTGCCATGTACGCCTCGGTGGCTACCACGGCTATTCACGCGCACTTGTGGTCTATTTTTTATGCGACGTCCACGATGAAAATTAAGGCGTTCATCGAATAAATGCCCGCCGATTTAATCGAAGACCGCAACACCGTACTAGCTGTATTTAAAAAAGTGACTTTTATTTTTGTCACGGGCACCTGTGAAGTGCGGGAAGCTTTTTTCGGCGGATATACCTGTACGCAAAGGACACTTGTGTGATTCATGAATTCTTTTTCTGCACGTAGAACGTGTCACTTGCTCGCACACGCGCTGTGAGAGAAGTGTGGCAAGCATTTATCGGATTCTAGGAAGTGCTAAGCGGCGGAATCACATGAGCAATGATAACGCATCAAATTTAGCACAATCAGGTGGCTACATGCCCGTGCCGGAACCATTATAAGGATTCATCAGTCATTGGGTGACAATACCACGAGAAATTCTCACATGGTTGTGTGGCACGCCAGACTCGAAGACGGCTCCACATGTGTGTACAGCGATCCACGTCCAGGCAGACTTTCGGCAAGCCGAAATGAGAGCGTCGTTTAGCAAGCGCGGACCATGGTCGTTGGAGGACCAACACATATCATTCGGAGAACTCGTGCACGTCATAGGGGTAAGCATTGGATCAGTATATTGAACATGACCGATGACCTGGACACGAAGAGAGTGTCCGCGAAATTGGATCGGTTGGCAGATCGGCCATCTAAACGCACCCGCCCCTTTTGCACGTCTCACTGAGACTTGCTCGATCAGGCTCGTCAGGCTGCTCACTCCTCTGCATGGCCACGTGTGACTTTTTGGCCCCTTCCGCGATGAAAATGCCGCTGATGGCAACCCGATTTGGCTAAAGAGAAGACATGAGAATTGAGACGACCCCGCCGATCACAATTTCTAATGATGACCTTCATAGATGCTTCCTACAATGGTGGTAGCGCTCGAAATGCGTGTATCGTCGAAGGGGACTACCGTGAAGGGACGTATGATTGTGTATTTCTTGATCTATAAATGTATTTCTGCTGACCAGTGACTCGAGTCATTTTTGGAGACACCTCGTAAGTGGATCATATTTCACTGAGCGCGACGCCCAAACGGTTGGTAGTCTGGTAGTTGTATATCGGTTCTTGTAAGTATCTCTTGTTTCGTTTAATTTTCTTCGAGTAAGTTTACGTATTATTCCTACGGTACTGCTTTCTTTAATACAATAATTACGATTCGTGCAAATTTGCTGTGTCGATACTTACTTGTTTACACCGCTAAGCGTTTCTGACCATGCTAGTCCGCACAAGAGGTGTGCGTGTTTTCTTAATGATTCTTCTTGACGTAGTGTCACATCGAAAGGCGTCAAAGGTAAACTGTTTGATTATTTAGATATGAACAGCAGACGTAGCAATGGCGGCATGCCAAAAAAAGAAAGCCTAGTCACCAGAAAGCTATAGGCAGGGCTACTCTACTCAGGGCGTTGTTGGTAAAAAGTATGAAGGTATTTACAACCTTAAACCCATACACTATATATATATATATATATATATATATATATATATATATATATATATATATATATATATATATATATATATATATATGCCAATGAAAATCGATGGATCCGGTCTAATATATGTTTGTTGAAGAGGGTAACAAACGTTCGAAACAAATTTTTACTCATGTTTCGGCAGGTATCCGTAATATATATATATATATATATATATATATATATATATATATATATATATATATATATATATATATATATATATATATATACAGTGTGTATGGGTAAAAATATACTGTGCACCTTTCAATGGCAATAGGACTGTATCTAGGCAATTAGTGAGAAAAGAAGATTAACCCTAGCTTTCTGAACCGGAGTTTCCCAACTGCACTGTTAGGCACGCCAGTCTTTTCAAACATATAAGGAAACGATAGTTTAAATTTCTAGTGAGAACTAGACAACTGTCAGGGAATAATAGGCGTTTTACTTTCTTCGGCCCATTATAATGTGTGCCACTCAGCAACATCACTCCGATTTGTCTTTAGGAGACACGACTGCATCACCAGATGAATAAAAAGCAGCGATGTGCTAAAATCACATCGCTGCTTTTCGGGAGAACGTTCAAAGCCTTGTTCATTCAGCGTAAGTCGTGTGGTGTCGTGGCACGTATACATCCGTGCAAACCATTTCCACTTTCATCAAATAAACACCTTACTAATAGCGATTTATGATTTGAGGAGTGTTACAGTACCTCCATTCACGTAGTCGTGACGGATCACTTTGCAGTGGCTACAGTCTGTGTATATCGCAGTCAGGTTGAAGCTGATCTCGGGTGCTGAAAAAGAAGGTGCAGTGTGGATACAGCCAAGCCAGCTGGTCCTGTAAATAATATTCTAATGCCGGTATTTTCCTATGGTGTTATTCCTGTAGAATGTACATACATAATCCATCCCATTATCAGGTGAATAGTACAGCGGCCCTGAATTTAGCGGTGTAGTGGTGAAGTATTCTCTACGCAAGTTTGCAATGCACTCCTCAATGGCCATTTAATTTGTTCCTTCTATTCGTCATAGTTGTGCCGCCTTGTCGGCCAGAACGACCGAAAGGCTCTAAAGTCATCGAGATATTTTTGTATGCGTTCTTACTATAGCGATCGGAAGAACAATGAGTATAGACATCACAGTATTAACAAAGCGTTTTGTTTCTGACAGTACCCGTTTGTGAGAGCAATGATGACCGCTAGAACTGCTTGGTTTCTTTTAGAGGTTTCTTATTAAACTACATACACACGCTGGGAGAATGAACGGAAAGAATATTTTCACATTGCTTCAATAAGGCAATAAAGCCTTGAAGGTATATGCGGGTACTAGCACGAGAAAGTTAAAGCTCTTGGGAAGGCATCCCCTTAGCCCTGCTCTTTTCTAAGTAAAATACGAGTGGCTAACTAAAAGACATTCGAGAATGTTATTACACTGAACATTCAGTTTTTGATCTTCAGCGTGTCCGAAGCGTGTTACCTAGCAGTGACGTGTTTGGCCAATGATCATACCCGAGGTCTAATCAACCGGGCGGCGTAACTGGTGTCGGTGCCGTTGCACGCTCAGGCCGCAGTACCCAGATTCAGGACGCGGCGACCACGAACTCATGCATGCGTAGCCCAGTACGGTCATGCAAGGCCCCAGCTATCTCGGGTCAATGCCGTTGCTTTTCTCGCTCCATCTTATGACGTGAGTGTCTGGTGACCGCAATTAGCGCTGCAAAGTACGCCTTAGGAGTAAGGGTACGGATGAAGTACCACGAGAGTGAGGTCCCAGATATCCTATACATACCATCAGTCGTCTCGACGTGGATAATGTTCTTCACGGTGTACCCAGGAGATGACATGAGTGCCGCTTTCACGTCGCTATTTCAATTCCGTCCAGTGAATGTTCGGTGAAGCAAAGAAAGACAACATTGTGACAATTAGTGCCCTTAATGATTTGCTCTTTGCATCGGAAACTGCCACGAACTAAGGAGAAGCAGCTGTGTTAAGCTGTCCTCGCTATATACTATTCTCCTATCCAATCTGACTCTCTAAACACAGTAGGTCAGCTAAATACTTCAGTAGGTTGCAGGAAGCATAGAACGCACCATTTTTTAAGCAGTTGCCCTTTCACCGCAGTTTGGAAGTGTTTTTTTTTTCTTTCCTTATGTACAAGGTAAGAATGCACTTAATTTTACGCGACTAAGATAGTCTCAGCAACACATGAAGAGGTGATTTCAGGGAATGTTTGTACAACTTATGCGAGTTTAGTTTTATTAGGACGCGTTGTTCTTACTGAAATGGGCAATGCGCTTTTGATATTCTCTCGACTGTCGAGAGTTGTATGTAATAACACAAGAAATTTCACTTTGAACAGGCGTGGTGGCTCTTGATTCGCCTGCGGCAGCTCGAGCCTGTAACAGGTGGGCACTGAGCGCACGGCTTCCTGTTCACCTCTTCAACGTTCTTTTCTTTTAAGCTAAGCGGTTAACTAGCAAGTACTGTTAAGGCTTTATAATGAGTCAGACACAAAAATTCATAAGCCCATGGGGAACTCAACGAAGGTGTTCCACGCTTACAAGCGATATATACTTTAGTAGCAGTGTTGCCTTAAAGGGACACTGAACCACTTTTTAAAAAAAACGAGATTATGGTGTCATGATACGTAATTTCGTGCGGCGAACTCGAAAATCAAGTCGAAAATTTGCATAAACCAACGCAAATAGCTTTATTTTGCCGAAAACAAGCAACAGGCGCCGCGGCCCCCATCGCGAGTTTCGCCGCCGCTGTGATTGGTCGAAGCTCCATGACGTCATCGTCAGGAAGGTGACGACAGCTGACTGCGCTCGCCGGCAGGCAATGCCGTGTTTACCTGTTGAAATCGTGTAGTTGCTGTTAGTATGGCGAACTGTGAAAGTCGGAACGAGTTCTCTGTACATCCGTACATGTTCGAGCCGGTCGCTACTGTAAGGGCGTCGACTGAAGCGGCACAGGAAAGCGAGTCCCAACCAGCCACCTCCACCCGCGCCGGAAACATAGACTGGTACATATAAGATGCATGTCAGTGCTTAATTGCACTCTAGTAAACTGTTACAAATGATACGTTCATCCGTGGATATCAAATTCGATAAGAAACAGCAGCATCGGCACTCGCTTTTAGCCGCGTATTGGCACGGTCCGCGCTACGCGCGGGCATCGTGCAGAGACATCAGCTGTTCGTGCTCGCAGTCAGTATCGTACTTCGCAGCGGGCAAGGCGCACGCGAAGAGTCAGTATGCTACCGCGAGGAACAACAACAACAACAACAACAAAAAAAAAAGCCAGACGAGTGCCGCTCTTGCCGCAATGGTGACATGTGCTCTGAACTGCGCTGAAAAATTGCGCAAGGATAGTTTGGCTCATATATTGCAGTTGTGCTTTTTATAATGCCGTCGCTTTTTCTAAATTCTTCCCAGTACTACAATGATGGTGTGTTAAAATGGAAACGATATATTACCTGCGTTAAAAGCATGCGACTGTCGTGTAGAGTAGCTGATTTCGATGCTGCGTACTGATATCTGTGTACACGTGTTTTCACCATGGGTGCTCATGCACGCACTGTGTGCAAATGGGGAAAGAGGAGGAGGACTGCTGCTGCTGCCTCGAAATTCGGCAGATTCGCGACCGCAAGAAACAACGGAGGTGCATCACAACAACAAAAAAAATTAAAAATGTGTGCCTCGACAAGGACGTGTTAGAAGTGGCCCTGCAGCAGAATGGCACGCCAGCGGAATCCCAGTGACTGCATGAGAGCCGGGCTTCGTACGTAGTCGCTGTCACGAAAGTGCTTGGAGCACAGCACGCTTGATCTCGTCGGTGTGAAGTCTTTTCTTTTAACTGCAGCGGCCCATTTTGCAGCCATCTTCTGATAACGAGGGAACTTGTGAAAAGCGACCTCATCGCGACCGTAAGTGCAGCGGCAGCCATATGCTGCGCAGTAACTCGGCATCGCGAGTCCACTTCAACCTTGCACAAACACAGCTAGTGAATGTCGGATGGCGAAAATCTCTAATCAGAAGAAGAGAACGGTGCAATGGCAAGAAGCCCCTACGAACTGGCAGATCTGATGCTTCACTAGGCGGCAAATCGCAGCAGAAACAAGGCACAACCCCGAAGTAAACAAGCTGAGCTGACTGAGCGACGCAGGCGGCCCGGCGGCTCGACCCTGACGATGACGTCACCTCCCCACGTGTCTAGCTCTCCCATGCTCCGCCCCTGCGCGCGCGCGCGCCGGGGGGGCGTTCCCACGATCAAAGTTTGCTCGCTTATAGCGCCGTTGTTTAATCGAGCATCGCGAAAAAACCTCCGTAGGCATGTTGTAAGAGGTCGCGGATACCGAATTCGCAATAAATTCGCGAATTCAAAACCCGTTCAGTGTCCCTTTAAGGTGGGATGAACTCGAGTACGTCTACATCTGCAGAAGGGACTCCGAAGCGAAGTACAAACCGCTGCGGCACTTCTGGAAGAAGCTCCAAGGTAGAGGACTGCCCTAAGTTATCAACAAGCACAGGTGATTGCAAAAGCCATTAAGAATTCGTATTATTTTTCTCCTACCGACAGTTGCTTCCAAAGTTTTGCTAAAACACATATATATTTTTATGTGACTCGACATAATATGTCTATGTAACTGCCTAAGCTCAGAACATAAGTGTTTTGTTTTTTCAACCTTTGCTTCACTCCTTCAGCCGTAACCAGCGCATGCTTGCGCAAAACAGATGCATCAACCTTTGGAATCCGTCCGATGACGGGATGCTTGCTACGCGGGGAATGGAAGTTTCCCGTCTGCTTGCACTCGGTGATGTAGCCACCGTATTCATGTTTCCTTATTTTTCCCACGTTGTACACTTCGCACGCACAATGTATGCTTTCGGAGTATTATACCTTCTATTTTTTGCTAATTCAGAGAATTTACTTTAGTAACTTCGACTTACACTTGCATGTCATCGCCAACATCCACTTCAAAAGGACCAGAGTTATCCTCGAAAGGGCCCGTCGCAAAGATTGTGAGGCACTTTCCAGGGCCCCCGAAATAAGGGTCATCCTTGTAGTTCCTGTACAAAATGTACCATTTTTCTTCCAAGGGGAAGCACTGCAAATAGAGACATCAGTCAGTGAAGCTCTCTTCCCGTCACGTGTTAAATTGTTCGAAGATATACGATATCTAAACACTCACCCACACCGAATGCGTACGCTGTGAGCACTATACGTGCGCGCCCTCTAAAAACAAGAACCTTCGCACAAGGTGCCCCGAATGTCGCGCAACTGCCTCATCTTTGTCTGTGAAGTAGTTTTCGGTGGCATATACAGTCTATCCTAATGTACTGGCCACACAGTTGACAGCACAACGTTTACCACGAAGCTGCACACGAAGCAGATGAATCAATTTGTTGTGCCCGTGCGTCATTAGAAAATGAGGGCCGATCGCGAAGGCAGCATAGTCTTAACGTAAGTCACACCAAGTCAAGAGATCACCGTG
Source organism: Hyalomma asiaticum (assembly GCA_013339685.2). Classification (NCBI taxonomy): domain Eukaryota; kingdom Metazoa; phylum Arthropoda; class Arachnida; order Ixodida; family Ixodidae; genus Hyalomma; species Hyalomma asiaticum. The sequence goes on along the minus strand of CM023482.1, from coordinate 43,752,847 downwards.
TATATGTGGCGCAGGGGCAGTACTTCATCGTTATCCATGGGACACGAGAGAAACAACGACGTTTGCCGTATTTTCTTCCATGCTAGCAACACTCGTTAGGATTGGAGGTATATTGAGGCACACCCAAGTGTAATATTGCTATGTTCATGACCGCATCAGTTTGCAGCGATAACTCCACGCGATGTGATCATCATTGGAGACGTCGTGTGCGGAAGATTAAGAACAGATAAGGAATAGTTTCCTGATTTTGCACTAGGAAAGTTTGCCCTCAAGTGTCCCAACAGTTCAGGTCACTTAAGAAGGCATCAAAGAGCTTATTCATGTTCACCATTAAAGCTAATCTGTCTAGTGCTGTGAACGAACTAATCAGGGCATACTGATATAATTACAAAGCTAATATCACTATGATTACAAAATGATCGAAATAAGCATATATTCCCTTGTCTAACACTATACGATGTGCTACAGCTTCTCTGGTCGTCCGAGCCTACGGAGGAGAATGACTCTTCGTTTGCCTAGCTTAAATGGAGTATGACGATAGCTCAAGACAAATTTGTTCAAACCGCCATAAAATGACTCTTAAATACAACACTTACATTGTTCAAACAAATAAATTATCAGTCTGGGAAGCTATCGCCGTCAAATTCATTATATATTTGTTCAACATCAGTCATTTTGTGATTTCGGCCAGAACTTAAAGGAAAAGACGCCGGGAAATCGCTTCTCTCTGCCGTACTCTGGCCACAATGACTCCTTATATATTTTTTCAAGTACTACCATGAGCAATGTGAATGGGAACACAGGAACTCGTGACAAGCAGCCTGAAAAACAGGCATCGGTGATACGTGGCGGCAGCCGTCGGAAACATAGTGGGGAGGGAATGCTGTTCTAACCACTGTTCGCATTCCGGCCGTGTGTTTGTGTGCATAAAGTGCAGGACTTGGGCATTTCACCATACGCTTCTGTGCAGAAAAAGAAAAGAATGAAAGAAAAAGGAAAGAATCCCTGCATGTTACTGCGACAATTAGCCTGTCGTATCCAATATCGCACGGCACTACGGCACTGTGTTATCGGTGAAATGGCGTGAATTGCTGCTTTGTTGAAACGCCAGCGTGATGGGAGTGCGAACAGTTAGTGGAAGAGCGCCCTCCTCTCCACTTGTTTTTCCACAGCGCCATCGGCGTATCGCTCCGTGTCGATTACAAGGCTGTTTGCCAAGCGTTCCCGAGTTCCCTTTCATATTGCTCACAATAGTACGCTTAATCAGCCACTGGCTTTCTGAGAACAGAAGCCATATAACTTCCACCGATAACATATTATGTTAGCCTTAGAAGACGGCCTTCAGAACATACGGCGTCGCGTGTATCTACGGGTGCCCTGAATAATATTGTAAAAAACATCCATTACAGATTAGTTAAAGGCGTTGTGAAAGGGCATGTTACCAACCCGACAAAACTCGTTTGTCACTGTTGCGTCTCTGCAAAAATCTGTAACGTTACAGCTAACGAGTATAAAAAATGTTCGTGCTGAGCTTATCCCACATTCTATGAAGAAGTCATTAGGAATAAGATCAAAACAATGGGGCGACACACCATTGAGCCATTTTTTTTTCGCTTCTGTGGAACCCACGCGATATATTTTCTGTTAATATAGACATCTTCACTTCTCCGTTGCTGACTTTTCACTTTACTTCCTATTGTTCCAGCAAGGAAAGCTCCTATCCATGCGAGCGACTGGCCAAGCGTAAGATTGAATTTGGTGACCGCATTGCACTTCAGCGGTAAGCAGATAAAATAAAATCGCCAACAATAAAGGAAAAAGGCGAAATTATCACCATTTTAACTCGGCCATGCTTAATGGAACGTTTGAACTAGAAATGTTAACAGAAGAGTAAGCATCCTTCTCAGAGTGAGGGAGCGAAAAGACTACAACGAGAAGAAGCATTAAAGTTTTGAAAGAAAAGAAAATCACCAATATGTGTCCGAGCGTGTGCTGAGGGTGCCTTTCTGCTATCGGAAACCTATGTGCGATATGTGAAACCTGTGATGTGAACCTATGAACATTTGTAAACGTGTCCAAGTTTCTCAATTTTGAAAAAAAAGGGCACCAATCGAAGTAGGAGGCGCCGACACTTTGCAGAAATAGCGCCTGTTTCTGGATTAAAAAAAGTACGTCATTATTATTTGAGATCCGAAGGCAGCTGACGCTATGTACAAGGGACCACTGCAAATATTTCCGTATTCGGTACATTTGCTCGCTTTTATGTGCGCGTTTTTCTATCTTTGAGACTGCTTGGTAGTGTGAATGCGCGAGAAAGCGCCTTGAAAGAAACAAGCACGCGGCCCTACATCGTAAAATACAAAAGAAGCTGAGCATCTACAAGCAATGTACTTTAGAGTCAGAGGTTGCTTTGTGTGGGTTACCAATAAAATACTAAATTGTGGATGCAGAAGGAGGTCTCTTAATCAAAGACCTAATCGGGACCTGCTGTAGTATTTAATGTAGAAAAATTAACTGAAACAGCAAACATGTATTAAAAACAAGCAATAAAAATCATCGCACGCGAAACAATACATTTATCAAAAGAAAAATAACAGCAACAGCAGTAAAAAGAAAGAAAAGAACCAGAATTTGACAGTATAAACGATTATTCAAGGCTCCTAAGCAGTTTTCGGATGGCCACAACGTTAAAAATGTAGAAATAACGAGAAAATAAAGAAGGCAGATGTGGTTTAGCAAGCTAAAGGGAAACTTCATGCCATTCTTTGTCGACAAAAGCTTCTCTACAGATATGATAGGGAGCATGAGTAATAGAGCTCACCAAACTTACGTAGAATATTGCATGGATGTGAAGAAAGTTTCGAGCTCCATTTTCAATTTGCGAATTGATTGAGAGTTTTCATTATCGGTGGTATGGTATTCTGGAGACGGATCTCGGTGAAGTAGGCCTGTTGTATGCCATAATTTCTATGGACTTCACATTGAATGTAATTGCGACTATGTGCAGACTTTGCAATGTTAGTGTTCACTAGGTTGCATTGAGGGATGATGAACACAGGAAACTGGTTGTTGGTTTGTTTGAGCATTGAATGCCTAGATTTTATTTGAAAGTGCTATCAACCGTTAGGACGTTGTTGGCATATAGCAGCGCTGTAGCTTCAATGCCCTAAAGACTGCGTGTAAGTACAGTAATGGATTGATTTTGGATAGTTTGAAAAGAGATGAGGTGGCTGCAGCAGATAATGCCCCCAGGTGTGTCACAGTAATTGTCATGGGAATGAATAAAATCGTAGTATAACAAAAGCAATGTAGGCTGAGAAAATCTCTCACAACATTTAATCAAAGCACGTATGCCACGTTTTAACCGGCACCATACCTCTCTTGCGCAGGAAAGTGTGAATAAATGCTTCGTAGAACCACGACTGCCTTATTGACATGGAATTTCTTGGCCACGTTGCCTTTATGGTTTCACTTTGCCCTAAAATTAATATGTTGGTTTGGTACCTCTACCGCGGCGCTACCGTGCCTTGGGAAACGCAAAAAAGAAGTTCGTGCGAGAGTTGCAATAATGGCCATCATGTTACGGGGGCTACCACGAAAAGTGCGAAAGCGGTCTACATATGTGACTCCAGCGAGCCAAAGCACCGTTTGCATTCAAGAATATCTCAACAGAGAGCGCATATGAGGTCATACTTACCGCCCCCTCGTCCTGGTAGATTCCGAGTGCAGGATTATTGTATGGTACGTCTTGACTCCCGGTGATCAGGGAAGGCAGTAAGGCGAAAGCGAACAACGCTACGAACCGTAATTCCCACTGCGACATTGTTGCCGACTCCTCTTGCTTGGTTTGTGAATTCGGGCGGCCGCTTTCGAGTTTTTAAGTCAACAGCTCTAACTTGAATGAATAATCCCAGCGAAATTATTATACCGCTGTGCTGTGTGACATCCGAAGCAGCTGAGCCAGGTTCCTGACATGAACTATAACACGTGCGGGTAGGAAAGCAACAACAAAGGGTGCTGCGCGCTCAGTGAAAACTTTTATGCCCTACTTCTAAAAATATTTAGGCACGTGCCCAGACTTTCATGTTATAGAGAAATCGCGAACAGTTCGCTGACATTACCATGTAGCAGCGGAAGTCATTGTTCGTTTATTTTTGAAACGTACCATGAGACCTTTCATGTTAACAGGATGCAAACCAACGAAGAGGAATGCCTATCCTGCGCTGAACAGGATGTTCTCTTCTTTGTTGCATGCTCGGCCAAGTTAATGATATTGTGACTAAGTCGGCGATGCGAAAACGAATGTGAGAAAACCGACAAATAGTGCAATAAGCAAGAAGAAACGGAAACTCCTTCTATTATACTAAAGTTGCTTCGTTACTGCAGCCGGCTTCTATGAAGTTGCTCAGATTTTTCTACCTTTCTCGCGATATATTGCGCCGTAAGAGGCATTACTTAGATGCCGCAGCAGCGGTCGCAGTCAGCAAAGGTTTATTTATTATTTTATTTCCAAATACTGTTGGCCGTCATGGCCGTAACAAGGTAGGTACAGTGAATTTACACATGACATAAAAATTAAGTACAATATAGTGAAAACAAAACAGCATAAAATAGATATTTTCAAATACAAAATAAGAAGCTGTAGAAGAAAAGAAAAACCAACATACAGACAGACATTTTGACGGTACTATAATATGCAATATGAGTAACTACAGCATGAACTTTTGAACATCATGAGAGTGTACATATAACACTAGCAATCATCAATTCTATAATAGATTTTTAATGCGCTCTTCAAAACTTCCAATGATCGTTGAACTCAGTACACATACCGGCAAATCGTTCCACTCTTTTATCGCTCCGCCACGGTGGTCTAGTGGCTATGGTACTCGGCTGCTGATCCGAGGGTCGCGGTATCGAATCCCGGCTGCGGCGGCTGCATTTCGATGGAGGCGAAATGTTGAGGCCCGTGTGCTGTGCGATGTCAGTGCACGTTAAAGAACCCCAGGTGGTCGAAATTTCCGGAGCCCTCCATTACGGCGTCTCTCATAATCAGAGCTGGTTTTGGGACGTTAAATCCCACAAAACAACAAATCCACTCCTTTATCGTTCGGGGAAAAATGGAGTACGCGTACACATCAAGATAGGATTTTGGAACCGTGTACAAAAATTGATTGCTTGATCTGACGTTGCTGGGTTGCCTCGGAACAAGATAAGTTCTGGTATCAATATTAAGATGGTTTGCTGAAGCGATGGTACGACCCCTGGACAAACGGCGTTCGGGAAGACTTAAAGTTGGGCTACTTGATAAGCTTGCGCATTGAAGGTAAACGGCGGGGAGAAAAAGCGCGAAGCGGAAGTTGCCAAATGAGATAGCGTTCATTCTGTTTTATTTTCTTGTTTCTTCCACTTCTAGTGTTTTTTTTTTGTTTGCTTTTTTGTTTGGGTGGAGGAGTTTATTTTCAATGTGCACGATAGTTCGGAGGTCCTCGCGTGATTCCGTGTGTAGAATTGCCTTGGGAGTAGCAATGCTGCTGTAAAGGTTTCGGTGCAGCCGACTACTTGCACTTTTAAGAACACCCGTTAGAGGAAACGTCTTTTCAACTTCGGTTACGTATACTGTAGAGAACGCCCGCGGATAGGGACGCCATGGCCCTTTTCGCGCTGGTCTGTCCGTTTCAACTTGTCCTTTCCTCTTTTTCATTCATTTATAATCTTAGTGATGATGAAAAATTTGTTGGCTGTAGTCCTCGGTACATACTGTTCGGTTAAGGGCTTGCAAAAATGTGAGTGTACCAGCACATGAGGCCCAAACTCTGATACCTTGCACCAAGGACCGAACATGAACAGAAAAAAAAATGATCCCCTATAGTTTGGCTAAGGAACAGAAGTTTAAATTCAGCAACCATCCTTTAAAATGTGTCTGACAGTACATTTTCCTAGGACAATTGCTAGCAGGGGAACCTGCGGTCGAAAAGGACATTCTCTGAGAAATAAAGTTTGTCTGAAACACATACGACAGACATTCCCAAATGATTACCGGAAATATACCGCTGTCTGTAATGCTAAAAACTGTACTACCACGGCATTTCTCGGTACTAAAACACAGTGCGGAAATCTGGAGCGCGACAAAAAGAAACCCAAGGATTGCGCAAAAACTGCTGCTCAATGAAAGTGCAAGCTTGGTTTTGCTGCGTGCTCACTTGTCTTTCTCTTAATATTCTTCTCCTAATTCTTTTATTCTTGACATTCTTAACTTATCCTTCTCGGTTAATGTTTTCTTATTAGCCGACTTCCACTTATTCTTCTTCTTCATCGCATTGTTCCTCGTCCTGGTTGAAGAAAAGCTGCCAGGGACTGCCAACATGCAGTGCCCTGAAACACCGCCATTAGAGACATTTCTGCGAATGTTCATGCTGACGTGTGCGCTTTTTTGGGCCTTGCGTATCGCGAATACTTTCACTTGCATCGACTGGCGCTTACTTTCCTGGTCATAGGTAAAAATCCTTGTCTCGTCACATGAAACAACAGATTCCAACAAATGTGGCTCGTGTGCAATGCGCTCTAACATGTCCACACACGTCTGTCCGGCACTGCTTTCGCTCATCTGACCGAAGTCTTGGAGCAGCGTTCGCATAAATGTTCTTGATGTGTAAATTCGGCACTTAAAGTTCGTCGAACCGGTTCCCTATCCAAGTTAACCAGCTCTGCCGCAACACGAATATTCAGTCTTCGGTCACCCTGGATAACATCACGACCTTTGGCAATGTTTTGGTCTGTAATTGCTGACCTTGGAAGCCCAGCACGTTCGTCATCCTCCACACATGTTTTGCTCCTCAAGACCGCTTATGCCACGGCATAAGCGCGCTTATGTAATAAGACCGCTTATGCCACACACGTGCACGAGACTAAGTTTGATTCCATAGGCCTCGGTTGACGTTTGGTATGTTCCATGGCTGATTTGTTAAGTTTCACAGGGAACTTGATGGTGGTTATCTGTTCGGTTTTTACATTATAAATTTTGCCGATAGAATGCAGTCGCACGTGTTCATTAAATGAGGCAGCACTCCCAAATTATGCAATCGGTCAAGTCGAAACTGGCCTCATGAACAGGGGAGGTGTGTTGCAGTGCGCCAGCCGACGCATTTGTGGCCAACTGCAGTTTTTTCGCACGCTACTCAAATAGTCTGGTTGTGTGTGTGTGTTTCTTTCTCTCTCTCTGTCTGTGTCCCACATCGTAGTTCTGTAGTTTTGGCTGCACTGTACGGAATTTTTGTCGGTCTGCTGATCGCAATCTCTCTGTCACTCCCGGCGCCGATTCCGCTACACCATGCCTTCATGTCCTGAAGCGGAAAAGTCACCACATCAAGGCAGCGAGCCCTTTCTGCTGCTCCTGCCGCGCAAGTGTCCTCTTTCTCATCTCCTTCGATACGAACATGGCCTGGCAGCCAGCAGACGGTAACCTTCAAAGTGTTTCGATAGGCCGTAATAATGTGGTTCCCAAGACTGTTGATGATTCGACCTTTGGGAAGGTTCGCACTGCTACTGTGACGCCTAATGAATACGCAAGGAACACCGTTTAGTTTTAATTCTTCCGCTCACAATGCGTTTCACGACTACCAAAATCGCCTACTAATGCGGACTAATGCGTTCTTGCAGACGAGTGACGTACTTGCGTACTTCACAAATGCATACAATGGCCATGAAGAATGCCCGTGTGCGTGTTCAGCGTTTGTGATAAGGCGAAATTGGGTCCTATAGCAGTGGCTGATAAGGAGTGTTTCGTCATAGATCCAATTGTGTAAACTTGACAGCAGTTGCCATATTCATCCTGGAGGGACCGAAAACAACGTTCAATAGCTGCTTGGCAATGGCGGTGCTTGTCTATACAGCAAAAGGACACGTCACATTTTATACTTTTTTTTGTTCCATGGTTGCAGCCACCCAAGAAAGGGGCCTTAGCGATTGTTTCTAGTGCTATGCCTGCTTCAGCAGTCATCGCAGTGCACGTTATGAGAAACAGGTCTTGAAACAGACGGCATTTTTCGAAAAAAGGTTTACGGAGCTGGTGCCTGCCAGAGCGAGCCAATTAGGTGTGTCGAAAGTGAATATATTTCCAACTAGTACCTCACAGAACTGGATTGGTGACAGATTTAGCTATCACTTCATCCGAATGCACGTCACCCTTGATAGTGCTTGTCATGTGGACACGTGCGAGTTTGTTATCTGACGTCCTACCGTTGACCGCGCAACAACTTAATATCCAGAAGTTGGCCAATGAAAACAAAGCTACAGGCTCTTTCACAGCAGTAGGTCTGAAATTTATGCGAAAGACTCGAGCTAAATTGACAGTTCAACCATTGCTGCTTCGTGTTTTGTTTGTCCCTGTTATAATGATATTTTTATCAAACACATATCAGCGAGCATCATCGCTCGCACAGCACTTGATATTTTACAGGATTTCCAGCAATAAGTGAAACTACCTATACATCAATGTTTCCGGGCTTGATGATTTATACAGCGCCATGTTTTAACGAGTATTCTGTCACAAAAACGCGGGGCAAGTGCTTGTGCTGTCTAATACATTTCCCACCTTGTTTAAAACGCGAGCACTGTTGTTTAAGTTGAGTCTTCTATATGCCACACGTCGGTCTAACGAGGCATCATTTTACTATGCGTAGTTCTGCTAAATTCTGTGAATTCCTCTATGATTGAATGAGCAAACAGTCAATGAAGCCTAGGAAAGCACAGGGGAAGTTAGTTGTGGTATTGTAATTGTGGAGAAAGTAGAAATGAATTAAAGTGGACGAAAAGACAAACCTGCCTTCGGTGGGAACCGAAACCACGACCTTCGGATGTCGCGTCCGATGCTCTACCAACTGAGCTACGAAGGCGGTCGTCCCCCCGTCCACTTTATTGTGTATTTATGTACGTATTATCCTGGGAGTGTTAGGCAGTGCCACTAGTGGCCAAGGCGGCGTGTGTGGAACACACTTTCTTGCCAGGAGGCGTCACGAGGTGGAACATCAGAAGAGAAGAGGAAGGTGCGAGTTTGATTTCCTGATTTCGCACCGAATTGAACGCCTCAACGCATGGACGACGTCCCGAACTTCAAACTAATTTCTTGTATTTTGGCCATGTAAACTGAATGAAATGTCGTGAAACACGCTACGTTAATTATCTGTCTACAAACGCAATGCTGCTCATATCTATCGGTGAATATTTATCTGGCTCCTAGCAGGCGCCTTCGAAGTCTATGACGTCGCAGCGAGTTAGTGTGGCAATTTCAAGGCAGCGTGGCCAGCTGTTATACCTGTTTGCGCGTTTTCTCACTTTCCGAAAAAGTTCACGCCCCAAGCCGGGTGCTTTTGGTATTGTGAAGCACAGTGACTTGGTGATACGAGAAGAAATTTTTGTCCTCTTTAGTGTCCCCTTAAAGAACCCCAAAGGGGTCGCAATCTCCTAAATCCGCCAGTGCGCCCTCTCTCATTATCATGCCATGCACCTAAACTTATCACCCAAATTCTACCCAAGTGTGCCGAAAGTGCATCAAACGCTATAGGGTTTAGTATGATTCAATACACGGAAGTGAACATTGAGGTTCCGTGGGGATTGTGGTTTCCTGACGCCTCTATCTGTTGCGCCTTTTTCTTGCGAAAGAACCCCTGGCTATGGTGTTGCGTATTGAGCTGCCGAATGTGAAAGCACAACTTCATTTCACGTTCATACCCAACGCACTCTACCATGGCCTTGCTCATAGATATAAGAGCCTCTACGTAATTTGATAGCCTTATTCAGCCAGAATTAATCCGCAGTGCCTCATTATGGCGTGCCTAATAACCGCGTGGTGATTCGGGAACATGAAACTCCAAAGATAACAAAACTTTCAACGCAGAGCTGCCCCATACTGGCGAACGCATTTCAGAATTAGCACGCCAGCATCTCTGACATTCAAATGGTTTTAATCTCGAGCCATTTATTGTGCTTCCGGCCAAGGACCTGCTTCGGTACTTTGATTTTATGGCCGGTAGACCATCCTTGGAGCAATTCTCAAACGCTAGCGCCTTTACAGTACCATCTTACCAATGTTAAGCCTCATTAATTGCTTGACCTACCTTCCCGATTCCAGGCGAGGTGCAGTAAACCAGAAGCTGGTGCTCTCCCGACCTGAAGACGAACTCTCTAAATTATGCCTAGCACACCCATTGCACTTCAGTACCACCGATACTTTTTTCCTTTATTCCTGTTTCCTTTCAAACCGGAATGCAGCAAGTAGACACGCAACATGTTATCTGCAGGTCCTAATTTATCTATTGATGTTTCATGCGATGGCTATCTTTTCGTTACCATTCTCTTTCAACACCTTCACTCCTACACTATACCTTAGACAGTAACAGCTGCTTCTCTACGAATACATCCGAGTATCTTCTTCACCACTGTACCGAACATTTCAAACTTCTCTTGGGTGTTCGCCATTTAATACTTCCATTTTCTTTGGATTCGATCCCGTCTAATGCAGATATTTACGAGCGTTGTGGTGCATAATCCGCCAACGCGGTAAGCATACAGAGCACCTCTTGTGATTCCACCTACATTCACTTGTCGCAGCTTTGAGTACCTTCCACGAATTGCAAAAATGAATTACAGCTTAAGCCTGCTTGTACTGTGCAGTTTTAAATGCGAAGCATTTCTTAGCGAACTTCGGCGAGATTGAGCGTATCTATCTATCTATCTATCTATCTATCTATCTATCTATCTATCTATCTATCTATCTATCTATCTATCTATCTATCTATCTATCTATCTATCTATCTATCTATCTATCCAGCCGCCTACGATTTTTTGCTCTCCTGGCCGTTTCGCTAATGGGATGTTTACTAAAATTGGTATGCCACACCGTGACTACATGACGAACATAAATGACACGTCATAACATGAAAATCATGACAGGCATGTCATGAGTGGCAAGATTTACGTGCCACGGTTTCGGTGCTCTCCTGGCCTTTTCGCTAATGGGATGTATGCGAAAATTAGCATGGCACAACATGACTGCCTGACGAACACAAATGACAGGTCATAACATGAAAATCATGACATGCATGTCATGAGTGACATCATTTACATCCGACGGTCTTGGTGCTCTCCTGGCCGTTTCGTTAATGGGATGTATACGAAAATCGGTATGCCACAACATGACTGCATGACGAACATGACTGACAGGTCACAACATGAAAATCATGATGTGCTTGTCAAGAGCGACATGATTTATATGCCATGCGTTTCTTTAACGGGATTTATACGAAAAATGGCATGCCACAACATGACTGCATCACGAACGTAAAAGACAGGTCATAACATGAAAATCATGACATGCATGACATGATTTACATGCCGCGGTCTTGATGCTCTCTTGGCCGATTCGTAAGTGGGATGTATAGGAAAATTGGTACGCAACAACATGATAGCATGACGAACATAAATGACAGGTCATAACATGAAAAGCATGATATGTATGTCATGGGCGGCATGATTTATATGCCACGCGTTTCGTTAATGGTATGTATACCAAAATTGCTATGGCACAGCACGACAGCATGACGAATGTAAAGGACAGGTCATAACATTAGAATCATGACACGCGTGTCATGACCAGCATGGTTTACATGCCACAGCCTTGGTGCTCTTGCGGCCGTTTCGTTAATGGAATATATACGAAAATTGCTATGGGACAACACGACCGCATGACTATCATAAATGACAGGTCATAACATGAGAATCATGATATGCATGTCATGATTTTCATGTTATATGTCATGACCGGCATGATTTACATGTCATGGTCATGGCGCTATACTGCCATTTCGTTAATGGGATGTATACGAAAATTGGTTTGGCACAACATGACTGCATGACGATCATATATGACAGGTCATAACATGAAAATCGCGACATGCATGTCATGAGCGGCATGATCTACATGCCACTCGTTTCGTTAATGGGATGTATACCAAAATTGCTATGGCACAACACGACTGCATGACCAACGTAAATGACAGGTACTAACGTTAGAATCACGATATGCATGTATGAGCGACATGGTTTACATGCCACAGTCATGGTGTTCTTGCGGCCGTTTCGTTAACTTCATATGTACCAAACTCTATTTTACGTTCCTGATGCGTGCTTCGCATTTCCTTGATTCCCAGTGCACGTGGGATCCGCCAATTTTTTTTAGAAAAAAATAATAGTTGTTCCATAAAATAATGCAGAAAATACGCTTCCTTTATTTAAACGTCTTCGCAGACCGGGTATTTTGGTCCGCACACCAAGTCGTAAATGAAACGGCAGCATTTCGCTTCTTGGCCAAGGGCGCTCTCGGGCTGCCACAAGCTGCAACCTGCGTAGGCAAAAGACTCGCTTTAGTGCATGGCGAATACGTGTATCTAGTTTGTCTTACCGGCGCTGTTTACACCTCTTCGTGTTTACGACTGTGATCAGCAGCAGTGTGCTAGGCTCGCCTGGCTGGTGCATTAATGAAATGCAACGAAATAATGTATTGTGTGTTTGTACATATATGCTCTGCAGTCCTTTTTTTTAAACAGCGGAGCTGTTTTATGACGTGTCTGCGCCCTCAGTTCGACGCTCGTGCGCCATTGTCACGCAGCAAGAGCTCGGGTGCCTCGATGCGCTCGTTTGCCTCCACTGCAGCGATCCTCATTGTCCAGGCAAGGAAGACCGTCGTGGCGCTCTAGCAGAACAACTGTTTCATCGGCACATGATGCCCTTTCTCGCTAAGCCTTCAGCACAACGAGTACGGGTGCGGGAGCTCGCTCCAATTCTACGTTTCGGCCGCCAGGAATCGACAGCGCAACGGCAGCGTGGCGAAAGTGATCTCGTAGAGAAAACAAGAAGCACAAGCCGGGCTCAAGCGCAGGGAAGTTGTAAACAGTGAGAATACTCACCGAAGCTCAAGTCAAGCGACAACGAAGGCGAGGGAATCCCGCCCATTGAAAGAAAGAAACGCAAAGCAGGGGCAAATGCAGACAACCTAGTACTGTTTTTCAGCAAAAGGCAATCATAAATGCAAGCAGCGAGGCAACTAGGGGCGTGGGTATCGAAACGCGCACTGCACCGACAACATCGAGGGGAAAAGAAAATTAAGAGGTGCCGTAACGTGATTCCACTAACCTCGGCAAGCCAACCTCCTCTAATGCCTTGTACGCGGTACGTGCGTCTCGAGTAGGGTTAGAGCCCACATAGTTGCCGGGCCCCTCGAGGTTGTTTGGAGGGAGCCACCGATAGCCGCTTTTGACCGTGTATCAATCTGCCGCTTGCTACCATGTGACCGGGGCCCTGTTCCCATGATTCCCTTTTCTAAATATTTATGACCAGGCTTCGAGATCGGCATGTGACGCCCTCTCTTGGATTTTTTTCTTCCTGAATGGTCGACAGACTGCGGTATATTAGACCAGCGTGGCCAGATGGAAACGGCCGTTTTTGTGTATTAGTAGCAAGCTTTCCTCTAGGCTCATTGAGGCATTGATACAATGCTTAGATGCTTGTGTTTCTGCGCTTGCTTTTACTCTTATGCAGCGTTATGACTTTATATAGTGTCAAAGCAAATATTCCATGCCTAAACGCCCACTAGCCTTGCTCCCATGTGCTACGCTTTTCAAAACCCACCTTGAACTATTCTGATACTTTTATCGTCCTTTCGTAAGTAGCCTTATCGCGATAAGTTATCGTGGTTTCTTTAACACGGCGGTAAGCCTCTCTTTCTAAGTCGAAGTTTGTTAAGTTATTCATGGCAGTCTTTTTTTTTTAATAAACGAGTAATAAGTGAGTGCTTTAAATTATTGAGAAAACTAGACAACAATCTCTCAAACAGATATAATTTTCTTTGTTTCGGCGAATAATTGGGGTACGTCTCAGCAAAACAAGCGTAATGAAACTTTGTTGTTTTCAATAAGCTAGGCCCTAAATGCATTCCAATCAGGTGATTGAAAAGCTGCACCAATATTGTGATGTGGGTCCCAAATTTCAGCCAGTGAGGAAGTACGGTATTATTTTATCAACTCTAATGTCTGATACTACGCTAAATTTCCCTAAGCGCACAATGCGGCTATTACTGCGAAAGGTCCAGTCAGTCTCTTTTTTTTTCAGCCTAAGCGACGCAGTGAAAGGTTGCGCACTCCGGTGTTGATCTTTCCTAGATTCATTAAATAACCACGCTCAGGTGCTTAACAATGTAGAAACTAGTAAATGTTACAATACCTCCATCGACGTAACCATGACGCAACACCTTGCACAGGCTACAGTCTGCGTATATTGCAGTAAGGTTGAAGCTTATCCCAGGAACTGAAAAGAAGCGACCAGAGTGATTGGAGTCGAGCAAATAAGCTCTGTGAAATAATAGCTTAAGCGTGATTTCGTTTTCACATTACACCTGTTTAATGCCATAACTTAACCGTTCGCTTCATGACCGCCTGCGAGGTGAGGTGGGCCCAAATATTATCGTGTGGTGAAGGAATATTCACTAAATCTGCATATGCTTCCAATCCACCGTATAATCGATCGTTTGTCGTTGTACCTATATAATGACGTTGCCGCCTTCTGCGCCATAACGACAGGAGGGACCAAACGTCAACTGGGTGTTTGCTATTTGATATTCGTCTAAAAAATCAGGTGAACAATGAATAATACGGCGAAGTATTATATAAAGTGCTTGATTGCGAGAAAAATGATGGTGTTGGGACCACCTGGGGTTCTCCTAGAAGTTGCGTTTTTAAATGAAATTGAACTGGCATACTTTTCCAATACTCTCTCGATATCGCTATATATACCGCAAGTTGCATGCGGGTATTCCCCAAGGGGAAGTTGAAGGTTATGGGGAAGACCAGCCCTTTCATTCTTCTTGCCTCACTAAAATGTCAGCGTATGACATGACATTCGCCATAACGAAAGTTACATGTGCTGGACATTTAACAGTATGTTTGTTAGTGTTACACCTACAAGGAACATTAAATTTCCATTTGCAATCGTCTCAGCGACGTGTTACCTACTCGACACTAGCTGTCATATGTAATATTACAAGCTACTCATTGGAATGTCCTTGTGGTACTTGCGCAGGCAGCGATGCCTCTGTTCTGAGAAATACTACTGTAAATGTATTGCGAGTTATCGCCGAATGATAACAGAAACTTGGGCCGCGTAGAAAAATGCGCACCTTATTGGCGGTGTCAGGCATGCGTCTGCTGCGGTGAGGCGTGCACAGCAAGCCCGCGTGTTTGATAACGCACGCGGGACCTTCACGACGCTAGCGCTTTCCGACACCATTGAACGAGGCAAAATACTCCTTCGAAACAATGGTATGGCTCAAGAGCGAGGACATTGAGGCGACTAACATACCGTCAGTCACATCGGCGTGTATAGTGTTCTTCACGGTGTACCCAGGGGATGACATGAGAGTCCCCTTTACGCCGCTGTTGAAGTTCCATCCGGTAAATGTTTGAGAAAAGAGAAAAGGTATTATTGATACAATTAGTGTGAGTTATGATTTGCTGTTTGCATAATAAACTCTTACGAATTAGCGTAGCTGTGTTAAGCTGTCAATGCTATTTTGTTTACAGCTTTTTTTTTTCTCAGTGAATTCTACTCCCTAGGCACAGCACATAAAATAATCACTCAAAAAACTCTGCGCCACTTTTCAGCGCGCTACTGTGCAAAGGGTGGTGTGAAACGCCGGCAACGCTGCCGTATTGTGTCTGAGCATGCACGAGCGCAATATATGGAAGACACATGAAACTCAACATCGAAGTCTGCTGAATCTGATAAATCTTGTTACTTTCGCCGTTTTACGTGTGCGCCTGTTGTCTATTTACACCTCACTACAAAACTGGCGGCGTACGCGTCAATTTCATCGACACACTGTGGCGGCGCGGCGGTCACCACGCTCCCGGAAGAAGCGGTGTTGATGACCAGGCACCTTAGTCGCTGCGCCGATGTGGCGCCGCTCCACGGCATCCGCGTCAACTGTACACGGGAATTAGGCAATGGCAGTTATGAAAATTATTTTGCGGTTCATATAACTTATGACGTGTGTTGTTTAAAAGAGGAGGAGGCACTTTCTGGGTGTATTTTGAAACGAAATTACAAATTACCTGCTGCATGTACTACAATAATATGCCGCTTACATGTTCACAGGAGAATCCACAATTGATCGGCGGCATTTTCTTCCTGCTATAATAATTAAGAGGTGTACGGCTTCTTCAAATTGCTTGTGGCAAGCCTACAAGAATCTACAGCTTTAGTCCCCTGCGTCTTTCATAGTAATTAGGAAGTTCTGTGTCTCAATGCAATACATTCAGCTAACTTGCATTACGAGAATACTGCCGGCACCACATGAGGAGAATAATACACAGACTGAATAAATACTGTAACGTTTCCTTTTATAGGACACGGCGGTATTGGAAGATGCAGTTTTCATTTTTGCTGCACAGCCGGCTGTTGCGTCTACTAACATGCGTCTACTACTACTACATGCGGCTGTTGCGTCTACTAACATTCCACGCTGTGTACGCAAGGAGAATACATTACGTTGCTCTGGATTCGCTTGCGGCAGCTTGTGCATATAAAATTTGGGCACTGAGCGTTCGGCTTTATGTTCATTTCTTCAACGAGAAGTAAGCGCGACCTTCCGTGATGCCAGTGAGTAGAGCCCCAAAACTCAATGTTCCATAGGAGTAATGCAGTTGACCGTCAATACAGAATCAAATAACTCCGTTTGTTATTAAGTAAATATATAGGGGAAAGACTAACAGAGGTGCTTAAGAATTCTCGTTGCATTATGCACTCATACTGTGTCTGTTCATATGTGAGTACATATACCATTAAAAAATCAAGACGCATGCTTTTAAGTGCCGTACGTATTAGGGAATAAATTCTAGGCTACTTTATGAGCGTCTAGATGCGGACCTCCTCACTAGATGTTCATCGGTATCGCTGCTTGCAATTTGCAAGGGCCTTGACGGGGAGCATCTCGGGTGACAACGCGTAGCGGTCTTTCCTGCTGTCCGTGACGTATTTCAGGAGCTCTTTCTCAATTGTTCGAAATTTTCAAGGCTTGCCGCGGAATGCTTTCCTAGACTTGTTTGTTGCGGCCGGCTCTTCCTTTTGGTCGCACCACGTGGAAATTCCGGACGGCTGCACGTTTTCTATTCTTTTCGTCGAATGCGACAAGTTGATGTTCGAACGCAGCATCGTACGCCGTTAAACGTTTTTTTCTTCATTTCCATCGCAAGCGTTGTGCTATAGGCGATAGTCAAAGTTAACGGCGGCACAAAGGATCAATCGCGCTGGCGAGAAAAGCGAAAAGATCTCTCAGATAGTGTCACGTGCCCGAAGCTCACATAGACAGCGCCACGTGACGAAGCCGCAGGACAGCTCTCGCCATCTGGTGGCTCCCCGAAATGCGCGTATGAGACGCGATGACGCGGCCGCTTGCTGGCGAGATTTTTTTTTTTCGATATTTGGTCTGCCAAATTAGGGAGAGGGGCCCTTACACAAGCGCGGCCCTCAGTCGAGTGTATGCGGTACCTGGATTCATGTACTTGATGAACAGGTAAAGTTGAAGAACCTTTAGTGTCTAAATTCAGCCAAAGTAGGCTGATATGCTTTACCGACAGACAATTCCGTACGTTCTGGTATTGAAAAAGTCGATGGTATGGTCGGTATAGCTTCCAGACGCTGTCGTCGCATCCCTGGTGGTTGTGAATTGGAATCTGCGAGTAACAATTTTTCTTACCGATTGCTTGTTGAATTTTGCAGAAATCCACTACCGGTGACGGAACTATATCAGTGATTTCTTGGTTGACCCCGGCATAAAATACTTTCGCTGTAGAAGAGACAGGAGTCGACGAACAGAAGCCTGCTTCGCGTGCCAACGGTCGTCTTCATAAGCGCGACAGCGTGATGGCGCTCACCGCAAAGAGGCGAAGTTTTTTTCTGGGGAGTACCAGAACATCTGATCTCCACAGCAACCGTACCGACACCCAAGTCTGCTGCGCCCACTCCGTGTAAGGTGAGCTTGAAATATTTTTTTCCCTTTTATTTTCAGTCAAGTGTGAAGAGTTGGATCAATGTTTTTCGGCCAAGCGCATGAACACCCACTCTTGAGTACGCTTAATGTGTGATAAGCAGGAACTTAGGCAGCACCGTGGCGTCTTAAAGGTAGCTCGTGGTGCGACGCAACGTTGGAACACGCGCTAGTAAAAAGCACAGATATCTGTTTTGTTGAAGAAAAATGCACTCTATGTTTGTTGATCTGGCTACCGTAGGCGTCGTTCGATGAACTATTCCTACGGTATCGAGCAAAGGTCAAACGGCATGTGGAACAGTAGCTGAACACATGTATTTTTATGATAGTGCTTATCACAGATTAGAAGCGCAATTGACGTAACGAAAGCACCATATTAACAACTGCTGTTTTTTTTTACTATATATATCGTTTGGGAGAAGCCGCCGTAGCCCAGTGGGAGCGTGCTTCTTTGGCACCTAGAGGGCCCGTGTTGGATACCCCACTGTACATCTCATAGAACACGACCGCAGTCACCCATGTCATGGAAATGAAACCCGGCCACAGGCACCCACGTCGCCTTCCGATGACATGCTATTGATATCGTAGGTCCATTATGGCGTGGAAACGGAACGTTCGGTCGTCAACTCCGTTTGCATCAATGTCAGTTCCTCTTGTAGCGGGTCAGCCATATGTTCCTCAAAAGTATAGGTTACTGATTGAAGGTACAGTTTTTTTCTGCGCTTTCCACGTCGAGAGAAGCGCGCGACGTTCTTGTCCAGAAGCCGTGCTGGTGGCTGCGTGCTCCATGAGTACACATGCACTGCAGCCACAAAGGCGCTAGACGCAGCTCTCCGCGTTCTGTCAAGGCGCTAGCGTTAGAACGTAGAGTTTCAACCTCGAGGGTTTAACAGTCTGATTGCGGTAATATGCGTTGACACACCGCTTGGCGGGAAGTCTCAGTCCGTTTGCTGTGATTTACAGAATCAGCCACCAGAAAAATTCATCAAATTGCCTAGCCAAGCCAACGGAGAACAGATCAAAAGGCAGTAGGCGCTCGCACTCCGTCGTCCCTTGGCTGCTTTTCCAGAAACAATGGAAGACAGAAAGAAAAAAGAAAGAAAATGGAAAGTAATGAAGGCAGAAACAAAGAAATGTTTGAGTGAGTGGTAAACGAGCTAAAGGTTGAAGTCTCTGCACTGTGCGACGTCAGTAAAAGTGAAGAGCTACAGATGGTCAACAACCACGGCATTCCTCATAGTCGCATCGTCGTTGCCTCTCGACAAACGACACCTGTTATAATCACTACGATATTTCTGTTTTTTTGTCGTTTTCCCGGTAGCTTATCTGTGGCTCACTTTTCCTCATAAACTAATACTTACTCTAAAGATTGCGCAGACTTTATATAGTCCCAAGAATGAGCTTTCTAGCTCCCACTTACATTTTCAGGTTGTCGCCAACGTCCACTTCAAAAGGACCAGAATCATCCTTGAAAGGGCCCGTCGCAAAGATTGTGATGCACTTTCCAGGGCCACCGAAATAAGGGTCATCTTCGTAGTTCCTGTACAAAACGTACCATCTTTCCTCCAAGGGGAAGCACTGCAAATGGAAAGCACAGTGAGTGCCGCTGATTTTTTATCATGTACGCAGTCTTTCAAAAATCATCGGTGTCGAGGAACTCAGGCACGCAGGTAATTCGGACTCTAATTGTCCGCTATGCGTGCGTGCCCAGTGCGTCCAAGTACCGTTGGACAGAGTGCGGTATGTCCTGCGGGGCGCACAATTCTCTCATCTTCTGTGCAGTGGGTTTGGTGGAACATGCAGCTGATACGAGGATAATAGATCTACGGGTAACTGCGCCATAAATCTAACAGCAATGAACTTGACAGCTTCAGCGATGAAGCTGTATACGAAGCTGTTGCGTCAATTTTTCGCGCCCCTGCGTCATCAGAAAATGAGGGCCGATGGCGAAAGCTGTCACAGAATAGTGCCTATTTCGATGAGAAACCCGGCGTCGAGCTGAAGGGAAAGCCCAAAACGACAACAAGAAAAGGGGCGAGCACAGAAGAAGCCCAAGGTCACGCCGAATCTCCAAAAGGGGAGAATTTTGTAGGAAGCGTCTTGATTGATTGATTGTGGTTTGTTTAGGAAAGGACGCTAATTTCTGCAGCCCATGTAGGGAGCACGGCTAAGCGTCCGTGGGCGTGGGGGAAAGGGAGTGAAAGAGATAGAGAGGAGAGATAGGCCGTAGTGGAGGGCTCCGGAAATTTAGACCACCTGGGGTTCTTTAACGTGCACTGACAACGCACAGTACACGGGCCTCTGGCATTTTCGCCTCCATCGAAAATGCTTATCGCGGCGAGCGCGCGCGCTAGACAGACGTAGACGGAGAGAGGAGGCGGAGACTGCATACCGACGCTCTACTTGCAGTGAGAGGGAGAAAGAGACGCTGGCCAAGCTACGAAGGACCGGGAAAAGGCGAGAAGGTTCCCAACTTTGGTGCGTGCTTGTATCACGTGGGCCGCACCGAAACTTTTAGAGCGGCTTTCCAAGGCGATATGAACAGTCGACCACGGGCCGCGATTAGTGGAGAAGTAGTAACAGTAGCAACAATCGAAGTCGTGTGTGACTCAGCGAGAAGGAACAAGACGCTGTTTCACGAGCCAGCTGACAAGCCCTGCCTGCGAGCTTCGAGTTGAGAAGGCGCCTCGTTGACTTGGTGAATATGACACTTTTGCGTTTTATTCTTTGGTGCAGTGGATGAGCTTGTTCGTGTTCGTTGGTTTCGTGTAACGTTGTAACCCATCTGTGTTTGAGTTTGGAAGAGCCGTGTTTGTTCATGTGTTGTGTAACTGCCTGTTTCATGAGAATATTTGTTTTGTTTGATCATCCTTGGCTCTGACTCGGTCTTTGAACCACTGCTGGCGTTTGGTTAGTGTGCCGAAGGGCACCAAAAACATCATGGTCCAAGCTTTCGTGGCATATTTTTCGGAGAACCAGGACTTTGGTTCTTGGAATTACTTCCGGCGATCGCGTCCTGTACCTCACAGCACGGGTTTGGTGACAAAGGCCATCTAATCCGACAGTGCGTCCGACCAAATCGCGAAGTTACCGTGTGTATATGACGCAGACGCAAGATTTCATCTTTATGGACTAAAGATGCGACAAAAATAGCGCAGTACTAACGTACGGTGCAGATACATGGAGGATAACGAAAAAACTAGAGATGAAACTGAGGAGCACGCAACGTGCAATGGAAAGAAAAATGATAGGGGTAACGCCAAGAGATAAAAACGAGCGGAGTGGATCAGAGAACAGACAGGAGTAGCCGATATTATCTTATCAATTAAAGAAAGAAGTGGACCTGGGCAGACATTCATGAGGAGGAAGGATAATAGGTGGACAGTAAGAGCGACGGAATGGATACCACGAGAGGGAAAACGCATACAGAGGTAGGCAAAAGGTTAGATGGAGCGATGAAATTAAAAAGTTTGCGGGCATAAAGTGGAACCAACTCGCTCAGGATAGGGTGGATTGGAAATCGTTGGGAGAGGCCTTCGTCCTGCAGTGGACCTAAACAGGCTGATGATGATGATGATGATGATGATGATGACACACGGGCTCTTGTCTTATCTATATGCTGTGGCTTCGCTGGTCATCCGCAGCCACATAGTGCAATCAGCCGTCATTATCATTTCGCGCAATTCAAGGCACATTTCTTAGATACTACTTAAAATGAATTAACGTACAGCACTAAAATCGTTCGAACTGATAAGTTTACCATCGCTATGCTCCGAATTCAGGGTTCAATATTAGAAAAGTTTCATATTTTCATTTCAGCCTATACGTAGAGCACGACAGATCGAGAACTTGTAAAGTACTCTCTGATCACACTATATGGCTTGTAACTGCACTCTATATTATAGTCTATCCTGTGCTCACAGGATAGAGCAAACTGTGACGGCACCACCTCTGTGGTGTTGTCGTCAAGCCAGAACTGTCCATAAATGAAACCCCTGGCGCCTTGGATAAGCATGAATTCGTTGCCTGTGTTGTGACTTGGAACCATGAACGTTACCGCACGAACGCAGGTGCCTTAACCACTACACTACACAGGCACGCTTGAGAAAAGTGAGCACGTGTGGAGAATATGAATGCTTCGAATTTTCCACGATAGTGGTAAGGAAATGAACACCGGAAAAGAAAAGAGGAAAGAAATGAAATGCAAGCGAGAATTTCATTGCCTAGCGTGCGGCCCATACCACCTTTCGTTACGCGGGTATTGGCCACAACTCTTTCCTATCTTGACGCCGATTCAAAATTCATCGAAAGATAATTTTCGAACCAATTTTTCATAGCCTAGGCTTGCAGTTTACCAACGTGACTAATCTACTATTCGGAAGGGCTACTTTGGGCTGCATCCACGTGGACGTCTGTTTCACAGTAATAAAATTCTTAGCATCGCATGTTAATTTTTATTAGAAGAACATTTAGGCTTCGTCAAACCTTCAATTGACAAGTAATCTTTAAGTCATTTCGGCCTTCGGGCCAATCGCCTGTATAGGGTAGGTGCCAGTCTTTAGAGTAGAAGAAGCAACGTGTGCCTCATGCCCGCTTTGGATGCGGCTGGGAGCCACATGTAACTGAATTCACCTAATACCTACCTAATTCAACAAAAACCTACGGAACTGCAGAAGTAGAAGGAGACGTAGTAGGCCAGATGTACTCCCGACATCCTTCGCTTGCCCTCCATGTCCTAGACAGGGGATGGGCCAGTGATTTTTTTCTTTAAATACTGATGTTTCAGGTACCTAACAAAGGAAACGCACGTGCCTTCAGCGGTACTCGCAGAGAGTGTTAGGGAAATTTGTGGAGTATGTCCAGGTCGCAGACGCCCCAATGTGCTGGCCCTCTACTGGACACCATGAGGAAAGAAAATTGGTTACTTCTGCCAGAAAGACACATTAAATTGAAGCACAAAAGTGTTCGAGACTGATAGATTATTTTTCGTAACTCGACTGTGATTAATTTCGCCACGTTATGGCCAGTGTCAGAAGAGTTCGACACTTCGCGCGCCGACACTTTGCGTAGGTGCTGTCGCGAACCCCATTCATTTTTTTTTCAGTTTTGGCTTTTCTCACCCCGTGGGCTCATAAAACTGTGTTCACATGCTAAGTCACGTTCTTATAGCAAATTTATACATTTTTAAGGCTTAAATTGTTGCGTGGGGCTCAGTAGCACCTTGAGAAAGTTCTTTAACTGCGCTGGAAACGAGGACAAGAGAAGTGAACGCGAAAGGATGCCAGTTGCACAAGCTCCCAAGTAAATTTTAATGAATGAAAGATGGCGAATATACAGTGAATATAGAAAAGGTGCAACCTGAGGTGATAGGTAAAGCAAGGTCACGTGGTGATTTCAACACGCGTCTATATATTCCATTGCACAACCTCCAAGTACCACCTACGGAACGTTGACACATCTAGTTGTTTCTAGCGCAGTTAAAACGAAGAAACTTTCCCAAGATGAAACATAAGCCAACTAGCCCAACTTGGTTCACTGCTACAGGACTCAGTAGAGTAGAGGCCGTCAGAAATCTATGACGTCACGCACATTAGTGAGGGAACCTCCGTGCAGGAGTCGCTACTGGTATTTTCCTTTTGCGAATTTTCTACCTTAGCAAGCGTGTCCCCCTCGCAAAAGTGGTGCCTTCGGTAACGTAAAAGGTAATTTACTTCTACGAGAAAAATCTCAATCCATTTTAGCGTCCCTTTAAAGGGCCTTTAAGCAACCCAGGGGTCGAAGTTTAGTTGATGTGTAACAGTTGTGCATGTGTCCACAACGAATACGATGCCGCGAAAAATTTTCGACACTTTGCGGTAATAGCGGCAAACCGTGTTTACACTTGTTTGACGGTCGGAAAGTAGTTCCTGCTCATTTCGCTCTTTCCTCAGCTGCTCCCCATCTTGCCGGGGTCGTCTTCTCGCCGTGTATGCCTCCCAATGTCTTGTTACACGTAATCGGCAATGAGCTCCGTTGGTTTGTGCCGGCGTGTCGTCCTTCGAAGGGTGCCGCTAATGACCTCGCCAAGGCAACGGAACCGCATTGTGCCTAGCTGAGTTGAAGAACCTCAATAGGGAGATGTTTCTGTCGCCGTTTCGCTTCTTTGCGCCCACTGGCTGCCCACAACAGCGCGGGGAGCAACGCGACGAGGAAGATGGAGCGCGTGTGATTGCTTGTGGCCGTTGCCGGCAGTCGTACGCTTTCGTTTGACCTGTCAACAGCACCAGAAGCTGGTGATATCATAACAGACAGCTTGGTGACGTCGTAGCGCGTAGCGCTGCCGCGTTTGGCATCGTTGATCGTGATAACGTTCGGATTTCAGTGCTTGTCTTTACTCGAAATGTTTAAACAACACGAAGTGGTGGTTTAGGGACGCCTTAACGGTGTTAGTCTCGATCAACAGCATTAGCGTATATGATCTACGCTTATGGCACACTGGGAAGAGGATGCCATTTAGATGCACTAGGGCTGAACAGCTCAAAAAATAAGATAAGATGTCTCACTATACTTCAAGCCTAGCAGTCGGCAAACGGTTTGTGCATCTAAAATCGACTTGTTTAGTATGCATGACATTCTCCGACTTTACTAGTGAAAACCGTGAAGCCCTGAGTTCTTCGGAAGGAAGCTGATCTACTTGAGGTCATTTCGCAGGAGTATATATACGTACGTAGTGTCTTTCCATTTCGACCCAATGTAGACACGGCCTTGGTTGACTGGCACTGAACCAGTACCTCCGTATTCAGCAGTGCACTGGAATATCCGGTGACGTACCAAGGTGGGTTCGCATGCCGAGTGGCGTGAGGCCAAACGACCTTACACCTATATCAGCTGAAGCGGAATATCTCGGCACGCGCCTTAGAAAATGTTTACTTGGATGTGCACAACGACCCACATTGTTTATCTTCAAGTTGCCCTTGCGTAACCAATTAGCTTGGCCGTCCAAGCTTGTTCACTCAAGTTAGTGCGTGCTCTGACAGCATCATGCGCGAGTTTGCAGCATTCAGGGATAGAACTCTTTGGTAACTTGACTGCAGTGCGCGGGCAAGCGCTTTAAAGGAGGCAAGCCCGTAGCATTGAGTCGTAAAATAAATAAGATGATCACCTAAAAGCAATGGGCTTAAGCGACACTATGCCACTCGTGCGCAAGAAAGTGTCAATAACCGTTTCCAAGAAGCATGACTGCCTTATTGACTTATAGAAGTTTCCTAGCGACAGCCTGTTGGTGACTTCGCTTAGTCTTAAACTTGACATACTGTGGCTTTACTGCAGCGCTGCTGATTGCTGTTTGATGGGATTTCACGTGTCAAAAGTAGCTAATATTATGACGCACGCAGGGTAGTGGAGCTCCCCGGGCGAATTTTGACCACGTGGGTTCTTTAACGTGCACTGATAAATAGGTACATGGGTGTTTTCTTTTTTTCATTTTGCCCCTATTGAACAGGGTTTATGAAGGCCAACAGACAGACGTGATCGCGAGAATTGCTGCAGTGGCGGCCATGAATTTGCGGCTAACATGAAAATTGTGGAAGCAGTCTACGTATTGTGACACAACGATGGACCGCTCAATTTGCATTCACAGAATGTGCGAACAAGAAATGGAAATAAAGTGATACTTACCGCCTCCTCATCCTGGTAGATTCCGAGTGCAGGATTGTTGTATGGTAAGTCTGATATCCCACTGATGAGGGGAGGCAGACAAGCGAAAGCGAGCATTGCCGCAAATAATAGTTCCCTCCGTGACATTGTTCCCGCCTTCTCCTGCTTATTTTGTGAACTCGAGCGTCTGTTTACGAAGACTTAAAGCGGCCACTCCGCTTGGAACTAGTGTCGCTGAAAGTATTTTATCGTTGTGCTGTTACATGTGCAAGACACCGAAGCAGGCGTTCTTACATGAGCGCACTTTGGTTTAACTAGTTCGGGAGGAAGCAATAAAGAGAAATAGACTCCTGTACACTCGGCCAAAAATTTAAATGCCTACTTCAAAACACATTATAGGTACGTGCCGCAGGCTTTCGTGTTAAGCACAAAAGATTAGCACTTCGTTAAACTTTTCATGCGACAACGGAAGTCTTTATTTGTTTCTTCTTGAAAGCTACACGCACAACCTTTAATGCTGACAGGATACAGACCAACTGAAGTGCAATGCCTATACTTCGCGGAAAAGTATGCTTTTTTTTTGTACGTTCACGTCTATTAAACGTGATAGATATGGGGGATATGATGGCGAAGCGGAAACGTACCTCAGGAAACGAAGTATTACAGAGCAATAACTAAGCACAAATGGACACTTACCGCCTCCTCATCCTGGTAGATTCCGAGTGCCGGATTGTTGTATGGTAAGTCTGATATCCCACTGATAAAGGGAGGCAGACAAGCGAAAGCGAGCATTGCCGCAAATAATAGTTCCCTCCGTGACATTGTTCCCGCCTTCTCCTGCTTATTTTGTGAACTCGAGCGTCTGTTTACGAAGACTTAAAGCGGCCACTCCGCTTGGAACTAGTGTCGCTGAAAGTATTTTATCGTTGTGCTGTTAGCTGAATAATATAGGAAGATTGGTGTGTTTGTGTAGCCCGTGTCTGTGGAGAGGCGTGACGTATTTTTTTTATATATATTTCTGACAGATGGCCTTAAGGCACCCTTATGGTGCGCTGATTTGAATGCCTGACAGTCCTGCGTGTGATGTCTGCGGATGAGACGGGACCATTCATCACTTGTTGGCGGCCGCTGTCCACAATTTGAGGAACATAGACAGTCTATGATTGAGTCGTTCAGGAAGCTCGTCGATCGTCCTCTAAGTGAACAGACAATCTTGGAATACCGTCCCCACCGACAAACTGCTCAACAGGCAATGAAAGCGCTTTTGTGCTTTTTGAAAACATCTGGCCTTGTCGGGCGCCTGTGCCACTATACAGGACTGTGCTGTAGGCATTCCTCCTCTCTACTTGTCTTTTCTTTTGTTCCCCTTGTCCCATACCCCAGTGTAGAGTAGCCAACCGGACTCCTGACTGGTTAATATCCTTGCCTTATCTTCCTTATTTCACTTTCTCTCTCTCTCTTTATGACAGATATTGTGTAATAGGAAGGAATACTTCAAAAATCTCGCAGGGGATTCGTGAAGCTACTGCACGTCGCCAGGTAAAGCGGAGCCGGGGTGGGGGGTCAGTAAATTGTATGAGTTGGTACGTTGTGCATTCAAGAAAAACCACGGGCATAAGCGGAGACAGTGTGAAGGATACCAAAACAGAGGACAGCGCTCGTTCTGTGCTATTGTTTCGTCCAATTTGCTGCGTTTTTACGCGATATTTATCCTAAACGCGCGAAAGAAGGTCGGAGGTCCACGCGTGAAGTCCTGTGTGGAATTGCCGTGTGAGGAATAACGGTGCTGTGACGATTTAGGCACCGTCGAGTACTCGCACGTTTAAGAGCAGGCGTAGAAGGAAATGGCCTTCCACTTCAGCTACATTTCTGTAGAGAGCACGGCGGATGGGCACACCCTGGAAAAGCTTTTAGCTGACGTGTGAAACCACTCGTTTGCATTTCTTACATTCGCCTGTCCTTTTTACCTTTTCATTTCATTTATTTGTTCAGTTATAATGCCAGTTATAATTGAAAATGCGCAGGCAGGCGTACTCTGAACATGGTATTTGATTACGGCATAGTCTACTTGGAAGTGTGTCAGGTCAGGAGGCCTGAAATCTAATAGCATATACCGAGAATCGACTGTACTTCCAACGAGTTCTTAATCGGCATCCGAGCAGGACTATACTACTAACAGCTGAGAGCAGGAGTTAAAAATAAGGAACCATTCTTCATAACGCTTGGAAGAGTACGTATACCTAGGGCAATTGATAACAGAGGAGCCTATATAAGATCAAGACATTCTCCGAAAAATAAGGTCGAGCTGAAACGCATGCGGCAAACATTCTTAAATCCCGGCCCGCAGACCTACCGCTCTCTTTTGAGACAAAAGTAGGGACGCACCGCGTTCTCCTGGTAGTAACATACGATTCACGAACCTGGAAGGTAACATCAAAAAGTCTCGACATGAAGTTTAGGACCAGACAGCGCTCGATTGAACGAGGACTTATACGTGTAACCATAAGAAATAGAAAGCCATCGACATGGATCAAGAGACAACCAGGAGTAGCTGATGCCGTACTCTCAACAAGGCAAAAGTAATTGAGTTTGCCAAGACACTTAATGCGGAGAACCGACAACCGATGTGCAGTTAGAAAGATACGATGAGCTAAAAAAAAGAGGCAGCGGACGCTTTTACAGGTATAAAGTGGAACCAAGCCTGCCGAAAATTCACATTGATTTATCATTCATATGATTTGGGTACATTACCGCTGATGACACCCGTATTTAAAGTTCTTCGAGATATTTTGCAGATAAATGCGCTCATTATTGTTATTGATAGATCGAGGGATTAGGCAACATTTAAGAAAAATTCAAATACGGGAGGAAAACTGCAATCATAGAACGTTATGTGTATTGGGAACGGGTGGGAGCCTGAAACTGTACCCTGGGGGATCCCTGATGTTGGGAGAAATTCTCAAGTGGTAATTTTTATAATTACAGGCCCTGATTGGTTACCAAGTATTTCATCCGTGTTTGGATGTTAGCCCGTCAGCTTAAGTGAGAAAATTTTAATACTAATCATTGATGAACTACTTTACCTTCACAAAGTCCCCTTCACAAAGTCGAGACAAACGCCGCTTACCATGTTATCAAGATTTTAGTTGTCACGTACGCGGATCTCGGAGGGCGAATGCCGAGCGAGACGTTTGGCAACAATAGCGTTGTGAGCACGGCAAACCAAACCTTTATGACACAGCACACGGCAAACCAAAGATGAACAAAATATATACAAGCCGAAAATAAACTAACATCGAGACATGCCTACTAATTGAGACTGACTGATTACTCTAACAATACTCAAGTCTCAATTTGGCGCAACTCTCAATCCTAAGTCTGGCCACAATGACTCTGCCAACGCTGTCGCTATGAACACCTGTGGAATGTTCTTACTGGTCTCGGCGCTGTTCTTCCGTTGCTGTAAAGTCCGCTGTTGGTCTGGAACTAGCTTGATGACTCCATGTTGTCCCCGGCCTCCCTTACGTCGGCCGGAAGGTACCGCCTGCTGCCGTAGCCGATGCCTGGTCTCAAGTGGTGACGTGGCGTCTCTCCGAGTTAGGCCTACCCGGAGGCCTAAGTACAAGTACGGTCCTCCGCTCGACGTAGCGACGTGACGGCCCGGTGAATTGCTGCTGGCCGACCCTTGAAGGGGGATTGTTGACGGTGCGTCCGGGACCGGCGGCTGCAGAACCTCCAAGGAGCCTCGCCCGAACGTAATCGAGGTCCACGGCCACGCCAAGGAGTGCCAGCGTCCCGGCTCCCGAACCGAACACCTCGTCCCGTCGACAGAGCGTAGCTGCCGATGCGTCCTTCCTCGGCGGTCGCCAGTCAGACAATCCCCAGCTCAGCGCTTTTCCACTTCCGATCGCGGCGCGGGTCGCGTGCCACGAAGCCCGCCGTCAACCAACCACGAACACCAACGTGTCACCGGCTCGTGCATTCTGGCGCCTCTCCGTTACTTCGCACGCCATGTCTCGTTCTTCGCCCTGTGGCACGTGCTGTGGACCCCTTTACTCATGACATTAGTAGAGGCCGTGCAGAAGTGTTGCTACGTTTGCGTTACAATAGACCGTTATGTATGCCATTTCTTTCTGGGGGTTTACCTCCCAAAGCCACGATATTTTTATGAGAGACGCCGTAGGGGAAGGCTCCAGAAATCTGGACAACCTGGGGCTCCTTAAAGTTAGCACTGATATCGCACAGTACACGGGCCTCAACATTAACACAGATTCACTTAGTGCTTTTAAAAGCTTTGAGGTGATCTTGTCAAACGGGCTCATGAGGATAATCTGGGATCCACAATCATGGAATATATTTCGTGTGCTGAAAAAAAAAAAACAGTATTCGGCACATCGAAGACATGGGAGGAACAGAATGTGCGAGTGGTTAGATTGCGAAAAGAGATGAAAAAGCGTAATTAAACGGATTGGCACAGTCGAGCTGAGATGCTCCGCAGTCAGAAATTCTTGAAGAAGGGTAGAAGTTGGGGTTGACTAACTGTGAGAAGGTTTTGCGGTCATTACTAACCAACACGGAATCAAATATCTTTCGCTACGTGAGGCATTGAAGTCGGATAGTAATTTCACAGAAGCTATTACTACGCCCCGCCACGGTGGTCTACTGGCTACGGTACTCGGCTGCAGATCCGAGGGTCGCGGGATCGAATTTCTGCTGCTGCGGCTGCATTTCGATGGAGAAGAAATGTTGAGGCCCGTGTACTGCGTGATGTCAGTGCACGTTAAAGAACCCCAGGTGATCAAAATTTCCGTAGCCCTCCACTACGGCGTCTCTCATAATCAGAGCTGGTTTTTGGACGTTAAACCCCACATAACAACAAGAACAAGCTATTACTACAAGAAGGCTGCGTTTCTTTGACAATGTTAACAAGTGTGTCATG
The DNA here is from genome assembly GCA_013339685.2 of Hyalomma asiaticum. Lineage (NCBI taxonomy): Eukaryota > Metazoa > Arthropoda > Arachnida > Ixodida > Ixodidae > Hyalomma > Hyalomma asiaticum. The sequence goes on along the minus strand of CM023482.1, from coordinate 43,722,179 downwards.
GCATCCTCTTGAGTTGCGGCACGCAAAGGAATGAAGCGTTCTATTACAGCTGCGAGTAAACTGGCCGAAATGAAGGAGCGGTTTTATTTTGGAATGAAGGGGCGTTGTTTTGACCAGTCGCTGACAGATCTCAATTCACTGAGAGGTCAGTCCTGCTTTGTCGAGCGGAAGTAACCAATCAGGGTGGACCAAGACGGAATAGTATTCCGCATTCCATTTTACGATTTAGGTCCCCTGGCATTTTATTATAACTCGCTTTCTTTGCGTGACCGATATAGACAGATGCGACCACTGCAACGTCATCGAAAAGAGCGAAGGTGACATAGATAAGACAATGGATGCAGGTGCGCCTACAAAGATTTTCGTTGTTCAGTAGTATTAGGTTTGTGCCCGTCTCATCTACATACTTTCGTCTTTTGCTCTTAAACGTTGTGAATCAACGCGTTTTGAGATGCGAATCTCTGCCAGCTTTCTCACGTCTCTATTTCCATATGGTCTTCGAAGTTTGCTCGACATAACGATTTTCTTCTTTCTTTTTTTTTGTGAGGGGTGGGGGGCGTGGGTGCGAGCATGGCGCTGTATATGCCCTTCACGCTTAAAGAAACTGGAAATCGATGATGCATCTTGCGAATATTACACGTATAATTCCCACCGGGAATTCAGATTTGCGATTTCTCTATGTATTCTGTCTTGCCTAAAGCGATCTATTTGACTATGAGATTTCATACTCTCTGCCACTCAAAGTGTATTGTATGCTTATAACGTCGAGTACAACTGTTGTAAGTAAATAACGTTTACAAAAATGCCATATATGCCGGTATGAGGCTATATATGGCTCGTGTCCGCACGTGGCCGTATTTACCCAAGTCGTGATAAAGCCATATGTGGTAATAATAGAACTACACGAAGAATTCCATGTATTACTCTCACATGTATTGCGCAAATACGGCCACACATGGGCACGTGACATATGTAGCAGAAGTTACCGCACTGTAGTTGTGAAGACAATCCCCCCCCCCCACAACAACGCGCGACACTTTACTCCAGGCTCATCCGGGGCTATTGCCTCCATTTGAGGTAATCAGCGGTCAAGAGCCCGAGGTAGCATCGCGGAGAAGGGCGCCACAAGGCCCGCCAGAGACACAACCAGGCGATATCCACGCCGTGAAAGAAATGTTCCCCAGTGGTACAAGCGTGTGATTCTTAAAGGGTTGCGCGGACTGCATAAAGTTTGAAAGTGTTTTTGTTTGCGGTTCTTCTGTGCACGAATAAAATGTTTTTGGCCGACTGCGTGACCTTGGCCCTTGGTGAGGAAACATCGACGAAAACAAAATCGGGGAAGGAACGTGCCAGCGTCCCGGCTCCCGAACCGAACACCTCGTCCCGTCGACAGAGCGTAGCTGCCGATGCGTCCTTCCTCGGCGGTCGCCAGTCAGACAATCCCCAGCTCAGCGCTTTTCCACTTCCGATCGCGGCGCGGGTCGCGTGCCACGAAGCCCGCCGTCAACCAACCACGCACACCAACGTGTCACCGGCTCGTGCATTCTGGCGCCTCTCCGTTACTTCGCACGCCATGTCTCGTTCTTCGCCCTGTGGCACGTGCTGTGGACCCCTTTACTCATGACATTAGTAGAGGCCGTGCAGAAATGTTGCTACGTTTGTGTTACAATAGACCGTTATGTATGCCATTTCTTTCTGGGGGTTTACCTCCCAAAACCACGATATGTTTATAAGAGACGCCGTAGGGGAAGGCTCCAGAAATCTGGACAACCTGGGGCTCTTTAAAGTGCACTGACATCGCACAGTACACGGGCCTCAACATTAACACAGATTCACTTAGTGCTTTTAAAAGCTTTGAGGTGATCTTGTCAAACGAGCTCATGAGGATAATTTGGGATCCACAATCATGGAAAATATTTCGTGTGCTGAAAAAAAAAACAATATTCGGCACATCGAAGACATGGGAGGAACCGAATGTGCGAGTGGTTAGATTGGGAGAAGAGATGAAAAAGCGCAATTAAACGGATTGGCACAGTCAAGGTGAGATGCTCCGCAGTCAGAAATTCTTGAAGAAGGGTAGGAGTTGGGGTTGACTAACTGCGAGAAGGTTTTGCGGTCATTGCTAACCAACACAGAATCAAATATCGTTCGCTACGTGAAACATTAAAGTCGGATAGTAATTTCACAGAAGCTATTACTACGCCCCGCCACGGTGGTCTACTGGCTACGGTACTCGGCTGCAGATCCGAGGGTCGCGGGATCGAATCTCTGCTGCGGCGGCTGCATTTCGATGGAGACGAAATGTTGAGGCCCGTGTGCTGCGCTGATGTCAGTGCACGTTAAAGAACCCCAGGTGGTCAAAATTTCCGGAGCCCTCCACTACGGCGTCTCTCATAATCAGAGCTGGTTTTTGGACGTTAAACCGCACATAACAACAACAACAAGCTATTTCTACAAGAAGGCCGCGTTTCTTAATTTGACAATGTTAGCAAGTGTGTCACGGCATCTTCTTGAGTTGCGGCGCGCAAAGGAATGAAGCGTTCCATTACAGCGGCGAGTAAACTGGCCGAAATGAAGGAGCGGTTTTATTTTGGAATGAAGGGGCGTTGTTTTGACCAGTCGCTTACAAATCTCAATTCACTGAGAGGTCAGTCCTGCTTTGCCTAGCAGAAGTGACCAATCAGGGTGGACCAAGACGGAGTAGTATTCCGCATTCCATTTTACGATTTAGGCCCCTGGCAATTTATATGACTCGCTTTCTTTGCGTGACCGGTATCGACAGATGCGATCCCTGTAACATCATCGAAAAGAGCGAAGGTGACATAGATTAGACAGAATGGATGCCGGTGCGCCTACAAAAATTTTCGTTGTTCAGTAGTATTAGGTTTTGAGTTTGCAGACGTCTCATCTACTTACTTTCGTCTTTTGCTCTTAAACGTTGTGGATCGACACGTTTTAAGATACGAATCTCTGCCAGCTTTCTCAAATCTCTATTTTCATAGGGTCTTCGAAGTTGGCTCGACATAACGATTTTCTTCTTTCTTTTTTTTTTGTGAGGGGTTGGGGGCGTGGGTGCGAGCATGGCGCTGTATATGCCCTTCACGCTTAAAGAAACTGGAAATCGATGATGCATCTTGCGAATATTACACGTATAATTCCAACCGGGAATTCAGATTTGCGATTTCTCTCTGTATTCTGTCTTGCCTAAAGCGATTTATTTGACTATGAGATTTCATACTCTCTGCCACTCAAAGCATATTGTACGCTTATATATGGCGATATGAGGAATTGCCATATATGGCGAAATGAGGAATTGGGAATGTCTGGCTATATATAAGGCTCGTGTCCGTACGTGGCCGTATTTACCCAAGTCGTGATAAAGGCATATGTGGTAACAATAGACCTACACGAAGCATGCCATGTATTGCTCTCACATGTATTGTGCAAATACGGCCACACATGGGCACGTGACATATATAGGCAGAAATGCTACCTGCTGCTGTACCTGGTGAAGCAAATCACGCGCGACACCTTTTTTACACCAGGCTCATCCGGGGCTATTACCTCCATTCGAGGTAATCGGCGGTCCACAGCCCGAGGTAGCATCGCGGAGAAGGGTGCCACAAGCCCCGCCAGAGACACCACCAGGCGATATCAACGCCATGAAAGAATGGTTCCCCAGTGGTACAAGCCGGGCTGATCACTAAAGGATGCAGCGGCCAGCACTCTGAGAACGAGCAACAAGCCAGAACTGGATAAGGTGTGAAAGTGCTTTTGTTTGCGGTTCCTCTGTGCAAGAAAAAAAGGCTTGTCGCCGACTTCGGGGACGTTAACCTTAAGGGAAACATCGACCAACAACAAAAACGGGGCAAGGAACGCTCTCATTGGTGCCAAGCGTCTCATCAACGCTCCTTTTGAACTACTCATGAAAGCGCCTTTCGTCAGTCTTTTCCATACTCATGCGAATGTGCTTAAACATGACCAATACCTAAAACAGATATGATGTACGCACTGACGGTGCACAACAGTGTACGTAGCAATGGCTACTTGTATTTCAAGATGACGGACGCTCGTTCGATGTTTCTGAATCTTGTTGCATAACCCCTTTCACAAGATGGGCATTGGAAGTGGAGCAGTGGCCTTACACGTGTGATTCGAGTAAGCTTCCCCATTGTAACTAAGTTTGCTTGGTTTTACTTCTCGGAAGCCACTTTCTTAAATTTTCTAGTGTGTACTGCATTTTTAACACAAAGAATGGTGTCTGCCCATGCGAGAAATGGTAATAAGTAGTATGTTTCGTGGTTTCGCAATAGCCTACAGTCGTTTCACCATAATCCACTGTATTTCTTTTATAAATGCCAAGGTGCATATATTTTTTCGTGCAACGAAATTCGAATGGACTTCGTGAGCATGTGATCATCCATTCTATTTACATTTTTTTTTCGTCTGTACACTACATTAGTCCCTCTGTTTAGTTTATCGAGCAGTGTAGCAAATCGAGTAGCGTAGCTGTCTAGCACATTACCATGCCTCTTGCAGCGGAGCTGTTCATGGCGAACCTCCTTGATTACGTAGCGTCCGCAGGAGAGCGTAGACAAAAGCGAGTGTTTTAGTGGGACCCTTGGTGTCGTCTATGGTGCGGCAAAGCGAAGCGTGACGGGCGCGATGGTTTGGAGCATCAATCTCTCCTACTGCAAGACACGCATGCGCCGAGAAGGTGCAGGTGGTATTGCCGGAGGGAAAAGCCTTTGCGGTGGAATAAGAGCGCTATTGTCGGTCGTATCCATGAGATAAGTTGACGCCGATGTACCTGGTTAGTCTGGGGTTTGAGCGTGTTCTGAGTACCGCTTAATTATAAGCGTCGGTTTATTTAAATTTAAACGAGTGTCAAAGACGCCTGGCTCACTATATTACTCCGCAGCCCTTCCCGTCGGCGCGTGCTTCATAAGCATAGATGGTTTTGTGCCGTCGAACTCTAGCAGTTATTACTACACCTACTGTTTCACAAAATGCGTCCAGAAATCCCACAAATGCTGGAAAGCAGGCGTTTTGTACGATTTTGTGGAACTGAACAGTAATTAAAAGTTACACTAAGTAGGCTTAGCATAAGAGAGCTATATGCTTAAACATATCTAGAGAACGGGACTTATTTATACGATGAACGCATGTTCTCTGTAGTGCTAGCAAAAATGGGGCGCTGATAATTTCTACAAATCAATGAAATCCAGCTATTTGTGTCCGAAAAACCCGTAACTAAATGTTAAGCGAGCGAGGTTGCCGCTGCATTGGGTATGGTGGCCTGTGTGACACAGCTGCTCGCCTACCATTGCCGAGAAACGGTGAGCAAGCGTCATTATAAAGCGGCGATTTTTATCATTTGGTTGCTGCGCCTAACCACGCTTGCCGAAACAGCTGCTCATCAGCGAGTCATGCTCTTAGTCACATGGCAATGCAAGGGAACAACGGTGACGCAAGGCTCTTCTGAAGGTAGCGGTGACCGTACGCTTTCACCCGTCAGCTTCGGTTTGCTGGGTGAAAGGAGCCGGATGTCGCCGATCTGTAGAAATTAGTAGCGTCACCCTTTTAGAAACATCACAACGAATAATTTATTCGCTGTATCAATAATTTCTATTAATCAGTTAGGTGTGAGCGTCTAGCATTTTTAGGACGTTAATTAGTACAATTTTGTTATTTGCTATTCAAATTTTCCCTCCTTCAAATTTTAATCTGTGTGCACCAGTTTCACATAAAGAGCGCAAATATCTGCTTTTCTGTGTTTATGAGATTTCGGAACCTATTATCTGAGACGCCCCGTATACGTATGAAGAATGGTAATGAGAACAAAGACGTCAGTGCGACGCACAAAGGAAACGAAAGGTACAACTCCGCTGCTTATCGTCCCAACACTAATGGAATGGCAGATAAGATTTCTGCAAACCTAGACATCGCTGAATATAAACTAAGATAGCATTTATGTCCAGGTTTCATATCTTCACACAGCTAACCATCTAGAAAAGCTGCTATTCAGACGGCAGTTCCTGAGCATGGGATACTCGTACATTACTCGTAGTAGTTGTAATAAAAAAAGGACTCGTGGTCGTGGCTCACGAACACGATTTATTATTTAATGTTTGCTCCTTCCGAATTTATGCTTCGTTTTCTCCTTCCCGGCTTTCGCAACCGTGCCCGCTTCGTTATTTGCAACATCGTCTGGAACTGGGAGGCGAAAAAGTGATCCAGGCCATGAATTTTATCGTTGTATTTTCCCAAAATGTTCTAGTCTGGTGGCTATAAGACCTTTGTACCGCTTGGCCAGTTTCAAGATACAAAGCATAGGGTGCGATGACTAGGTAACTTTTGGAGTGTAGCTGTTCCATTTACATTTACTTTTCATGGCGTCTGTGAAATGTTCTCCGCGTGTGCTATATGAGTCCCCGACGTGAATTTGCGTTAACGCATGGTCAGCTCCGTAGTCTGCTTATTTGACATAAAAGATACATGCAATTCTCTGCCGGCACGATTTCTGTCTCATCTTTGCATGTAGGCGTCCTTGCGGCATGCAGTGCACGTTAAGGCCAGGAGCTTGCTATTGTTACAATCCTCTGAACAGCCATTGTCTAAAAAGGAAGTGGTGGCTTTTCCGGGCCAAGTGACGGTATTTCAAGGGCCAAAAAGTTAAGGAGTTCAATAAGCAGCGGCTATTCGGAGGTTCAGACGGCGCTGTTATTGCAATTCCATTGACCAATCGGGACTTCGCCGTACCATAATTGACGTCAAAAAAGGGCATAAAGGTTCTCATTTCATTTCATTTTATTGTACTGTCAAGCGAATTCGTGCTATAACAGAGGTGGAAGAAAAAGCAAACGTACATAATCGAGTAAGCAGTCCCTATACAAACTATATATAACATATACCAGCGATTGACAATGAAGGATAGTCAAAACGCTTTACCCTGAATCGCAGCAAACAAGCATCAAGTGAAAGTACACATCCTTGAAGACTGCCTCATTGAGGTATTGTGGCAAAACGATGCAGTGCGTTGCTTTCTCCATTATTTTGAGAAAAGAATTATCAAATTAAGCACTAAAGATTACACCATGGAGGATATATCTCTCAGGAAAATTTCATCGAACTTCTTTAAGCTTTTTGGTCAAACAGCAGTTCCTGCTGCAGTGGGTCACTAGAGGCCTAGTGCGAATATGCAGGAAACCGGTTCAGACTGTGTGCACACTATCAGAGTGTCTTGAACTTGTTTCCGAGTCTTGACCTCGGTCCCCATCAGAACTGTCGCCTTCGCTGCGGCGTAGTCGCCTGCGCCTGTGTCGCCTGCGCAGCACCCTAGCGCATCGGCCTCGTGCGGGAAGGAGGCCGCGGTGGCTCCGCTTTCCATCTCATGTACGCCTTCGGGTACAGCCTGAGAAGCGAGAAAGTGCAAGTGTTGCTTCCTTAGATTACATAGGCACATGTGCTTTTACCAGTGGTTTAATAAATTCAGAAGGGAAAAAAGATGCAGTCATTTTTCTCTCAGATTTGCATGAAAGTTATAAGCGCGCAAGGGTGGTATGGCGGCTATGTTAGCCCAAACGTTAGGCCGAACGTCGCGGCATCGGATCCCGTTTTGGCGACTGCATTTCGACAATGGCGAAATGCTCGAGGCCTGTGTACTGTACGACGTGAGTGTATATGAAAGAACACCACCAGGTCGAAATTTCCGGAGCCCTCCGTAGCGGCATCCCTCTTGATCATATCGTGGTTCTGGTATGTAAAGCCCCAGAAATTGTTATAAATATCATAATGACGACGATGACGGCGGCATTACGGGTGCAACAATTTCCAATTGTCCTAGTAGCATTGCACGTAGTTTGTCCCGCTTCTAACTCTAGGACGCGTGTGCGATTTGCGGTCATGGGGGTCATGCGATAGGGATGGCATGCAAAACACACTCATCTACTTCTCATACATATATGTACGCTAAGTAACCTAGGCTAGCCGAATTTATTTCAGCTCCCTGGCTAGGGCGTCCCTCATTTGGTGGTTTAAGCATAGTAAACTGCAATTATAATTGGCCGAGAACGCACATGAACATATGATCCTGGACACCATTCCCGAATTTTTCAAAATATATTTTACGCATCAGCTTTGGAGGAGGAACTACGAATGTTGACTTAACGAAACTTATTTACCTTAGCCTGAAAAAAAAGCACAAAATAGTGAAATTACAACCCCCGAAAGCATTCAACTCATGCAATTCTCAATTTTGACTGCGTTACCGAGAAATGTACACGCTCCTTGATCACAGTATTTTTCGTAATAAACAACAATTGAAAATTGTTCATGTGAGGATATCATCACGTTTTGCTACGGCAGAAATTTCTTGGGGGAAAAGGACGTACTTGGAGAGGCGGGCCAAAGTATCCGCAATGCAAGAATTCATTTGTACGGACAAATCAGGCTGAAAAGAATCAAACTTTTGAACATTGACATTTTTATTTCGTCTTTCTTACAAATGAAGTTTCCTTGTGTTACCAAATAACGTTTAATATAAAATAGCACTTACCCCAAGTAGCTCGCGAAAGGTAAAGGACCTCTTCTGCCACTGTGCATAAAGAAGTATTGCATTATTTTGGTTCCCAACAAGTTACGGTGCGTCAAACATGACCTATTCGGCCTAGCGGGCGCGCAACTTCATTGGGCGCCCGGCCGCAGGTATTTAGAAAAAACGATAGTATCCGCCATAATCAGAATGAAACCTTTTGATTGAACACATGAACCACCGTATCGCATGATGCGTCAAGCTTTCTCCTGTGATCGGGCGCTTAGCGAAGGCGAGCAGGCACATTGCTGCGGCGCTCACGTTTCGTCATTGCCGCTTCGATTGGTGACGAGTTCCGATTGGGTTTGATATTGCTAAATAAAAACTTTGCTCTGTGAAAAGTGAAAGCCATTAATGTGCCAACGATGTCCATTTCGTGCGACGGAAATATCTGCCGGCCACTTTGCAGAGAGGGCCTTCACTACAGCACGTGTACGGTTCTTCTTTTACCCTGATGCCCATAGTTCTACTGTATATTCTAGTAGCCATACTTATATAGTTAATGGATTTCGAACCAGCTATGTTGATTAAACACCTGCCTGATATGAGTATTTCTCTGCGTTAAAAGATTGATTTGACAGCTTTGTGGGGTTTAACGTCCCAAAACCAGCTGTGATCATGAGAGACGCCACAGTGGAGGTCTCCGTAAATTTCGACCACCTGGGGTTCTTTAACGTGCACTGACATCGCACAGCACACGGGCCTCAACATTTCGTCCTCCATCCAAATGCAGCGGCCGCGGCCGGGATTCGATCCCGCGACCCTCGGATCAGCAGGCGAGTACAATAACCACTAGACCACCGTGGCGGAGCTCTGCGTGAAAAGAAAAGAAGCCGCGCTTATTTCTTTGTCCAGCAAGAACTCGTAGCGCAAATTTCCATCGGTGCCAAAGTTCGGCCCTTTTGTGTCGTTTGCTTCTGTTCAGGGGCGCTTAGTACTTTTATTGAGGGAAACCAAGGGATGGAGGGAACCAAGGGAAACCATTAGATGGGGAAATACATGCTTGGATGAGTAGGGGAGCTATCAACACAACTACAGGCAAAATTTTTCGTTGGACTTTTTCCAGTGCCGCGTTCCTTATATCATTCACGCCTGAGCAATCTCCGAGCACAATGGCAACTCGCCTCCAATCGAAGCGGCACTGAAGAAATGTGAGCGCTCGCCACCGCGACCGCCTGCCGCCACGCGCCTTGCTCATCTTTGCTAAGCGCCCGATTACAGAAAAAACCCTGGCTCATCACTCAGCATAGCGGTTAATTTCTTCTTTCCAGAATGCTTACTCGTGGTTATGGCAGAAGCTATCGGTTTTTCACGAGTTGCTACCGATTTGCAGCTCACTATGAGGGGCGCGCCCCCTAGACCGATTAGGTCATGTTCGGCGGATCATTACTAGTTCGGAATTGAAATGCTACAAGGTCTCTTTATGCACGATGGTGGTAGAAGAGGGACTTGAACGAGATTAACCTAAAAAGAAAAGAGACCTTTTGAAATAAGCTTTTCACAAATATTGCCATTTATCTCGAGCTACTGAGGTTATGTGCAGTTCTAAATTTAACAAAATCAAGGCAACACAAGGAAAATTATTTCGCAAGGAAGTGCAAATAAAAAGTGATCATTCAGCAAGATCATTCTCCTCATCCCTTATTTGTCTGCAGAAATGAATTTCTGCACTACAGGTACATTGGTCCGCTTATCAAGTCTGTGCTTTTTTCCCCAAGATTCCTGCCGCAGCGAAATGTGATAACAGGCTCAGTTGATAACATTTTACTTGCTCTTTCTTTAAAAGAAATATTTTTTTCAGAAGCATAGAAATATTTAGCTAAGCACGCTTCAAATTCACAAATTATAAAATTTGTGATAGAGTATTTCTTGGAGAAAGCTTTTTTTTCCCCTGAAACTAAGTCGAGATTCATTGTTCCTGTGTGCACAGTGTATTTGCAAAGTAAATTTAATAAATTCGGTTATGGTTACCAGGACTGCTTGTTCACTAGCCAGGTTCGCGCACATATTTTTACAATCTACAATCGCGCCATTCAAAACAATCTATCCGTAAGTATACTCTGTGCGTTTACTTTCTACGTAGTACTTCGTGGTCAGCGCAAATCATGCTTATTTTCGAAAACTTGACCACCGCTAGATCATTCGTGAGGAAAGCTAAAGAATAATCTTACCGTGTTCGTAAACTGGCTTGTGGAACTATTTTTTTTCTCTGCTTTAGAACCGCCACCGCGAACACCCTAAGCAAAATGCTATAACAATTTCTAGAAAATGAATTGTGTGGACGAGTTAGTGTCTCAAAGTGAAAAAAAGCGCAGAAAACGAGAACAACAGAGACAAAGCACGGCTATCGTAGCCTTTGTCTCTCTTGTCCTCGTTTTTCCTCTCTGTTCACTATAATTACAGCATAATCAAAATGAAACGCAGATAGCTTTGGTCCCAGTTTCTCAATGACCACCTTGGAATTTGACTATTATCGCTGTTAGGCACAATCAGTTATTCTAGTAGCAGTACAGCGCCTGACATGCTGTACACCGCACATGCAACGGGGCCGTTCCAAAAATCAAGAATATGGGGATCGACACTTGTAGTTCATTACTATGAGGTTCTACGTGATATGCGGTTGTGGAACTCTTCCAAAGGCAGTATTTTCATCCCAGGAGAATCGATTATTACCCTGTTTTGTAGGTCACCTTTGAAGACTCGCGAGTTCGATCAAGCAATCAATCAGTCAATCAAATCTACTTTTATTTCTGATTGAAAATTATGGGGGTGACGGGAAAAGTGCGCCGAAATTGCGGCTTGACAACGTTCCCGCCGCCTACAAAGTCCATCTGCAAAAAATGAGTCATGGTGCAACTTCGAAAGATACGAAACAAAATGGTGAAACGCATGCACAATATTTTTGTGTCATTCGTAAGCGATACATCCTTATAAATTGTAACACATCGCACTCTATCTGAAAGAAATAGGAAATAAAGGCTAGCAAGAGCGTTTCCATAGTCGACGCGCGCCGTTCGGAGAGGAGAGAAGGAATGCCGAGAGGAGAGGAGACAAGCAGAGGAGGAGGATGCGCATGTGCACTGCGGGCGTGGACGCCACACGGCAGGTGGATGGATGGAGGGAGGGAGTGACATAGCCACGACCATAAGCTGCGTCGCATATAAAACTCACACCAATAACCTATGTTAATGTGAAACCAGAGCAACATCAGGTTGCATGACATATCATCAGAAAGTGCATATCAAGACATCTAGGCAAGATGCAATAATTAAAAAATATAGAAAGCTCCGATTCTATGTATACAAAATAATAGGTAATGTAGAAGTGAAAAGGCAATATGACAGACGTAGCACAGTGGCTCATGGTCAAGGAACCAGGGTGTATATTGTGAAAGAACAGTCGTTCGCAGGGACGCTGAAATATTCCAGAATAACAAATCAAGCATATACAGCGCTGTTAGCCTTACGAAAACGACTGGATGCTTGAGCAATACTGCAGCCCATTTTCACCCGATAACTATGAGCGGAATGTATGCGTCGACGCTATCTCAGCGGTTATGCCATGTTTGGCATATCTATTTATAGTGCATCTAATTGGAGTGATAATGATTTATCTAGATAATTTGTGCGGCAAAATGGCTGGAGCATAGGATCCTGCTTTCTTGTGTGGTATGGGCAATATCGCTTTGTTAATCGAAATATGCTGATGAAATCTGTGTTAGTTCTGACGGCGACACTATATGTGCAGGAGAGGCGGAATGCGTAGGTGAATTTAACCTTTAAGATATTAAATGCGGTAAAATATGGAGCAGTGGAAGTAGCATATCAAACGTTGGGTATCGCACGAACTGCGCACTTTTGACATTGACGAAGTTTTTTCATATTGTCAAGTGACGTATGACCCCATACAAAGTCGTCGATAATTGAATGTTGATAAAAATAATCCATTCTACGCAAGACGTTTAGTATTAGCTTGTAATGTGACGGTTTTTGCTAATGAATGGACTGATTAATTGAACGCATCGCAAACGTCGTGTACATGCTTATTACACGACAATGTGAACTGTGCCTTGTGAACACGATATTTAGCAGGATACGCACAGTTCTTGTGAACTACGTCTGTCCTACTAAATGGTATTTTGATTTCCAGTGCCAGGGTACTCGCCTTTCTTTCATCGTTGCTGCGGTCATGTGGTGTATAATCTTGTATAATGTTGCTTTTAATTTGTTTAGGCTAGGACTCACGTTCTAACGTTAACATATGTTCCGTCATTACCAGCATTCCATTTCATCGCCCACCTCTACGGCACATTCGTTTGTTTTTTTTCTCAGTAATATAAGGCTGGTACTATAAGTTAGCCAAGCAAAGTTTGACGCTGCCCCTCCCTCATCCCCAGTTTTACCCTGAGGACATCATGTTGGGATTACAAGCTGTCATAATTTATCAATGCAGGGAGACAGGCGCTAGCTTATTGTTACCCTGCATTTATCAATGCAGGGAAGCAATAAGCTACCGCATGAGAAATACATGAACTGTCATGTTACGCTGATTCACACCACCGTATTGGCGTATTCCGCTTCTTGGCGCGTTTTATAACACAGGTAGGTCCTTCCCGTCGCATAACTGCGTGAATAATGCATGCTTGCTCCCCTTTTTCTATTACTTTTCCTTTAATTGAAACGTCACCATGTGGTTAGGCCGACGTATGTTCGCTTCTTGTGCAAGTATTTGCCTATTTTTTGCGTATGCAGCCCCACTAGTCACTGCCATTGCAGACTTATACGGAAAGGTCCTGTAACACTCCATCAGTGAACCTTTCGCGCTGTAAAAGTCGAGGAAGTAACTGAGAGGTTAATTTGACGTAGCGTTAAAAGAAACTCATGGTTAGCTTGTGCGGTGCTGAAGTGAGCAAACAAAGGAATATACTTGCATAGAAATTAGGAACCCTCAGACCAGCGGAAAGCTATAGAGGGTTCAAAGAGGCTACTATACAGCTATTCCGCGCTTATGCTCCCAGATTGGCCGCTTCCCCTTTGGGAAGCGGAATGAATCTATACGTGGTCAATGGTCAATAGGTGATCGATCAGACTAGCTTTGAGAAGTATAAGTGACATTTAGAGAAGACCAACACGGAGTATTTCCGTGATATCGTGCAAGTGCCTACACGTGACCTTTTAGCTAAATTGAGTCAAGTGCACACGGTAAACGTACATCTTCCGAGAATGCAGCTAACTTACTTTCGTTAACTGTCCCCACAACCAAAACATTTTGTAAATCAGCCGAAGTAACTAACATTTGCAAGTCCGGCAGCTAATACACCATTCTTTCAAAGGGACGGTATTCAATGTCAAACCCCTAACCACTAGCTATTAGGCTCCTGCAGCTTCCTTGACATTGCAATGAGTAGGGCGCTTTGAATATTTTGGCAAGCTAAAACAAAACCTCGTGTTCGAAAAAAAGTGCGGCGTTATTGGGCCCATTCCCGAAGTGAGATGAGCGCATGATAACATGTCGCTAACAAATGTGCGACGCCATAAATTAACAACATGTGAGAGGAAACGACAGTTAATCAATCTCCGAGACGACTTCTTGGCTTCTACCTTGTCTGTCACTAGCAAAAACACAGAGATATATTCTAGAGTAGAAATGCATCCCCGTCGTTCGCATTCTGTTGCTTGCCTCCACCGAGAAATTATTCCAGGAAAGCAGACATCCGGCATCAAGGCTTTTCGAGAGCTTTTTGTCCCTTGGAAATTTGTGCAGTGTGGGTCCTTCGTTCAGAGTACGTTTTAGGATTGATGTCCCTGCGGGGGTGTTGAATCAAGCGCTACTCTTCCTATCCACGATCATCAGCTGATATCCCTAATCGCTGTACAGGGACAGGCGACTTTCAGTTGGTTGAAAACGCGGTATGAAACAAAAAATCGTAAAATTAAAAATGTAGACTAGCGTTATAGACAATTGTAGCTATTGGATGATGTAGACATGACGTTAGGTGATTAATACAGCTACAGAATCCGTTACTTAAATATCAGCAATTATCAATAAAAGGTGAGAAATAAGGTATGCGATTTAAAAACACGTTACGAAACTGAAACAAATATGTGAGTACTACGAAAGAGGACTTATTGAGTGCGGCATATTACAGGCATCATATCGGAACATACAACCTTTATACTAAAGAAACATTCAGTCACTACGATAATTAATGGAAAATTTTGCGGCAGAACGCTGGAAATTCGAAAGCGCACAGTGATGACCTTTCCAATAACTGGCACCACCATGCGATCCTCGGCTCGTTCGCGTGTTTGGTTCACAGCGAAGGTTAAACTTTGTTTAATTGGCACGAGTACAGAGTAAGAAAATGACGCGCGGCTCATGCCCGATTGAATAGGTGGGTATAGCACTGGACACGTGGGTATACATGGAGGCAAAGAAAACTAGGAGGCGGCGTCTCGCAATTCCGCTAGCCTCAGCTAGCCAATCTCCTCTGTGCCTCTAGGATAGGATTAGGCCCCTCATATTTGCCGGAGCGCTCGAGGTTGTTTGAAGGCGGTAACCTTTAGCGGCGCTTGAACGTGCACTATTCTTCCACTTGCCTACCCTGTGACCGGTGCCCAATTCCCATAATTCTCCCCTTCAACGCTTTTATGACTACGCTTCAGGATTTTCACGTGACGCCCTCTCCTAGATTTTTTGTTTCGTTTCTCCATGTGGGCAGTGTATACCTAAGGTGACACAGGGATCCCAACGGTACCGACGTATGAATGCCACTAGGACATGCATACATGAGCCACCTAATTACTTTCTTCCTTGATAAAATCATCACTTCAAGAAAGTAGTTCATCAGACGAACACTTAAGCATGATATTTTGGTGGCGTTCTTGCAAATGTCACGTAGGCTGTTTTTCAGAACTGGCCCATGCTAGCTGATAGACTGTATACATGCATGCCTGGGGTGCTTTTAACAGCTTCGCGTATTCGAATAGTCCTCCTATAAAGCATCTAGACATCAAAAAATGCCCCGCCAGCTGTATAACTCTAGAAAAACGGGTGTGGACCATAGATTTGCATTTAGGGCTCCTTGCAGGAAAAAAAGAAACTTCCCCCTTTTGCTATGAAGGTACCGAGGAAGAAGGGTGGGAGGGCGGTTAGGGAGAAACTAATGAACAATTTTGAGGTGCATGAAATTTTATAATCCACGTCAAGTATCTGCGTACGTCAGTGGCCGTGCATGCCCTCCACCTTTCATGTTCGGGCGAATGTCTTTATCTGTTCTTTATGGAAGGGCCTTAAAAATGAGTTCCTGGCCTGAATTTTCGACCTGAAGATACATGTAAGACTACGAATGAATAACGATTGCACGTTCCTCCAAAATACGAGGTATTAGAACTACCTTTGGCTGAACACGTACACATGGAAACCTTACCAAAGGGCGTAAAACGCTGCCAAGACCCACAGGCAGCTCTGCGTGGAGAGAAGAACGACCACGGGTGCAGCGAACGGCCAAGAGACATCCGCTAGTGCAGCATCAACCTCGATCCAAGCGAATGTCAGCGCCATGATCATGCTGACCGTGAAAAGGAGGCTGACGAGGAACATCAAGTGGTCTTCCACATGGTTGTCATCCGTGAGCCAGTTGACGAATGACTGCGCAAGCATGAGGACGACCAGGATAGTCGAGTCAGTCAATAAGACAAAAAGTTGGTATTGAAATGGCCTACTCGTAGGCTAAGCGTTATGGAATGGCACCTTGTAGAAAAGCATTCGATAGAGCTGACTTGATCACTCATGCATTTATGCAGGGGAATCATATCTGATCAGGGTATAATATATTGGACGCTGGATTTGCACGACATACCTTGTATCTGTCTATAGCTGTTGTTTACACTCGCGTTAAGAATATTTCTCACAACACCGACGCAAGCGCAAGTCTTCAACTGAATGATATGGGCTGAAATCATAGGGATACTGCAATATGCGACACAACATAGAGTTGCCGTGTGTCTTGTTCTTGCATAGAGCCAGCACAAGACAGCCCCTTAATTTCGAAATGTGCACGTAAACACTAGGATGTGAGAGAGATATGGCAAGCTGCAAAATACAAATGGAACAAAGATGATCCGAGAGATACGCATCGAACAATTACATATGCACGCAAGGCATGCCTATTACTTGCTAGTATCTGATCATTCGACCGATGTTCTAGATAAAAAAAAAATTCTGCATATCGCACGCGTTGTGGGATTCTGTCATGCAAACTAGTGAGCGATGAAACTGCCTACGACGAATTGTTTCACATGAATCGAAGTCTTACGCGTAGGATCAAGGCTTGTGCCCTTTATGTGAGCCAAGTAGGAACGTAGACCGCACCATGGCGATTGATTGGTAGCACACACTACGACGTAACATTGGCAGTCATGCCAGTGCACAGCACGGATCTTTCTATTGTGAAGGTAAAATGCACGCTACGCTGCGCTGATGCACGTATCATAAGCGCCATTAGTTGAAGTATTCCTGCGTGATCGAGCAAAGTGGGGCTTAAGCATGCCGAATGATGGTGGAGAACGAAGCTCTGTGGTGGAAAAGGAAGCAGGCATAATTGACGAAGACGACGCCCGTTGATAGCCTGGCGTTGAGGCTCACCTTCGACTTTTATGCCCAGCTGCGGCTCGTTTTATATAGCTTGTAAATATATTGCCAAGCGTCTTTTCTCCCGTAAAGTTTGTTGGTGGGGCTGGGGACTCCAAGCCTCACGACGGATTTATGCAGTGGACGCTCATTGGTTGTACCTCAAGGCGAGGACGAAAATGTTTCGGACCAAACACCAATCGTGCCTCAAGCGGCCATATGCAATCGACCTGTCGTCATCAGAAAACCGCGTGATCCAAGCGCCTTTTCAGGCCCACGTCGAAAAATGGATTCAAGTCTGTGAACAGGCGACCTAGATCAACTACTGGGACCCTACCCTCATGCTGGCAACTCTATGTGACGGGTAGAAATCATATTCCACCTTGCGGCCGAGGCACAAGCATGGCTTTTGAATCACGAGTTCGAACGTGTGCAAGCAAAAGCTCATTGATCTGTTTGGCAAGCTCATTAGCCACCGTCGTGCTGTGCAGGAAGAATTTACGCCCCGAGCTCAGGCTTGAACCGAATCCTATGTGACATACATTCAGGACGTGCTCGAGTTTTGTCGCAAAGTCGATGACAGCATTCCAGGAGCGAAAAAGTTCTCAAAGGTATTGAGGATGACGTGTTTACGCTTCTCATCGAGAGCTTACCGGTGGTGCAAGAGGTCATCAACGAGTTCCGACGCTTTGAAGAAGCAAAAAAACGTCGCATTACTCCAACTTTTTTCCCATCTTCCCAACACGGCTGCAACACCTACCTGCTAGGACCTCCGTATTCCACCCGTTCCTGCTCCATCAAACAACATTGTGCGCACTGCCCTCCGCGAGATTGAAGCTGCCTCCCCGGCGCCCTTTTCAGGTGCGCACCACTGATGATTCCCAAGCAACCATTTCCGTTATCCAGACGGTTTGTGTGT
Source organism: Hyalomma asiaticum (assembly GCA_013339685.2). Lineage (NCBI taxonomy): Eukaryota > Metazoa > Arthropoda > Arachnida > Ixodida > Ixodidae > Hyalomma > Hyalomma asiaticum. The sequence continues at coordinate 43,704,036 of CM023482.1, read as the reverse complement.
TAGAAAGCGCGGGAATACAGACAGCTTGCCGTCCGACAACCGTCCACCTGCAGCACCAGAGCTACCCAGAACCCCATACGTTCACCCTCGCTACGAGAACTCTCGAGAAGGGCACACATTCGATGACAAACCCATCTGCTTCTATTGTGGACGCGCTGCATGTATTTCCCGCCGTTATCGCTATTTTTGGACCTCGCAACCTTGCCCCAACTATCGAAGCACCCGATGTCCAAGTGGTAGTCCCCGCTACCTGGCACGTGATGAAGACGACATCCCTCCACCATCACGACCAAACCTTTCCCCTTCGCCATCGCAGCAGCCTCGCTCACCACTGCGCCGTCGCTCTCCTTCCCCCTCCTACTCCCGCCGCTCCTCGGAAAAATGACGGGCACAGCTCAGAGACGGGAGCTGTGCCCGCCATTGGGCATGACTACCCGCCCGAAAATTCCTCTTCTCACACTTCCTGGACATCAAAAGTACATTAACGTAGACGTAGATGGCGTACCTGTGACTGCACTCATTGACACTGGCGCCCACATATCAGTTATGAACGCAAGCCTCCGTGTTCGACTTAAAAAAGTTTTTACTCCTGCTCCGATCCTTGTCGTCCGCATAGCCGAGGGTGCGACTCCGGCTATTTCTGGGTTATGTACCGCCCGTGTCACTGATGCTGGACGCTTCTGGTTTGTTCTACGTCTTAGATCACTGCTCGCATGAAGTCATCTTAAGACTTGATTTTTTATCGGCACGCTACGCTGTTATCGGCTGCTCTGTGGGTGTTGTTAGATCACGTTACTTCATGCCGTTGAACCTCCTGATGCTGCACCTAGTCGTTCGAGTTCCGCCGATTACGTTCGTCTGCCACATGCGCCGTGACCTACACCGACATTTCTTGAGATCCGCCCGTGAAGGACGACGATTGCTTTGTGTCATCCAATACTACCGTGCTATTGTCAAGAAATGTCATGTTCCCCTACTCGGTCATCAGTATAAACGACAATGCCGCGTGCCTACCTATTGTGAATTTGGAACTACGCCCCAAGTGCTACCCCAGGGTATCTCTCTTGCGACCCTAGCTCCAGCCCGTGACTGTCATGTTTTCGCCTAGGGTGATCCTTCGTGGCCTCGTGGCGGTATTGATTCCGACTCCACGACGTGCGACAGTATAACGAAGATGATCGCCACTGGCCTTCCGTCCGATCACGTCGACGCCCTGCGTCACCTCCTCATGTCGTACCAAGACATTTTTCATCAGAATGACCAACCATTAGGTCAAACCACAGTCGCAGCCATGCAATACCCATACATTGACGTCCCTATCGTATCTCCGCTACTCTGTTACTCCGCTACAATTCTTTTAGATATGTGTTTTTAAGTTATATCTGAATATCTACAGCGCTTTTTATTCTACCGCTTTAATTTCTAAACTTTCAACCTTGTGCGAGCGGAATATGCCTTCATTAGAGGGGATATCACGGCGACTGTCGTGTTTTTGGTGCCGGTTTGGGAAGAGCAAATGCCACCTGAATGAAGCGTGGCCAACCAAAGTTCCTATTTACCTCGCTATAACGGTTTCCTCGTGTTTCTTCCAAGACGGTCCAACCCTACTTTGTTTATGTCGGCCGGCCGCCACTACAGGGCACGCTTTCGTAGATGCTGGTGGGGATTGCGTTTGCCATTAGCGTTCGTCGATTAGCGCTTGCCACTGACGTCCCTGACAGAATAGGTTCTGACGCCTGGGCAGCGGTGACGCCTCCAAAATGTTATCTCAGGGCCGGTCGTGACTAGCCGTTGCACCTGTTTTAAATAACAGGAAAAAAATAAGAGAGAATTTTTACATGCCTTCTCTTGGCTTGGAAGAGTGCTAACGTCGCTTGTAGAAACGTTGAGGACGTCCACACGCATAATGTGTACATGGACACCAGCACAGTCACTTTTGTTTTCTGCACAAGAGGGGCATGCAAAGACAACTAATGTAACATTTAGCAAACACTTTCTGGCATGTATGTAAACTTGCCTAAGTAATACTGTCTACCACGGATTATTTCTAAATGTCCAAGAGCATCAAACGATTCCTCGGCCTCAATCACTGGTTGAGGCCCCGTAGGCCATTAAAAGCTCTCTTTGCGCCAGCGAAGTGCCCTACGTACGAAAGTTATTTTACTTTCCCCATTGTAAATAGTCTTACGGAATGGGTTACAAGTGAACTTCTCTGCGGAACTCTGTTATGCGGAGAAGCGGCCTAAAATTTACGAGGTGCAACCACTTGGGTCATCGAACGGAGCCTTTGTTACAAAAGCTGGCATGTACCTATGGCCACTACAACCAGTATAGATGTCGACACTAAAAAGCGTTACTGGAAATCATTTATATACTTCCGATTCCATTCTTAGCCAATGAAACTAACAGTGAAATCAAATAGCAAATATTAATTAAACAATAGTGAAAAGTTCATGTATCCGCAACAACCTCACTGTCAGACCGTCTAGCTGGAATCGCATATGATGAGTATTCACGCTGCCGAGATAGTGTAGAGGACACAGAGTGACAAATGAGAGAAAGGCACAGAGGTTAGCAAGAATTAGATATCCGGTTGACGACCCTGCACTGTGAAACACAGAAGACAAATAAATAATTACGGAATCAAGTGTGGATATTTTCAAAGAAAAGGAAAAGAAAACAAGTGCTGTAGTCTATCCAATAGGCCACTCTCACTTAAAAAACGTCGCCAAGGTCTTGACCGATTTCCCGTGCGATGACAGCTTCAGTTTGCATTCTATAATTCACACCACTCAACATACCTTCGCACCTGCAAGACGTGACCATTCTGGTCTGGTTGTCGCTGCTCAGGCAGAAACGCACTCTGCCCACCGGTGGACGGCGAGGCAATGATGGGTCCGCCTTTTCTTCCGGATTCGCTACAGCATCCGAGGACCCCGCGTGGTCAGTGGCTGAAGAGGCGGATGGTGTAGCAGCACTGGTCGCAATGGCGACGGTGGTCGTAGAAGACTCTTCCGCATCATGTGCTTCGCCGCCTTCCTGCGCCTCGGACTTCGCATCTTCGCCTCTAGTCTCGCTCATCTGTTCTAGAGTATTATAAAGGCGACGACGTTAATAGTATGGCAAACATCCTCGAAAATTCTTACTTTTAGCGAGAACTAAGGACGCTGTCTAATATACAAAAATTTAACGCGGATGCTCTTACACAGTGAGTGTCAGCTAGATGAGACCACGAGTAAAATTTAAAGAAATTTAAAGAAAAGAAAATGCAGGAGTCTAGAAATGTCCGCTCTGGTGGCATATTCGATGACGACTTCGTTACCACCTTGACGCTGAGATAGCACAGCACCATGTGCCACAGTAGAGGCATATGTAGTTACTGTAGTAGGTAAAGCAGGGTCGGAATAACCAAAGATGAGGGCTGATGTTAACGCTTGTCGAAGGGTCTCGAATGTAGAATCACAACCTCCAGTCCATTTGAAAGTTCCAGTTCTGACAATTGACAGAAGAGGCTCTGAAACCTTGTTAAAGTTGGGTATGAATCATTTGTAAAAGTTTGCTGTCTTTAGCCAGGATAGCCCTGACTGGCACAGGCATCTTCAAACTCGCTTCAAGTTTTGCAGGGTTTGGTTGTTTGCCTTCTTGGGAAAGAACCTTTCCCAGGAACGTCAGTGACGGTAATGCAATTTGGTATTCGGCAAGTGTGACGTTGAAGCCACTTTTCAGAAGTACACCAAGGACTTCCTGTAGCAAGGCGGCAAACTCCAGAAAGTTGCTGGCGAAGAAAAGGATGCCATCAAGATATACGCGAACTCCACATTTCGCATGTCGTGGTTTCAGCAGTCTAAAGTTGTTTCGCTTGATTTTCTGAAATGTTGCAGGAGTGTTCTTATGACAAAACGGCATTCTAGTCCACTGAAAAGTACCATGGTGCTTTAAGAATGGTGTCTTAGGTTGGTCTTGTTTTCGCACTCCATTTTGCCAGTACACGAATGTCAAGTCCAAACACCCAAAGAGGAAGCATACAGCGGTGTCATCCGTGATTTCCTCGGCACGGGATAGCGGCTGTGCAACGCTGATGGCCTGCCTATTGAGAGGAATGCAGTTTACGGAGAGCTGCTTTTGGTGCTCCTTGTCACGACTGTAGGAAACGCCTACTGGCTTGAAGATGGCGTGATGACACCTCTTTTTAAGAGATCCACAGTTAGTTGCTCAATAAATGTTCTATCATCAGCGGCATAACGGTGTGGTTGGAGACTACATGGCACGGTTCTATGGACAAGATCAATGGAATGTTCAGATCCCTCGAAAACACTCGTCGTTGTCGTCAGTAGCAAGGATTTCATATGCTGCTCAAGGATCTCTTGGATGGTAGCTGACTGCTGCCTGTATAGACCTGTGTGGCTTTGCATTCTTTTCATCGACACTCTTGTCCTGAAGTATTGTTTCATGGCATGCCAGTGACAGTCATGGCGTCTGGCAGCTATCTGGAACGGGTTCGTGCTGCAGGCCTGTCGTGGTAAAGTGAGCAGGAGCCAACGAGGACTGGGTGTGAATTAATGCAGCATTCGACATTCATGGGAACACTTTTTCATGACAAAGGACGACTGTATTTGTGCTTCGCTCGTGAAGTTCTGTGGGCTTTGGTGTCTTCACCGACGACCTCTAATTGCGCAGGTTTAAACCAGTCTTCTCCGAGTATCAGTGGCAGGGGGTTACGGGAAAGCACTCTCACATCTCTTACAGCGCACATGGACTGAGAGAAATTCATCTTGATAGTCTACCTCCGTTCATCATTGTACCTCCCCCAATGAGAGAGATGGGCGGGTTTGTCCAACGTGACAAGGCAGAGGATGTGACAAGGTCTTCAGCCAATATTGTCATTGTGGTGAAACGAGACGACGACGACGACGAAGGTCGACGACCTAAGCGGCGCGTCGCGGAAAAAAAAAGGGTGCACCTGGCAGAGCGGAAGAAAAAAAAAGAAGAAGCAGTAGGAGGAAGGCACGAGGAGCAGGACGGCCGCCACGAAGGCAGAGAGAGAGAGAGAGAAAAAAACTTTATTCTATCTATATCAGGGAGTAGGTGGGAGGTGGCCCGGTGCGAGCCACCCCTCACAAACACTAGGTGGGCTCCTCATTGCAGAAGCCCATTGGCGTCCAACGCGACTTGGGCTCGGTTGACCAGGGCCTTCTGGCCCGCCAGGTCGGAGCAGCCGAGCAGGGCTGCCTCCCAGTTCTCCCGGGTGGGGTTCGGTTTTCGGGTGAGGCGAGGGGTTGCCCACACCATGTGGAAGATGTCCGAAGACTTCTCCGCACAGTGCGGGCATTTTCCTGTACAGGCAGGATCGAGATATTTAAAAACTGCCGGGCACAGCAGTGTTTTGGTGTAAAGGCGGAGGAGTAAACGCTCCTCCGCCTTTGTAAGGCCCTTCCATGGTTTAGGATAAACTGAGTGGCCGAATCGGTAGAATTCAGTAATTTCTCGAAATGTTAAGGCCGGATTAGGTTCGAGGTCCATTTCGGAAGGGTCTGAAGGCGTTACCCGGAGAGTGAGCGCGCGGGCAGCGGCGTCAGCCGTTTCGTTGCCTTCGAGGCCCATGTGAGCTGGAGCCCATATGATCATTCGGGACGCGGGGGCCACGACGTAATTGCTGTTTTGTAAGATGCGGTACGCCAGGTGTGGGACATACCCGCGTTGAATATTTCTGCAGGCCCCTCTCGAGTCTGTAACGATGACGCGCGAGTCCAGGTCTGCGGCAGCTAGCGCGATGGCGACTTCCTCCGCATGTGTTATGTCCTGTGCTCTGAATGTGAGGCCATTCACCGTGACGTGTTGGTGGACGACTGCAGCCGTGTACCATCCCCCATGGTGAGGGCCGGAGGCGTCCACGTAAAAGATGCCGTGTTTGTTGCCACAGTGGCGGGCCAGTGCCTCCGCCCGCGCAAGGCGCCTGCCACTGTGGTCGTCACGTGTCAAGTTGGCCGGAAGAGGGCGCACGTGCAGGGCGTATCTCCAGACTTCTGGGATGCGTACGCGCTCCTCCGTCTCTGTTGGGTGGTGGATGTGTAGTCGGGCTAATAGGCGGCGACCCGACGGAGTCTTTGAAAGTCTCGTGTATTGATTGGTCAAGTGTGCCTCCCGGAGCTCTGCTAAAGTGTTTACCATCCCCAGGCCCATAAGGCGCTGGTTAGACGTGTTTATTGGGAGATCGAGGGCACTCTTGTACATCTTCCTGAGAATTACCTCAAGGGCGTTCTCGTCGAACTTGCGCAGGTGGAGGTAAAGAGCCGAGTAGAGGACTCGACTGGTTACGAATGCATGCGCCAGCCGCAAGGCGTCTCTGCAACGTAACCCCCGCGCTTGTTGGAAACCCGGCGGACCATACGGCCCACCTGGTCCCCCACCTTACGCAGTTTTGTCAATGTTGTATCGACTCGGCGATGTTTATGAATAAACAGACCCAGTACTCTGATCTCATCGTGTTCTGAGATGGGTCCGCTTTGCAAGGACAGTTCAATTTTGGTAGTGCACTTTGGCGAGGAGCGGATGTGCACAAATTCCGATTTGGTCGGGGAGCATTGAAGGCCGCAGCGGCGGGCGTAGGCGTCCACGATCTCCGCCGCTTGCTGCAGGTTGGCTTCTATGTCTCCTACCGAGCCGTGTTTAGCCCATATGGTAATGTCGTCGGCATAAAGCGCGTGCTGTATGCCTTCAACATTCTCCAGCTGAGCCGGTAGGTTCATCATAGCCAGATTAAACAGTAGGGGTGAGAGGACTGCGCCCTGTGCGGTACCTCTCCTGCCTAATTGGTAGGGGCCATGTTCTTCATTTTGTATTCGGATATATGACTGTCGGTCAGAGAGGAATTGTCTGATGTATCGAAACGTGTTGTGTCCACAGTTGGTTTGGGAAAGGTGCGTCAGAATGATGTCATGTGTGACGTTGTCGAAAGCTCCCTTCAAGTCGAGGGCGAGTACTGCCTTGTCATTAAGGGGGTATTCGAAGGGACTTAGAATTTCGCGGTCTAACTGAAGCAAGACATCGTGTGCGGACCGGTGCGGGCGGAACCCGAACATGGTGTCTGCAAATACGTGTTGGTTCTCCAAAAACTCGGATAGCCGATCTCGCACCATAGTCTCAATCAGCTGTCCCGCACAAGACGTCAGAGAAATGGGGCGAAGGTTGTCCGTGTTTATGGCTTTGCCGGCTTTTGGAATGAAAGTGACCAGGGCGGTCTTCCATTCGATTGGGAGGGGTGTCCCACCAAGCCAGATTGTGTTTATGTACGCAAGGAGTGCGTCGTAGGCCGGGTCGGGAAGATTGGCAAGTAATTTCACTGTTACTTTGTCTCTCCCCGGCGCTGTTCCTCGCTTCATTTTAGTCAGGGCCGCCTTCAGGTCATGGACCCGGAACGGTTGATCCAGCTCCGCGTTCTCGGAACCTGCATACGAGTACGCTGGCCCTTGGGTGTCACGTCGGACACAGATGTATTGATCGCGGAGTTTGCATGCTAATTTTGAAGTGTCTCCATCGAAGGCATGGATAGCCCGTTGGAGATGTTTTTGTGTTTCGGCTCTGGTTTGGGTCGGATCAATCAAGGCGCGAAAGAGACGCCAAGTGTTCCGGCTGGACATTTGTCTAGCAGCCGTGATGCATCGGTCCACCCAGTTCGAGTCGGCCAGCTGGGCCGCGTACTCTGCCGCTCGTTGGGTGAGCTCGGCAATGCGAATTTTGAGCTTCCGATTGTGTTTTTGGCGGCGCCATCTGCGGACGAGGCTGTGCCGCGCCTCCCAGAGGTGAAGGAGGTGGTTGTCAACCCCTGGCGTAGCCTCTGAGAGTTGAACTTGAGTTTCCGTCGATCGAAGGTGGGTAACCAATTCTTGGGACCAAGCGTGGTAACCTGTTTCGTGAATAGGGGCCAGATTGGTGTAGTTTTTCCGGAACTTTGTCCAGTCGGGTAGGCGGGCTTGGGCGTGGGGTCTTGCCAATGGTGTGGTTGTGTTGAGTATGCAGTGGTCACTGCCGAGGGTTTCCGCAGAGGAAGCCGGCGTTCGAGGAGCGGAGGTCTGAACAGGGCTACCCGGGCTGAAGCGCTGGGCAGCCTCCTGACCGGTCCTGCGAACGTCGGTAGCCGGTGACTGCTGCCTGACCTCGCCGGGTGACCAGTGTGGCCGCCACCTACTGGTTTCGGGTCTCGGCCTTTACCTGCGCTGGGCCGACGCCACTCCGTGCTGCGTTCGAGAGCCAGAGCCGCCACCAGCGTTCGAGCTCCACAACCTCGCCGGCCCGCCGCGTCCGTCAAGGCACCGCAGCGATGACTCACTCTACCGGCGTCCATGGAGACGTGAGCGTTCACACATGCATGTGACTTTGCTTTTTGAGAACTGTGCTTTTGAGAAATGTGTAGCCCGCGAGCCTGACTCTTTTTATTGTTTGCTGGTTGATTGTTTGGACATGTCCTCTGAGAGTGCCCGTAGAATATGTGTGTGCTTTGCCTACCTACCGTGTAACGCATCCATCATTCACCGCACCGCACGTGAGCAAACGTGATGGTCCTTTCACTCACTACAGTCATATTACGAGTAGAGCCACTCTCTCGTAAGGCGTCGACATTTCCAACACATGCTACGCGAGCTTCTATGACAGCGTACTGCACGAGTCATCCCCCTAGCCTAGGCAAAAGATAGCAGTGGTATGAGCATGGATGTTGTCTGGAAGGGTGTCGACATGCAGCTCGTGGTGCAGAGCGCTTGGCAGCCAGGTGGCCTAGCTGTCGGCAATTGAAGCACGTTTCTGTGCTTAGGTCTTGGTCACTGTCGTATGCTGATGTTCCGTGATGTGCAAAAATGACACCATACTAGATTTCCTGCTCACGCGCAGGCATGTCTGCAATGTACCGTCGTGGGCGTGAATGCATCGGAGGGGCAGGCTGTTGCTGCTGGGCTAGAAGCTTGGGTGCTGTTGATGTAGGAGCGTAAGCATGCTGTGACTTGCTTTGTTGCTCGGCTGGCGATGGGCTTGCGGTATGGCTTTATCTGGATGTGTTGAGCGCATTTGTCAAGATAGATGCACGTCGTCATAAAATCATTTACTCTAGAGGGTTGGCCAGCAGCGATGACGGCGATAACGTGCTGCTCACGTAAACTTTGAAGAATGTAGTCTATCTTATGTCCCTCAAAAAGATTAACAGGGCATTCATTGTTATATCAGCCGCAACTTCGCGAATGCCTACTGACGGAGATTCGCATGGGCATTTTCTTTTATCTTGAGCACGCGCTCTTGCCATTCGATGAAGGAGAGCTCATAGCAGAAAGGGTTCTTTACCGCGTTGCTCCATTCGTGCCACGTAATGTACTGGTGGCCGAAATTTAAGTGCCAATTACGAGCTGTGCCATTAAACTTACTAGCAGTGATGAGGCGAGTAGTGGCGTCATCCCAACAAGCAAGTTGTTGTGCTCGACGCACTTCCTCAAGCCATGCACTTATGTTCTGGGGAATCTTCAATTTGGGAAATCGAAGATGAAAGGTCGGGAAACGTTGTTACAACTGTCGAAGGCCGGGGTCAGCGCTCTATCAAACACGCGAGTGCTTGAATATGCGGGAGATGCTGTTTGGTCCGGCGTCGGAGTAGCTTCGCGGCTAGTTTGGATGCCATCGTACAGAAGCTGAACAAGATCTTCTTTCGCGCCGATGTTTCTAAGTGACGTCTTTCGAATTCTTCCTTAAGGAGACCTACGCTTAGGCGGGACATGGTCGCACCATCCAATTCGTGCCGATGGATTCCTGGCATGGTGAAGTAGGATCGTAGCGACGGCTAGTTCAATTTGAACGTCTTAGTAGGCTTAGCTTGGTTTGGCTGGGCTTGTACGAACAGTTCGCACGGTGCAAACGCTTAGAAGGCTTTTCCAGAAGGCGTCGCTTACTTAGGCTTTGTTTTTCTGGGTGACAGCTCTGCTTACTGTATGACCTTGATCGGCAAACGCGGGCTTCATGGAAGGTCAGGATGCAGATTCAGATACTTGCGGGCAGCGAGGGTAGTTGTCGACTGCGCCAGATGTGCGGCTCGAGGGCGGATGGCTGAAGCCACTCGGGCTGCTGTATCGTTATAATTACACGTTTAATCACGACGAATGGTTGCACTCAGTAAGGAAAAACTGCAACGCGACAGAACGACACCCGCGCGCACTACACACAGTGTACACCCGCGTCATTCTGCAGCCTATCTCTCTCTCTCTCTCTCTGTCTATAAGGATCCTAAATGTATAACGTCCCAGACGCCATCTAGCCAGCTCCGAGCGAAAATGGTTCGGTGTGGCTGTGGGTGCTGACGTGTCTGGAGGCGCGAGAAAAGACGGCGAGGGATGGCTGACACTTCACAGTAAGTCGTAGAAATCAGGTGAGGACGAAAGACCGGACGTGAGCATCTACAAGGCGTGATTTCTGAATCTGACCGAGCTAACAAAATCTGTATGGGGAAAGAGAAAAAAAACAGGGTCATTGGAAACCGTGGCCAAAACACCTGTCAATGCATCTATTATCAATCCTCTGTGACAAGGTACCCAAGCCAACCTCAGTTTGCAAATGATTTGGAACAAATTTGGGGGAAGTTATCACATTATGCGATTCACCTAAGTAGTTAAAGTGTACAATGCTATTGAATTCGACTACCACGCTGTAGCCTTGCAGGATCGAAGCTTACGCAAATCCCATGTCACCGCAAAGAACTCTGCAGCAAAATGGTGATGTGTGATCCGGCACTCTAACACATAAAGACCAGAATGAACCACGTACCAGCACTGCAGAATCGTGTTGTTCCTTACTTTAGCGTCTTCTTCCTTGGTTGATTTCGATCACATTACTTGCTTGCGTCGTTGCTTTTCTTTCTTTCTTTCTTTGTTCCTCGATATGTGGCTCTTGCCCGCTACGGGGGATTGGCCATGAAGCCGGCGATTAATATAAAACATAAAAAATTTGAGCTATAACAAAGGAAGAGCGCGGAATCATTAACGTAAGGAAGAATGAAATGTTAGAGAATGATAGACTATTTATCATAGAAATGAACCATAATAAAATAATTTGAAGTTTAAGGAACTAGTGGGAGCAATTTCGAGGTACCAAGTTCTGGTTGAAATGATGATTATCAATGAATTCTTCTTCTGCCACGAAGGAAATTGCACATGGCTAAGCAGGCGTTCCTGTTGCGGTAGCCTAGTGAGGACGCCCCAAGGGAAAGAATATTCTGAGAATTCAGGGGAATTTTTAAATTCCTGAATGAAATTTCGGAATGCCTTTTCCTCTGACTAATATAACGCTGACAGGTAATGAAAAAATTATCAATGTCTTCACGCTCTTGACAAAAACAGCAGAGCGGAGGTGGCACTAGACCAGACCTGTGTAAATAAAAATTGAATGGACGGATACGACAGCGAAGTTTTGTTATGGCCACTTCCAGTTTACGAGAGGGACACCACTTAAAATCACAAACAAAAGAAAGATGCCAATATGCTTCAAAAGGTAACTTCATTTTCAAGGAATCTTGAAGTAAGGAGTATCTACGGTATGTAGACAGAGTAACAAAGGCAGTGGTAGGCACCACGGACATTACCGGCCCATCTAGGGACCACCGCGCGAGAACGTCAGCCATCTCGTTTATAAATAGGCCACGATGGCCTGGCACCCACACCAATCGCACTTCACGCACGTGGGAACGAATTAATGATATGAATGCGTTTAGAACAGAAAACTCGGAAGGAGAAGTTGAAGCGAGTGATGTGCATACCGAAATCGAATCAGTCACTGCCGAATTTCCTACAGGAAGTTAGCGAATGGCTAAAAGAACGGCTAAGAGCTCTTCGAATTCCTTGCTTGCCTGTTTACATTTTCTATATATCATGGCTCATGCCTACTACAGGGGACAGACCATAAAACTGTCGGTCAATATAAGGGTGAAAATTTTCCATATTTAGACTGAGGGCGTAGAATAAACGGCACTTGTCATGGACGTCGTCCAGTGGGCTGCAAATCCACTGCTCATTGTGCGGCACCACAGAACATAGCAGAAAATTATTTAAATCTACACGTGCGAAGTGATGTCAACATACGGGGTCGAGATCCGTAACAGTGAGTGATGATGTAAAGTATTTCTAAAATATTATTTGAAGAGAATTTTACATACAACACCAGACATTTGAAACCTGTCAACAATGAAACGTTTGGTGGACCTTCAAATTGAAAGAAATAACTATTACAAATAGTGCGCGTCAATGAGCGCTCCAAATAAATGTACACAGTTGTTTTTCTTATGAGAGAGCATATTAGGATGAATAGGTTCATAATAAGGAGCATCTACTCCATAACCAGGGCGACAATGTGTGCAAGTCTTAATTTCTTACGTCTAGTCCTTTCGGTGGAAGAAATGTCACCAGGAGCAAGCAAAATAGCTACTTAAAAGTATAGTGACTATGACTGAGATGATAACGATGACAACGGAATAAAAAATCCAAGCATATCCACGGAGTGAATGATGATGAGTGGGGCGAAGCTCCGGAGGTTCATCGTAGATCGTGCCAAGTTCCGGATTAATTTAGTTAACGCACACGCTACAAATCCTTGTGGTTCAACTACGCACAAGTGAAATCTCCCACCGGCACTTCATTGCAAGTCAAGATCCAGTGCCCCTATATATATATATATATATATATATATATATATATATATATGTATATATATATATACTGTATATGCAAAAATAGCTTGGGTTGCCACTATATATATATATATATATATATATATATATATATATATATATATATATATAAATGGGTGGCCGGTGAACAGTTCTCCAGCGCGAGCAGTCGGTATTTTTCAGTCAAGAAACTCGCTAGAAGACGCTGCCTGCGCCAGCGTTGTCTCTCGCGGGTGAGGGCGCGTTCTCCTTCTTTTCGGGCTGGTAGAGCATTCATCGAAGAAAGAGCGTTTCCATACTCAACGGGCGCCTTTCGCTCGCTCTGTCTCTCTCTCTCTCACAAGACAGCAGATGGAAGAGTGAGAGAGCTCAAGCGCCGGGAGGCACGCGCCTCCCGGCGCTTGAGCCGGGAGGCGCGTGCCTCCCGGCGTGGCGCCACGCCGGGAGGCACGGCCAATTAGGCCGTGGCGCCGTGGCGCCACGGCCTAATTGATGGATTGCTCTTTAAAATGTCTACGGACTCGGACAGCACTGGCGCGGCGGGCGGCACTCGTCCTTCTCGCTGTCTCCCCCATTTTCGCCCCTTTCTCTTTTTCTTCTTTTCTTTGCTTTCTTCTTTTCTTTTTTTGGTCTTTTCTTTTTCTTGTTCTTTTCTTTTTTCCTTCGCTCTCTCTCTCTCTCTCTCTCTGTGTGTGTATGTGTGTGCAAGTTGCTTTTGCTTGACTTGCTCATCTTTTGTTGCAGTGAAGATGCCAGCAATCTTTATATTATTATGTTTATTTTTTTATTATTTCCGTATATTCTCACCCCACTCATTCTCTTTCCACCCTTGTCCTTCGCTCCTTACTACAAGGCAAAGTGTGGTATATAAGGCCATACTGGCCTGTGGTTAACATGTCTTGAAAAAGGTCGGGCTCCGACCGAAACGTTGACTTAATAAACCGTCGTTCTCGAAGAGTCGCATCGTCAATTTTCGGTTACATATATATAGCAGTCATGGTGGTGAATAGGCCGGAGGCGTGAAGACAGAGATGAGTAGTAGACCCTCGGAATTGGCAACAAAAATGCGGAAAGCGTTTATTCAACGTTTCAGCCGGAGACCGGCCTTCATCAGGAATGCCTATGGTTGTATTCCCGTATAAATAGAAGAGAGAATACAACCAACCTGGCCGGTCTCCGGCTGAAACGTTGAATCAACGCTTTCCGCATTTTTGTTCCCAATTCCGAGGGTCTACTACTCATCTCTCTCTCTCTCTCTCTCTCTCTCTCTATATATATATATATATATATATATATATATATATATATATATATATATATATATATATGTGTGTGTGTGTGTGTGTGTGTGTGTGTGTGTGTGTGTGTGTGTGTGTGTGTGTGTGTGTGTGTGTGTCAACAATTCCTTATTTTGCAGATGTGTTACTCGTGTAGGCGACCTTGGCTCCATAAATGTTTTCTTTACAAACGCAACAAAACTCACGTCATTAGCCCTTGCAGTTACAACTGTAATGAAGAACGCTTCCGGGTTTCGCAGCATTTAAACCAAAACTAATCAATTAATTTCATGGTTTATTGCTAAAGGCTCGGTCATGCTACATTTATTTAGTATACAGAACGAGGTCACGAAGTCAAAAGTCTGCGTCGATAATGCCTTTCCAACGCATGAATAAGCTTCATGTACTAGCGTTCAGATTGCGTTCCTTTTGTTTTCGCGGCTTCAGCGGCATGTACCCTTACGTCCCTCCAGATATCCATAACGGAAGAGGTTTTTTCTACCTTCTGTATCATAGCTTCCATACAACATAGCTGTAGTGGAGAAAAATACCCTTTCCAACTGCCGACGACACCCTTCCTCACCAAACTGTACTTTTGCTGATTACCTTCGTAACCTTCTTTGAACGTCACCTTTGTCTCACGCGCCTCAAATGCGAACAAAGGACTCGACGGCCTGCTATAGTCGAGGACGAGGATGCTTCTCATTTTGTCGGCAGTGCAACTGTCGAGAAGTCGCTCAAGCAGAGAGTCATCGGCTTGTATATCTGCAGCGTATTGTTCTCCCAGAAACCGAGCCAGCCTCGTAACTACGGCCCGTGGGTCCCTGAGAAGATCCTCATAAGTGAGGAAGAGGACATTCGGCTCCTTCCTTAGGGCGTAGCCAGAAGCAACATGGTCGAAGTAACTTCCGTGGCCAGCAGCATCACCTTCCAAAAAGTCATCGAGGAAGTCGTCGAACGTACCATCATGAAAGCAGTACGTGCTGAACTCCGTGACCATGTGAAACAGCGAAACACAAACGTCCCAGGGGTTCCGAGCAAGGTAGACGTATTTCGCATGTTTGTTCATGATGTCCCTTCGCGGCGACACGTGAGAAGCAAAAAGTCGCAAAGGAAGATCAGGTTGCCAGTCGTTGACGTCCATACCTCCCAGGAATCGGACATTCTTTCCGAACTCACAGTAAGTACGGGCTGCCTTGCCTCTATTAAGAATACACTGCGTGATGTACAGAAGCCAATGAGTCCCGCTCTTGGGATAACTGTACAGAACCAGGTCCCCTCTTCCGGCCCGGAAATTTAAGCTCGACCGTAACAACTCGGCGTCGTAATGAGGATCTCGGGGTATCCCGTCAATCATTTGAGTGTAGGGTTTCCGGGGGGCCATTGTTGCTGCGCTGTATCGGCTAGCCTGCGAAAGTAGAAAAAATGAGCTATCAGTATGAGTATGACACAGTCTGCAGCATTAATTTTCTAAAACAACGACATGCATTTTATGAGAAAGCAAGGTTTGGAAGCGCTTTTTTACTTCACCTGAATAATTATCATATCCGGGGCTAAAAATGCGGATGCGAACACTATTGGAGTTAGCTTAGACAGAGAAGCAATGAAATGGAACTTTGATCAAGATAAAATATGATTTATAACATTAGGTATTCTGAGACATAGATAACCTTTTAATAAAATAACTTTTGTCAATTCAAGAAGCACCTGTCATTCGTGCATAGACGAGGCAGCTGGTAAGTCAGAAACTCCGCGAGAAAGCATTGTTGGTGAAGATGGTTTCACATTGCTTAGCTAAGGCTAACTTTAACAGCTTCTGCTCCGGTCCACGTGATCCCCTAGCGCTGAAAGTGAATTAGGTTAACCCCTGAACGTACCAGAGACCTCATATAGGAATATGCGAAAGCTTTAGCGATCCGGCACTGGCTAACGTTTGAAAAGGCCACCTTTTGCTCATCACATACTAAAAGCACTTGACGACGAAAGCTCTATCGCACTGGCACCTAGACTGACGTTTCGATTCCTAATTCTGTCGCATTTGAGACATTCTATTGGCGACATCTATTTGGGCCGTTCCTTCGTGGGGTAGGCTGTAAAGGTTAACGATAAACCAAGTGTGCCTTATATTCGTATAATCTTCGCCGAGGAACACGGCTAGGAGGCACACCTGAATTTAGCATCGGTAATTTTTTTCATGATGCAATTCGTAAGCATGTGGCTACGTACATTGGCTAATTGAAAAAAAGCATAAAACAACATATTTACGCTTCGCCGCCCAACACAGGTGCCTTGTTTACAATGAACGAATGCAAGATGGTGTTTATGAAATATGCGCGTGAGGACGTCATGCGCTGGCGTATATCTCAGGGAGGGGGCCCCCGTATCTCTATTATCGTGTTAGTAGTAGGTTGTACACAGAATGACCACACTTATCTTTTGCATGCAAACTACACATTTGACGCCTTGTTAAGGGTGAAAAAGCACCCTCAGTTCATCTCCTCGTCCATGGGTGCAAAGTTCAGAGAACTGGAACTAGGATTACCTATAGAACGCCGAGTAGCCTGACTACCAGCTTGAACAGAGGAATTCGTTCATCGTATACTTTCAAGTGACTTCTTTGCACGCAATATAAGAGTTGCCTACATGGGCGCAGCGATAACTGGCTGAAATGGACGAGAAAAATACATACCTGCTTTTCAGATTTTGAACAGAGCTCAGCAGCTCGCGAAGGTCCGCTCACAGAAACTCTTCACAAATTATTTTGAGCCTGTTGAAAGTACAAGATGCAAGATTCTTTTTGACACGAGCTTAGAACGGCTTCCAGATTGATGTGTATAACGTTCTCGCTGCAGTCCTGCCATATATGAAGCTCTGCATTTTGTTCTGTTCTAAGCGCGCGATTTTTTCTTCTTGCGGATAGCTGAGGACTGTTTTGGTTTTGTTTTTTAGGTTCCGGGCAGTGGAAGAACTCCACAGTGTGCACCTGAATGTTCTTCAAAATCGTGCACCTACTTTCTTTTTGTTTGATAAATCCTGCCGTTGCGTGGGCATATGAACGTGCGCAGAATGCTCATGGGAGCTCAACGCCGCCGCAGTCGCAAACTGCTGCTTCCGCTGCAAGTGCTGTTTCCGTCAGTCTCCCAATGCCACGCGACAACTGGAAGCAGTGTCCATGTTCCACATCTGAACAGCGAAAAGCGAAACGCGATGAATCCTGCGCGCGATGGCTCCGGGCCTGCAGGCCACAAAATAAACACGCTGCTTTGGTAGAGCGATCACTTTGTTCTGTAATAAACCTGTCTTAACTACTCCATCAAAGACTAGACAGATCCCACGGCCACATACATACATACATACATACATACGTACATACATACGTACATACATACATACGTACATACATACATACATACATACATACATACATACATACATACATACATACATACATACATACATACATACATACATACATACCAGCCGAGCTGCTGCACAACTTTGTCGTCGGCGATTGCTAGGCAACGGTCCTTGCGGGGAATGGACGTTTTTAGGGGCGAAGCTCAATAGGGTGTGGGTCGTTCCCTCCTCTGTAGTAGTAGTAGTAGTAGTAGTAGTAGTATGTATGTATGTAGCCACCTCGCGCCGCCGGGAGTCTCGCGCTCGCCCTCGGCGCGTGCCTCCCGGCGCGCGAGCTCTCTCACTCTTCCATCTGCTGTCTTGTGAGAGAGAGAGAGAGACAGAGAGAGAGAGAGAAAGGTGCGCGCTGACTATGGAAACGCTCTTTCTTCGATGAACGCTGTACCAGCTCGCAAAGAAGGAGAACGCGCCCTCACCCGCGAGAGACAACGTTGGCACAGGCAGCATCTTCTAGCAAGTTTCTTGATTGAAAAAAACAGGGCAGATCCCACATGCAGTGGGAATCAAGGAAATGCGAAGCACGCATCAGGAACGTAAAATGGATGTGCAATGTTGTCTCGCTATACCTATTTTATTACACACGAAGTTGACTGATTGATTGATTTGTGGGGTTTTACGTCCCAAAACCAGTTCTGATTATGAGAGACGCCGTAGTGGAGGGCTCCGGAAATTTCGACCACCTGGGGTTCTTTAACGTACACTGACAACGCACAGTACACGGGCCTCTGGCATTTCGCCTCCATCGAAATGCAGCCGCCGCGGCCACATACGAAGTTAACGAAACGGCCGCAAGAGCACCAAGATTGTGGCATGTAAACCATGCCGCTCATGGTATGCATATCATGATTTTCATGTTATGACCTGTCATTTATCTTCACCATGCAGTCATGTTGTAGAATACCAATTTTCGTATACATCCCATTAACGAAACGGCCAGGGGAGCACAAAGACAGTGGCATGTAAATCATGCCGTTCACGACACACATATCATGATTTGCATGTTATGACTTGTCACTTATGTCCTTCACGCAGTCATGTTGTGGCATACCAATATTCGTATACATCGCATTAACGAAACGGCCAGGAGAGCGCAAAGACCGTTGCATGTAAATCATGCCGTTCATGACATGCATATCATGATTTTCATGTTATGACCTTCCATTTATGTTCTTCATGCAGTCACGTTGTAGCATACCAACTTTCGTATAAATCCCATTAACGAAACGGCCAGGAGAGCACAAAGTCGTAGGCGGCTAGATAGATAGATAGATAGATAGATAGATAGATAGATAGATAGATAGATAGATAGATAGATAGATAGATAGATAGATAGATAGATAGATAGATAGATAGATAGATAGATAGATACGCTCAAAGTCGCTGAAGTTCGCTAAGAAATGCTTCGCATTTAAAATACCCACTGTTCAGCTGGAGAACCGTTCACCGGCCACCCATATATGTATATATAGGCACTGGATCTTGACTTGCAATGAACTGCCGGTGGGAGATTTCACTTGTGCGTAGTTGAACCATAAGGATTCGTAGCGTGCGCGTTAACTAAATTAATCCGGAACTCGGCACGATCTACGATGAACCTCCGGAGCTTCGCCCACTCATCATCATTCACTCCGTGGATATGTTGTGGATTTTTTTTTCAATTTGACTAACTGCATCGCTATTAAAAGTGTTTCATTGTTGAGTGTGCCCCTGCAGAGATGCTCTGCAACACTTTTTGAACACAGCCAGAAAATGGTGTCAATCTCTGGTAGAGGCCTCTGCGGACATAGAGTTTCATACTTGCTCACTTACTTACTTATAGTAAGAAACTCTATACCTGCGGACATCTGAGGCAATTGTTGTTGCACCGCACACACCATCGAATTCGTAATTTGGTGTCTAACACAGCTGGAAAGTGTCTGCTTTTCTTCAAGCATATGGGGTCATCTGTGACGCCAACCAAGTCACTTGGCTTTTTTCGTTGCTGTTTGAGAGGCATACGCACATTTTTTTATTCGACGAATTCAGCACGAACAAATAAAGCGTGGCAGATGATCTTTCCGCGATCACGAGGTGATTCAATCCAGTTCGTGTATAAAGTAGCTTATTAGCACCACATGTGACCTTTGTCGAAGGAAGATTGGGTGCTTCCCAGCTGTGCTTTAAACCAGATTGCGATGTCGCTGTTCTCTGTAGTGCAACAATATTTCACTCTCGCGTTCAGACCTATCGGCACTGCTTCATAAGTTGGTTGAATAAGTGCTACAGGGTCTCTTAAGTGAACATTTGTATGCATGTGTGCGCGTTTCTCTAACATAGCGGTTGTACGAAGTTCTGTTTATTGCCGCCTCGTCTTCCTATCCGAGCACTATTCCACTGAACCATTCCTGCGTGGTTCATCTCCGCACACACAGAAACACACACACGTGAATTAAAATTTTATCTACAAATATCGAATCATTTTATCAAGAAGTGAACCGGAAGTGCTATAAGCCCTCATTAAACAGACACGTCTCTCCGCTTACGCCGCCCGAAAATCCCACTTTAGAGCACCGACGTCAGTATAATTCTAGGTCATGAATATATCAGCTTTCATAATTCAGCGTGTTAACATCACCTAACAACTGCCCTCTACCAAGGAAAGATATGTTTCACATGTCCCGGAATACCGGGACAGTATTTTTCAGAAACAAAATTGATTTCTCCTTGAAATGTACTTCGTAGGGAGTTCCATCAAGACATTTGAAAAATAATTAATCCACGGTAAAGTTAACAAGCTCAATTCAGTCCCGGAACTTGCTTGAACTTGCGTTTTAAATGACGAACCACCGCATAACAATTGAGCGTACTATCTCACAAACATTTTAAGAGAAAACAATGCTTTGTGCACGAGTGAAACCAACAATGTGGCAACATTACTGTGACACTCACAGTTTGGTTACGTTTTCGGCCCTAACGTTAACACAAGGATTGTAGAGCATATATTAAAATATCACTTCCGCTTGTTAACTTGGTGCACTTGTGTTTCATTTTTTTTTTCATATCATAAGGAATAATAACGAGGTGCATGCAGGATACCGAATTCCCTCCTGTTTCGAATGCCGATCATTTTAGCTGTAGTTCTTGATTCCGTATGACGACAATTGATTCTGTTCTGTAGAGGGGCATCGTTAGGTACTTGAAGCATACATAATCTTCCAGTGCAGATACGTAGTAATGCTTGGCAAACATGCGCTGTAATATCTCAAAACAAAGGCTAAGTTGAAATTTTCCAATGCACGAAACCATTTACCATGCACGCCACATTGCCCTTTTAGGGGCGAAGCTCCTTATGGCGTCACCCGTTCGTCCCCATTATCGTTTGTTTGTAACCACCGGCGTGTGCCTGCCGGGAGGCACGCACGCGCCGGCGCTCGCCGAGGGCGAGCGCGTGCCTCTCTCTCTCTCACTCTTCCATCTGCTGCCTGTGAGAGAGAGACAGAGAGAGAGAGAGCGAAAGGCGCGCGTTGATGGAAACGCTCTTTCTTAAATGAACGCTGTACCAGCTCGCAAAGAAGGAGAACGCGCCCTCACCTGCGAGAGAGAACGTTGGCGCAGGCAGCGTCTCCTAGCGAGTTTCTTGATTGAGAAATACCGACTGCTTGCGATGGAGAAGCGTTTACCGGCCACCCGTATATACATATATAGGCACTGGAGCTTGACTTGCAATGAAGTGCCGGTGGGAGATTTCACTTGTGCGTAGTTGAACCATAAGGATTCGTAGCGTGCGCGTTAACTAAATTAATCCGGAACTCGACACGATCTACGATGAACATCCCGAGCTTCGCCCACTCACCATCATTCACTCCGTGGATATGCTGTAATTTTTTTTATCTGAGTACTTTTCGGGGGAGTTGCAGACATATGCAAATCTTCATTAGGTGTCGAATAAAAGCTCCGCTACAAGGCCATTTCGTACGAGGCTGGCGTTTCTGCCGCAAAGAAAATACTTTCCCTGAATGTGAGACTTCATCGCCGTTACAAATTAGTCACGAAACACTGTGGCGCATCGAGTGGCAGGAGAGATATGCACTGAGGCAGGAGCCGCAAAATAGTATGCTTGGTGGCATTTTCTTTCCCTTATGCATGCCACCGATCCCTGGCTGCGAGGCACGGGACGCAATCGCCGGAAAAGATCCCAAGGACCGACGTATTAATCACCCGGAAATTATCGAACAAAAGCTTGGACAATTACATTTTGGTCCCCTTCATCGCACTACAAATATTGAGCCATACTATCAAGAAATGGACCATAAGTGTTGTAAACCCTCATTAAACAGAAACGACTGTTGGCGTATGCCGCCCGAAATTGCTGATATTGTAGTAGCAACATCAATATATAACTACGCCATGAATCTACCAGTTTTATTTCGCGCAGCGTAATAATCACGTAAAAATTGCTCTGTGCCCACTGCCAAGAAAAGACGTGTGTGGTACAAGGAGCAATAACCCAGTGTTCAATTGAGGGGGCAGTATTTTAGCGAACCACTTACGTTCTCATGACGAAGGGCACTACGTTTAGGGATCCGTCAATAATTCACAAAAATAATTCATGCATGATAAACTGAATCAGCTAAATTCAGTCCCGCAACTTGTGAAGTTGTTAGACCTACCTTTTCAAAGAATAGCCATCAGATAAAAACTGAGCGTACTAGCGGAAACGTCTTAAGAGGAAGTAATGCTTTGTGCACAGATGAAACCAACCATGTCGCAACCTTAGTGGGACACCTTCAAGCTTGGCTTCGTTTCCGGTCCCATTGTTAAAGGGTAACTCCGGCGATCTTTCAGTGTCCAAGGATCTTAACGAAATTCTCGATACGCCCCGCCATGGTGGTCTAGTGGCTATGGTACTCGGCTGCTTACCCGAGGGTCACGGGATCGAATCCCGGCCGCGGCGGCTGCATTTCGATGGTGGCGAAATGTGGAGGCCCGTGTACTGTGCGATGCAAGTGCACGTTAAAGAAGCCTAGGTGGTCAAATAATTCCAGTCCCTTCCTCTGCGGACTCCCCTGCGGGCCGCCATGTGTTTTTGACGTAATTTCCTCCAACGCTGCTTATCCGAGCAGCCTGGCTGTCAAGAGCAATACGATGACACTTTAGCTCTGAAACCGTTCCTGTGAAGTTCTGAAAAACCTTGCATAACTCAATACATCGTTGGATGACATCGGCGCTTTCATTTTTCCGGCACCAGCTTCATATTTCTGACGACGGAAAGACTTGTTATGTCACAGCATACGCAGCGAGAAGCGTGTGCCTATTTCGGTTTCGGATTGAACACACCGTTCATTCGGTTATTTAAAATTATTGGTGAGTTTCGGAGCACATTGAACCATCCTGTCTGCTACCGGACTATCAGTGCCATAGGGGAACAGCGATATGAGGTATGGTGAAAAAAACCGCCATAGTTGCCCATTAGAGGGGCTCTGAAACCATATTTGACTCGCCGAGTTTTGCATCGAAACGCGCTCTGTCTATTGTCCTGAGATAGATGCAAAAAGAATTTTTTATCTGGATGCGGGCGAACGGAAGTTTCACAGCTTACCAATTCGAAATAACAGCTCGCTACAGATATCGGCATCCCCACCTCGCATTTCACTCGCCGAGAGATGTGCCACGCTACTTCCTATCAAAACGGTGCTTACATCTTGCGGAACCGGAACCGTGCTGCCCACTGTGGCGTTCCCACACAACAATCACGTGGGCCGCACTGTGCTCCCTTTGTCAGATAAACACGAAATGAAATTATAATGCGCGAAATCTTGCTTTTTAAAAACATATTTGCTTTTTAATATTCATTATAGTCAGTACATTGCGGGCATGTGCGATGCATTCTCAGCCGACACACACCCGCAAGGTGATGCTCTATAAGGTCTTAAAAAGAGCAAGTCGAGTCGCGGACGCCAGTTTTTGTAAGGTTTTCTGTTCAGTCACGCCTGCGAGTGTACTACGCGAAGAGAATGGATGCCAGAGATCATATGCAAATATAGGAACACAACTTATATTTCGATACAATCGGCACAAATAGGGCAATCATAAATCAACTAAACATACAGCTCACAAGCAAGGGGACAAAAACAAAAAGAAACGTATAAAGCGTCGGGGCAGTACAGAGAGTGTTCAAGAACAAAGAAACACACGGCTCACGGCTGAAATGTCCATCGTCCGACGCGGTGCGGCGATGTCCATAGGTCGATGCTGACGCCGTTGCTTCTTGTCAGGAGTGGCTTGACCGTTGTCGTCGGAAGTGCAGCAACCGGCGGAGCTGGCAGTGACGCGTCTGGCCTCGCGCAGAATTGCGGGCCGCCTTCGTTCATGCGGGCCTCTTCGCGCCCGCCCGATCCGAAGCGCAACGTGTCCCGTGCCCAACTGCCGTCTTCAGGTCGCAGCCCCGCGGTCATTCGACACCCGGCCGGGGCGCGGCGTTTCCCTCCGCATACTTTTCGTCCAGACGCCCAGGGCCTAAGCACCTTTGTCTTAGTATGTTTCTTCGTTTCTGCTGGCCGTCTGGGGACGGTCTTCCCAGTTTCGTCTGGCTGCTGCTTGGCGGGGAAGCACACGATGGCTTGGTGTCTTGCGGAGAAGCACTGTATTCACTACACCGTTCCTGTGAAGTTCTGAAAAACCTTAAATAACTCAATACATCGTTGGATGACATCGGCGCTTTCATTTTTCCGGCACCAGCTTCATATTTCTGACGACGGGAAGACTTGTTATGTCACAGCATACGCAGCAAGAAGCGTCCGCCTATTTCGGTTTCGGATTGAACACACCCTTCATTCGGTTATTTAAAATTATTGGTGAGTTTCGGAGCACATTGAACCATCCTGTCTGCTACCGGACTATCAGTGCCATAGGGAAACAGCGATATGAGGTATGGTGAAAAAAACCGCCATAGTTGCCCATTAGAGGGGCTCTGAAACCATATTTGACTCGCCGAGTTTTGCATCGAAACGCGTTGTATTTATTGTCCTGAGGTAGATGCAAAAAGAATTTTTGATCTGGATGCGGGCGAACGGAAGTTTCACAGCTTACCAATTCGAAATAACAGCACGCTACAGATATCGGCATTCCCCCCCCCCCCCCCCCTTTCATTTCACTCACCGAGAGATGTGCCACGCTACTTCCTATCAAAACGGGGCTTACATCTTGCGGAACCGGAACCGTGCTTCCCGCTGTCGCGTTCCTACACAACAACCACGTGGGCCGCACTGCGCTACTTTTGTCAGATAAACACAAAATAAAATTATAATGCACGAAATCGTGCTTTTTAAAAACGTATTTGCTTTTTAATATTCATTATAGTCAGTATATTGCGGGCATGTGCGATGCATATTTCTATTCCAGAGCGTTCCCGCCCACTGAAAACCTAGAACGCAGCCATCACAGGAGGGTCACATATCGCCTCCAAAAAATTCTTCACGCACGACGCTGCCGTCTTCGCGGAAACCGACTTCAAGTAGAAATTAAAATATAATACGCTTTGACTTCGACACTTTCACCCGTGCTATGGTCATCACACAGTCTCGCGTCAAGCAAACGTGCAGTAAAAGCGACGTCCGTAATTAGTCTTTCATTGCCCGTTTAAAACGAGGATTGTAGCCTCCTGAGGCCCAAAGTAAATTTAGGATCATGGATTTTTGTCAAACTTTCAAAACTGCTTTTCCTGAGTGCAAATGTGAAAAGTGTCACGCAGTTTTCAATATGTGATGTTAGTTGGCCGCAGCACTTTGTCCAATGTAATGGACATTGGGCCTCTAGGGGGACTTTTTTGGGCAACAGAGAATAGGGCGTAGTTGAGGCTAGTCACCGAAAAAAGACATCTCGCAACACAAATATACTTTTATTTACTGCTGCCAAACCGGGAATACAGTTATTAATGGTCGCGTAAATACCAGTCACACGGGGCCTATTATCTACCAGGGAAAATATGTGAAGTTTAAGTGTTATAAGGAAAGAACTGCATGCGAAAAACGTATTACCCTATGGAGAGCGCCGAGAGAGCGCACGAGCGTACTGTCGTGTTTTTGTTGTCATTGAGACCCAATGTCGATTATATTGGACATTGTCAAATATGCAATGCATGCAAAAGAACTACTACATCTTTTTCTCGAATATGAATTTATTTGTGCGCTTCTAGCTCATACGAACACAAATCACTGCTTAAATACGCTTTAAGACACCCAAGAATGAATAGAAATCCAGTTACTTCTTAGGCGGCAGCCCTAAAAGTCGTTCGTACTCAATCCCACCATTTCGAGTGCTCCTCAAAAAGTGGGAAACCACCGACTTTGACCACATTCATTGGATAGCAGCCCGGGTCCTACAAGCAGCCGAGAAAATGCTTTCCGGGAGGAGGCAAGCGCTTTGAAAGCCGTGGTGCGCTGTGTTACAATGTCCAATATATTGGACAAATTTCCCATTGCCGCGCCTCAGGAGGGTAGAGCACCTTTTTTAAAATGTCGCTTCCACTTATTTCTCAGTACACTCGTGCTTAATTTTTTCTTGTATCATAAAGGATAATAATAAGATAAATGCAGCTGATTGCATTTTCTCCTGTTTCGAATGTTGATTATGTTAACTGCAGTGCTTGTTTCCGTAAGGCCACAATGGGCTCTGGGGAGGAGTAGCGTTAGTTACTTAATGAAGACGTAATTTTCCTGTTCGGATAAGCAGCAATGCTTTGTGAACTTCTACTCTGATATCTCGAAGCAAAGTTATAATTTCCCACTGCACTAAACAATGTCTCATGCACGCCATATTTGCCCTTTTTATCAAAGTACGTTTTGAAGGAAGTGGCAGATGTCTACAAATCTTCACCAAGTGTCGAACAAAAATACGCCACCAGGGCGTTTAGTGTGGGGCTTGCGTGCCTTCCACAATACAGATACTTTCCCCGAGTATATGAACAGATCGCTAAAAACGAAGAACTGGGAATGTCCCTTGAGCCAACGTTTCGACAAGTGGAATTGTCGAAACGTTGGCTCCGGTGATATTCCCTGTTCCCCATCGCTTTCAGCGATCTGCTATAGTCAAGCCTCCACCTTCCCCCGAGCTCTCCTTCTAGCTTGGGTTTCCCCAAATGCGAAACTCGACTGCAGTGACATAACTTCGTCATGAAACACTGCGGCACATCCTGTGGCAGGATGGATATACACAGTGCCGGGCCTCGCAAAATTTATGCTTGGTGAAGTTGTCTTTGCTCAATGCCATGTAAGTGATTTAGCATTTTCTTTGTAATTCTAAGCTTGTTCGCACAATTCACATTACCTGCGTTGTGCGTGGTACGGATTTTTTTTATTGACTGTGGACTGCAGGCAGCATTAGCATGACTGCAGGCTGAATGACACTGCCAAAACAACTCAGGTGACTGATAGTGGAAGGAAAAGTAGCCCTAATCAAACATGTGGAGAGCGTAAGCCATATGAGATCAAGCATCGCCCAGGAATTCGACATCCCCTTGTTTGCACTTCCAGCAGTGGCGAAAAGCATAGCTTGCCCAATGAGTTCAACAGTTTCTCCAAGACAGCAATGCATGAAGTTGGAAGACTAGTTAGCGACGGCACATTCGGAAGCTCATCCATAGTAAGTAAATAATGTTCGTACGCCCTATGATGATAGGCTATTTGGTATTGGCATTACGTGCAATTTGTCACTTAATACCGAAAATCAGTGTTTGGACATTATGTTACGGTTCAACATGCAGTACGTACGTTTTCGATGCAATCATGTATCATGCAAACCAATATTGAATTACTCCTCAACTCACTCAGAAATGTTTTTGAAATATGTGGCTGATCCCTCAGTTAGAGGAGTCGATAAAGCACGAAAGTGAAATGGTCTTCACATGCGTACTTTAATGTTATATGACCTTGCTGTCGCCATTTCGCTGGTACGGCACCGTTTGACGTGGGTTCACCCACGTTCAAGCATCGCATCCATAACATCCATGACCGCGACCATCATCATGCTCGATACATATCGCGTGCGCACAGGTTCTCTCTTGTGTGTCGTTCAAAATATCTCATTGCATCAAAAAGACACAAACTACTTTGTCAGTTGTCTGTGACCAACGCCTCCTAGAAAAAAATTTCTAGGAGGCGTTGCTGTGACACGCCGTGCTATAGAGCCATCTCCCCAATTTTCTCTCTCCAATGAATACGATTATGATGCTCGACAGCAGCCATCGAAGGCAGCAACACCCGCAGTGTGACTGCACAATGGAGTGAACTAATCTTTCAATGACCACAGCATCGCTAGTAGGAGAGGTATACGCCCTGGCCTCGCAAATTCTGGAAATCGATTTTACCTACAGGAATGGCTGGTTTGGGCATTTTTGAGAAGCGAAGCAATGTCGTGTTTGAGCACTGTGCCCAGCGCAAGTGCCATTGTCCATGAACTCAGTCTAGATGCGCACCCATGAAACAAGCAGCATGTCTTGCTTTGCTTTGCTACATTGGAATCAGCTCAGCTGTGCCATCCAGTGTTCAAGTGCCACTAAATAAAGTGTCACGTATTTTCCCTACGTATATTTCCTGCACTAATTAAAATACCAGTGCCACGAAATGCTCCTATTCAATATGTCTGGCGTTTTTTAAACCCGTTTTCAGAGATCTAGTTCAGAAGCTGTTGTTGAAAAGCAGGTCAGCAGTGGCGAAAAGAGTCAAACCTCTTACTGCATCTTCCAGAACGCTGCATATCCTCAGATATTGCTGTGATAATTATAGCCCCTCACTAACATGGTAATGGGGTAATACATAATTGGCTCCAAGTGACAAAATATCAACAAAATTTTCAGACAAATAAATTCTGATGACAGCCAAATTCCAAAATTCAAGCAAAGAATTGAGTCCTCAGAAAGGTGACTGAAAGCGGCCGTCATTCAACAGCTTCTAACCTGGCTCTTCGTAAATGATTATAGTAAGACAAAAGAGAAGATGCACTGTGCGGCACATCCATTTTATTTCGTCGACTTAGGCTGTATACGGTTGGTGGTATCCGCGGTACCACTTCGACCTAGGAAGGTGCTCTAAGGCAGCTTCACGCATCAAGTGAGTCAACTCTTAATCCCTTTGCACTCTACGTAGTCTTACAAAAAGCAAGCCATGTGTCCTCTACGGGGATATCGGCTTCTCTTGAGCGTCCCTGTCAGTGTTCTTGTTTGAAACATGTACAAGCATTTCCAGGCGTAAGCTTGTTAGGTTTTACAAACAAACCCGCACCACTGCTCCAGATGAAAGCAGCACAGCCCATCGACAAGGACAAATCATCGGCCTTCTCTATCCATGCCGTGATGACCTTGTTGCTCTCGCGTCGTGCAGCCAAAACATGAGTGCTACTTCAAGGTTTGCACATGTTGAGCCTTGAAACCGCCTGCGCTCGCTATATAAGGTCTTCTGAAGTCAACTGAACACCATATGCATGTTTTTAGCCCTGCTGAATGTTCAGATAAGCGCTACTTCTCTTTTGAGCATAAAGAACTTGCACTAACTTGGCCGCGTCATTTTCGCCACACTAATGTAGAAGTTGCCCGCACCACGCAATCAACGAACACATCTCCACTACACGCGTTGTACAGGGTCAAATAAGAACAGAACTCTCATCTCTGATGGAATATTACATGTGTGATGGAATGCCACATGGAATGCTACCGCCGATCCCGCAACCTGCATGATGCCCTTACATCCTCCAAAATAACTAGTCGATCTATGTACGGTGGCTGTCGCCCTTGCAATAAACCCCGCTGCAAGGTCTGCCCGCACATGACAAGTTCGCAACGCGCAACTAGCACCGGTTCAAACTTTTCCCTTAGTATCAACGGAGACTTCAATTGCGACAGCGCCAATGTAGTCTACATGCTCGAGTGCTCCACTTGTCACAAACAATACATCGGTCAAACCGAGACGTCATTCAGGTTACGCTTTAACAACCACCGAGCCCATGCTACTAGCCTTCCTCATCTTCCATTATCAAAGCATGTCCTGATACCGGGTCATTCTTTTGAAAATATCACGGCCACAATACTACAATCTGGTTTAAAACTCATCATGACCGAGAAGTTCGCGAGTCTTACCTGATCAACAAGTTCAACAGTATCCATTGCGGCATAAACGAAAGCATCGGACGCGTTGCTTTTCTTTCTTTGTAGCAACATTAATCAAATTGTTGTGTTTATTCACCCCCACCCGCACTTATTCACCAATGTTTCAATACTTTATACACCGCATTGACGCCCCTGTTCGCTTGTTTGTATGGTGACCGCAGTGACTGAGTGAATTTTGTTTACCGGTATCTGCTTGTGCGCGTAAGATGTGCTCATCTTATTTTTAGTGTCATTCATTTTCACCTTCAACCCTCGTGCTTTTTTTTTTTTTTGGACGGCTTAATCAGTGCACTGCCGCCTAAACATTTGCTGTGCGCGGGCTACGTGTCCATACTTTGATTGACAACACTGATTTCTGAGATCCATCTTGACGTATCCAAATGCGTTGTCGCAGTAGTTTGATATAGGACTACCTACGCCTTTGTGAGTGATTCTGCGATTTTCGAGGCCCTTATAAGCGGCACATGCCTTGTATGTTCCTCATTCTCTGACGAAGGCCGTGCTACGGCCGAAACGTTGGGCATAAAGGTATTGCTTTTTCGTGCGTGTACCCGCTTCTTTTCTTATACGTGCCGGACCCACTGAAGTTTCCTTCTATATATATATATATATATATATATATATATATATATATATATATATATATATATATATATATGCTCAAATCGAAATATCTTAGAAATTGCGTCTCTCGTAATCAGAACTGGTTTTGGGACGTAAAACCCCACAAAACAACAAATATCTTAGAAATCTCACATGACATTACATTACGTGATTTTCGTGGAAGCACGTCACCTGAAATTGCGTTACGCGATTTTTGGCGGAAGCTTGCCACGTGACATTGTGTTAGGCGGTTTTGGCGGAAACATGTCACTGCGTTGCCTGATTTTGGCAGCCTTTCACCTGGCACATGTTATGTGGTTTTAGCAGTAACATGTCGCATAATCACTCAAACTTACATGACTTAATGGATGAATCGTTTAATACAAATACTGATTCTTAGGAAGGAACAGGGGCTTGCTATTTGAACGGTTCGTAGTGCGTTTCTGCTCAGCTACTACTGCCCACATGCCTGCAAGAAATAAATGCAAAAGCACTTGCACGCACCAGTCACAGCAAAAAAAAAAAAAAAAAAATCACTCCCAGCAGAGTCTCCTCCGGAATTCGCTTACACTCGGCGCATGCGTTTCCTATTAGATGATATTAGTTTTCCTGAAGTCATAAGGAACGAAAAGAAGCAGCTGCGGCGAAAAAGATCGGGAGTGGCTATATAACACAGGCGTAAAACGGAACCGACACGCGTGGGACAGGGAAAATTCGGATCTCTGGAAGAGGCCATCACCCTGCACCGGTTACACACCATGCCCAATGCTGATGATGGTGGTTTTCTAACGCGCCGAAGTTGTAATCAATCGACTACTTAAGGTGTACTGTGCTTTGATCATACATCTCGGGGAAGTGAGCAGGGTTGGCAAAAGGGTAATTTAATGCCCGCCAAATTGTCGTAACGTGTCCCGCTCAAACAGCACAAGGAGGAGTAATGAACACAAAGTTTCACAAAAGTAGCAACAAAGCAGCGGCCATACTTATGCCGATTTTTTTAGAATAATATATAAAACTTTAGGATTAGGATACTGCTTTATGTGAACTATTGGCACCATCGTTCGAGTTGGTACCACAATACCTTGTGGCTTTTCTTCTAACCACAATACACGTTAAAAATTTTTTTCGGTCGCGTTAATGTGCTAGTTGAAGGAAAGTAGTTCAATACTGAGGTTCCACGAATACTCCGGTATCAATGCGTTACACGTGTATGGTTGAAATCGCATGGGTCTTAGCAGTGTTAACTTCCCGTAAATCTGGTTATGGCGTGCACCAACGCGCGGCGCTTCGAGCGTTACTGAACACCTGTACTTCCCCAGTTACCCGCGCCAGTAACATCAACGTCACAATTCACAAGTTTTATTGGGCCCGCAGAACTTGTGAGCACTTATGAGCTCCAATAATGATGCCCCACCATACATTTTACCGATAACAATATCATAAACATAGTCTGTCTTACAGCACGAATGTCATGTGCTACTTATGCAATAGGACATTGCCGTCACTCGTATCCAGAAGCTATCAATCAAGGATATTGAATTTCTATGTGTTCCGTGAAAGCTTTCATTTTCAAGAAAGTCGTGTGAGTTGTATGTTCTGGTTGGGACGGACTAAAAGTTTCACCGCCTTCGCGTTCGCTTCCAAATAGCGAATTTGCGTTCTAATCTCCAGAAGCGTCGCTGTAAGGTTTGATGTGCTAGCAGCCCCTGCTCTGGACTGAACCCTTCGTAGACAGAGTCGCAGTGAGTCAGCACAGCGACTGTTGTTTTCAATCTTGGCTTAAAGCCACATATATAGAAAAAAAAAGGTGTGCACACGAATGCCTAGCTGCAAGTGTAAATACACGGGAAAGTCAATGTCACTGCGTTCCTGTCGTATCAGCACCTAAGAGCCCCAGTCGAGTGCGGGGAAGTAAACATCGTGTCGGGTAGAGAAAAATGCACGCACGCTTCCGGTCGCGTGCAAGTGGTGAAACGTTTAGGTACAGACTCTGAGTAGCGCGATTTTGTCTCGCCATGCAAGTGTGATAATGGCGCCCAAGAGCGCCTTGCCTGAGCGCTGTTATTCTTCCGCCTCTGTCGTAGCCGTCAGAGACTAGGACTACAATAACATAGAAGAAACGGATGGGGAATGTCGTTGCGTAATAAATACTTGCAGCGACAGTGCGCTTTCACTTATCGCCGCAGAAACGGCGATAAAGATAAATACTTGCAGCACCGAGATGCCATTACACGTTATGCTCCTTTAATATGTCGCAGTGCCCTTTGCCAATGAACGGTCTGTTAGAAATAGAATTCGACTAATTGGGAATCAGCGCAAAAAGACGACGCACAAGAAAGCGAACAGGTGATGCGCCTGTGTTGCGCCAGTCTGTTTTCTTGTGTGGCGTCTTGTTGCGCTGATTCCCCATGATTTCCATGTAGAAACGCCAACTAGCCCAGAATAAAACACTCCTGACGTATGATGGGCACACTGATGTGTCCAGCATTGGGCTTGGCGGAATGTCGTTCTTACCGGAAATGCTGAATTGGGGGAAGGGACTTCGCATATTAAATTTATCACTGCACTTAAGTCTTCATGCTCAAAGCAGCGATACAAATACTTATCTGGATGGTGAAATCAGCCAGGCAAAAGCGCTGGCAGTCATATAAAAGTGTAAAACGGATTTTCGATTTGCGTGCGAAATTAAACAGATTAGCTTTGCCTCAAAATAGTGCAGCCCGTACCACTGTGCACACCGCGGACGCTACATCACGTGGCATGCCATTCCGTAATTCAGTGACTGCCTGAAAGCAGTTGTCGTATCCAGAAGGAAAATATCGTCGACAGCTGATTTGCTATCGCTGTTGTTGCATGCCGTTTCGTGAAGGAGTGTGCCTCCGTGAATACGACCCCCTGCCAAGGCGTCCAGAATGATGCAGCTGTGGAGCGGGGTATCTGCGACACCAGTGTCAGTTTTAAAGGAATATGCGGATTATGCAGACAATTTCTAAATCTAGGGAATAACCTATAAGGGGATATTATAGTTTGAGCCCGCAAGTAAACTTACCTGTTAGGTACTTTACGGCCCACATTGCAACATTATGAATTCATCCCGCGAAAACGCAAGGAAAATCCAGTTAAAGGGAGTTTCCGTGACGAGACCAGCTTCTGTGATTTGAATTCTGAAGTGTATGGTGGAACAAATGGCCCTTCTAGATATATTTTTTTTTCGTTTCAATGGAGAAAACGCGGCATCTTATTGATAAAAACGATAACATTCAAACAACAGTTCATACTTAAAGCATGGCTCAGGTGCTTTCGCCACTGCTAACCAGCGCGGTACATTCATGGCCGCTTGCGATTGTGTCTGCAATGCGTGGAGCGTCCTGTTTCGAGCAAGAATGGCAGAAGACTGCAGGCGGACGCTCATGCGAGGTCCGTGTTTCGGGAGAGAGAGCGTGGAGGTCGCATGAAAACACAGAGTACCGCCACCGGAAATGCTCCGCTGTGCAAAACAGACAGAGAAGAAAAGCACTTATGGACAGATTACTCTAGGAACTTCGAAACCGAGTGAAGCATGCGCATGCTACATGCTTGATAGGCTCGCGTTCTGAGTCATCACATACCTTGACGGTCACGGTTCAAGACGTTACATAATTGGAAAGTACTGGGTTCTATTACAAACACGCTTCGAAAGACGTGGGTTCTATTACAGACACGCTTCGAAAGACTAGATTTAAAGTAACGAGCGCGCTTAGGAGGTACAGTGTTTGAGTTCCTATAAAGGTTTCTGTTTCAAGGTTGGATAACCTGCACATGTGGAAAGTTTTCGCATTGAGTCAATGCATACATCGCAGGCTGGATGTTTCTTTGTCCGCACATGTTCACCAGGTGGACGTTTGAGTCTGAAGGTTCTTTTAAGCTCATTGAGAAGCATGGCGAGTTGTCGAAGAACTCTTATTGAAGACGCGCGACAAAACGAAAGAAAACACGAGGAGCAAGTGTGTAGTTCGGAAGATTGCTGCAACAAGTCACGATGCAAGTGCACCAGCTAGCCCTAGTGCAAGTCGTGCTGGTTGACTAAGAAGCATTTGTTAATCAACGAAAGCAATATGATGACTGTACCACCGAATATTTTTCACACCGCTGAAAGAGCAGGTAAAAACAAAAGTATCATGACATTTACTAAATCCTACTATGATAAAATCATTGTATCGTGAACGACATACATAGGTCACCTAGTATACATATCTTGCATCGACGCAACCATGGCCAACACCATACCTTGCAATATAACATCGAAATCTCCACAAACAAGGGTCACACCATAACCTCAAGCACGTCTTGTACCTAACTGTACATCTATAACAGCGGCAATCATGCTAATAATGGACAGCGAGAAAAGGAGCAAGACAATGTATAGCGGCAAAAGACGCGTTCTCAAGGGCAAAATTAGGGTCGGCACGTTTGCACCACTAAGCTACAAGGATATCCTAATGACCTCTCAGAAATGAAAGCCTCTTGGTTGATGTAAAGCGCTTCTCCGGCGGGGCAAATCTGCCCATTGAGGTAACCAGGCCGTGAGTAGATGATAGGGCGCCGGCGAACTGTTCGAGAACTCCATCCACACAGGCGTGAATGTTCCTAATCGGCCCTGCAAAACTCACTCTGGGGAGTTCGAAAAACTAATTTGTCATAATGATACGTTCTGTTGACGTCCCTGTGGTCCCCACATTGGGCAGTGCGGCGGCAAGAAGCATCGTCGGTGACGTCACCGTACACGCTATCTGGTATATAGAGGATGCGTGCCGTCAAAACACAGTGTCGCCCTCTACGACTAGAAGAGATTACGAGAAGAACGTAACACAGGGAAGGCCAAGAAGGGCAGCGTCGTAATAAGGTTGCGCGGGGAGCGTTTTATGGAGGAACGACAGCCCCTTGCATGTGCCTGTGAGGCACGGGGCACGCTCGTGACAGATAAGATGTAGGCGCGGAAATACCACACAGTCTTGAGAGCCACGCGCGGTGACGAGACACAGGCGCCTCGATTCTCGGGCCACAAAGCTAAACCAAACGGATTGAAACACGAGAAGGGTACCGGTGAGACAGCAGCAGCAAACGACTTAGCGAGCGAAAACAGCACTGTTGGAGTCGATACAGGTGAGCAGTGCCTTAATCTGCATTCTCTGCGCATGCATCACGAAACTTTATACAGTGGACAAACTCTTGTATAAACGAAAGCCAGTGAATTTCATTATTTATCGGGCTCTCACGCTTCGAGAATTGAAATGTGTGTAACTGGCATAGAGAGTTCCCTGTGCTATTACCGCTAAGTTCGCCAATCTTGAAGTTTTGCCGCACGTAACTTGTACGTACAACGTGTTATGGATGGTGTGTAGCAGAACGGAGGTCATCAAACACCACCACCTGACTCTCATCTGCGATACAAAAATAGATAAATAAGCGGCATGCACGAAAGAACGAAAAACATATCGCTTTTGTAATTCTATGAAACATCAGCAACTGAATATTTTTGCTATAAGGCATGGCTCCTTGATTACAAGCAGCTCTAAATTATTTTCGATTTAGCAGCAATATGTGCTGCGCAATATGCACTACCTGCAGTGAATATGTGCACTGTAAATGCCCCAGATATGTTGTGATGCTCCTCTACAATGCCTGCTTAGGCATTTGGGGCAGTCGAGTTTAAAGGAAAAAAAAGAAAAGATTACAGCGAAAGGTTTTTCTGACAGCATGCCTATCCCTAGCTCTGACTCGTCTTGCACTGGTGGCGCACCGATTTTTGTGGGAGCACACGCCATCGCACCTAACCCTATATCTACAACATCAGGTTCTTATGAAGTATTTACTTCGTATAGAGACGTTTTAGAATCAAAGCAACCGCACTGCTTGAAACGGCTGACTCGTTTAATTGCAGTAATCGAGTAGCTACGGCAGCGCTGCGTGCTAAGCGAAACATAGTGTACATGGTACATGGTGGGACTTGGGGTTCCTTAACACGATATTAAGAAGAAGAAATGGGCCTGGGCGGGCCATGTAATGCGAAGACAAGACAACCGTTGGTCATTAAGGGTAACAGAGTGGATTCCTAGAGAAAGCAAGCGTAGCAGGGGGCGGCAGAAAGTTAGGTGGGCAGATGAGATCAGGAAGTTTGCGGGGATAAATTGGGCCCAGTTAGCACAGGACAGGGATAATTGGAGATCCATGGGAGAGGCCTTTGCCCTGCAGTGGGCGTAGACAGGCTGATGATGATGATGATGATGATGATGATGATGAACACGATCAACTGCAGTCACTCCAATTACTGAAGAGTACGCCTTCGAGAAAGCACCTCCCAACCGGAGCTGACAGTCAGCTTCGCTGAGCAATCCTTTCACACGCACGATTTCGCTGTATCAATGCTTGTTGTTGTTTTGTGGGGTTTAACGTCCCAAAACCAGCTCTGATTATGAGAGACGCCGTAGTGGAGGGCTCCGGAAATTTCGACCACCTGGGGTTCTTTAACGTGCACTGACATCACGCAGCACACGGCCCTCAACATTTCGCCTCCATCGAAATGCAGCCGCCGCAGCCGGGATTCGATGCCGCGACCCTCGGATCAGCAGCCGAGTACCATAGCCACTAGACCACCGTGGCGGGGCACTCTATATCAATGCGTGCATCCCAATTCATTATTGTCTCGTTTTCTCTTTTTAGTCGTGGCTTGGCATTAATCGCAACTTGCACATGTACCTTAACGTGGAGTAGCAAAAAACGGACGTTTATATTCCCGTCAGTCTTCCTGCCTTCCGCGTATCCAGCCGTATTGATGACAAGGAGATAAATCTTAGCCTGCGCTGTCTTGGAGGGTTAGTTGCGAAATCACGAAGTATATGGCAGCGCACATCAGAGAAAAGGACGGCACTGAACTGACGCACACAAGCGCTGAACTTCACCTTTTTTTTTTGTGTGTGCAGATTATTTGAAGTGCAGCGACGGTGAACATGTGTTATATACTGCATCGACCTTTCCTGTAATGCACGCTGCTCTATGTTGCCTCGATAATAAATGCAGAGCATTTCTTGGCGAACTTGAGCGACTTTGACCGTGTCTGTCTGTCTAATGTAGCCGCCTACGCCTTGTTGCTCTCCTGGTTATCTTGTTCACCTGATATACGCAAAATTTTGCGGTATGGTACCAACGTGTGACGAACACGTATGACTAATATTTGCATCACTAACATCACATACTCGCAGCTGTTTGAATTTTATACAGCCC
This sequence comes from Hyalomma asiaticum, assembly GCA_013339685.2. Classification (NCBI taxonomy): domain Eukaryota; kingdom Metazoa; phylum Arthropoda; class Arachnida; order Ixodida; family Ixodidae; genus Hyalomma; species Hyalomma asiaticum. The sequence continues at coordinate 43,666,655 of CM023482.1, read as the reverse complement.
AGGTCAATCTCGGGCCACCTAAAATAGGCATTTAAGATGTCATTCGAAGACACTTAAAAATAACAAATGCATGTCGCTCGTCGTAGCGTTGGAGTGAAATGGTACATAAAGACACAGTAACGTGCTGTAATCTCTGAAGGAAACCTACCAAGCGGAATATGGGCATCCAACCAAACTCCCCGAGGTGGCAAGCAAGCCGTTTACAACAACGCTGCGGGGCTCCACAGAAACAGTGAATACAGTAAATAAACGGAACGCAACCGTGTGATGATGGTGCCTGTGTAACGTATATCGCGCTCCTAATGTGGTTCAGCGTTATCTTAGAAATGTAATAAACGACACATATGTCGGTACTCTTACTGGGCCCCCTTTCGTCGCACATTACTCGATTCTGTAGGAATACTTCAGCGAGTAAAGCTCATGATAGGCGCATGCGCGCACGGTAGCTCGTATTTCTGTTCGGCAAAACAGGTCTCCGCGCTGTCACTAACCTTACGCCGTACTGTGAGCTACCATTCAGTCGCGATGGTGCTGTAAGGTTTCCTTGTCTGTCCGTGTTGAGCATACGTTTACCCATGCACTTTGCACTAGGACGTTCATCCTATTTGTAATACTTCGCTGAGCGGCGCGAGATTCGCCATATGCCATTTAATCGCTGACTGTTTTGCAGGACACCGATTTCCACAGTGTGTGGGATCTGCAGAATTTTCTTTTGTTTCATACATACGTCGTTGTGCTCCGCGCACGCTGCACAGGCTGTGCCGTTGTAACTACGTACTAAGTTCATGCACGGAAGCCACGGTTTGACGCAGCGCTTGTGATGTCTATCCTCGCCCTTGCCTACGCCCTTCTTCTTCACTTCATAAGCGACCATACCTTATGTATCCTTCCCCTATCCAGTCCAAGTAAACAAGGGCACGATCGGAGATCTTCGTTCGGAACATCACGCATTCGCTCGCTTCTACGTCACGAAGGGGTGGGGCGTGGCTCTCATTGTGCGCGCTGCGGATTTGCGCGACTGAGTGCGGCGCAGGCTTTCAGGAATGGTCACACTCGTCTGTTTGTGTGGGAGCAGATTTATGACTGGGTCAGCCATAAAATATGCGAGAACGTGAGGGAGAGAGCAATCACGCGCACGGTGAGCATGCCAAAAAGTGACGAGCAGGTTTTCTTGTTTTCTTCTGCGCAATATACTACAAAACGAAGCGGTTGTCGCCTCCAAATGAATAAGACTGTTTCATGAGAACGGATGACTTTTCTTATTCGTGAGCGTCAAAGCGCGGCGCGCACAGGAACAGTATAACCATGCAAAACCTTAGCCGCGCACCGCTGCTTACGATGTAAGCATGACCACGGCCAATGACATGCAGTGAAAAGCGAACAAAACCAGACGCGTCCGCAAAGAACGATCTCCGATCTTGCCCCGGGAAGTACGTGGCCCGCCACGGTGGACTGGTGCTCATAGCGCTTGGCTGCTGACCCGAAAAACGCTGGTTCGATATCCACGACGTCGATCGCGTTTTCGGTGTAGGCGAAAATGCTCGAGGCCCGTATACTGTGCGTTGTCACTGTGCGTTAAAAAAAGAAATCTGACAGACCCCACCCATTGTGAGAGTCGGCGTCATGCAAAACACTCAGTGAGAAAGCTACCTATTGTTTCGCATTCCGCCAAGGTGTTCCGAGCTGTTTCAACGTGATTGTGCACTGGTTGTGTCCGCGACGTCAGCTTATCAGGTACATCGACAGCACTGTAGTGCCTGTCCATGTTACTGCACGGACATCTGCTTTGTTTTTTCGAACATAAATGCGCGCCACGGTGCGCTGATATGCACACCTTAAGCGCCCTTTGCTGGATTATTCCTACGGGTTCGAGCAAACCTGGACAAAAGCATTCTGGGCGAAAGCAGCACATAAGTGTACTTTCCTACGCTGCTATAACAGCTGTTAATACAAATCACTACAGCAACCTACGTCAGATAAGCTCCGCCACGGCAACTGCTGATGCAATAAGTTTATTTGCAATATCAGCTCCGTGCCACACCAGGTAGTCTAGCGGCTAGGGCATTGGACTGCAGATCCGAAGGTCACGGGATCGAATCTTGGCCGCGGCTGCTACATTTCGCGGGAGGGAAGATCTTGAACACCGTCTACTGTGCGACGTCAGTGTACGTTAGAGGTACGCTAAAGTGAATTGCGATATGTGTCGCATAAGTAAATTAACTATTCACATTACCACAAGTGCCACTCACGCGATGAGAAGGCGCTTGGTAAGCTAGAACATGCGCAAAAAGAAAATAGAGGTGGGGACACCTGCAAGGGGGTTCCAACACTAATATACGTAACGTCATGCATTTTTCACGGCACCTACTGAACCCTGCATAACTATTTCTGAGTAAAAGAGATTGTCATTGCTCTCTAAGGAAGCTGATAATTGACATGGCATATTGCAAGCTATTTGACTGAGTCATACCAGCATGAAAACGCAGAAAAGGAATGGGGTTTGTGCCGTCACCTCCCCGACGTTTCGGCGTGGGATTTAAAGACGAAAATAAGGATGAACTTTAACCTCGATTTTCCTCTTCTAATATTCATCATAAAATGACAAAATTAACGGCACTGGAGTTTCGCAACAGTAATCTATTACTCTAGGCTACTTTAGTACTTAACTGCCTTTAAAGAAAACAGGGGCTGATAATTTACGGAGCCCTGAATCCCATAACCATATGGTTTCGGGGCGTGAAACACCGGAAACCATTACTAACTATCATATCACAGCGTCGCAGCACCAGACGTAGACTAGTGGTAGCGTGCTTACTTGGCAACTCGCTAGGCCAGGTACGATTTCTGCATTCACTGATTACAGTAACACTTGCCTCAGTGTCTGCTTCTTTGGTCTTCCTGTCAAATGAAGCGCACCAACAAGTAGTGTCACTTTTTCTCGCATAAACAACGTAAAGTGCGTTATTATCATGTTTTCAGTATCTATTTTTGTTTGCCCTTGATAAACATAGGCTATAATGTTAACCTTGTGTCCCCTGTTGCACATGCCCGCTTCATCCTGGAGAATATGCGTCACATGTTATCGCACCGGTAATCGTGACGCATGACAAGTGTGTCAAGATTACTCAGTCATGTTGTGTTCATGGCATACCATGCCGATTTTGTGCGGCAAGTGAAAAAGAGAACCATGAGAGTACCGGGAAGTAGGCGGCCATATAGATAGATAGATAGATAGATAGATAGATAGATAGATAGATAGATAGATAGATAGATAGATAGATAGATAGATAGATAGATAGATAGATAGATAGATAGATAGATACGGTCAAAGTTGCTGGAGTTCCCGAGAAATGCTTCGTTTTAAACTCCAAATCATCAGTATTTGGAATCCTGATATTTAGCGCGTAAAACGAATGCAATTATTCTGCTTAGGGACGTGAATAGGCGTGATGTTGAATTCTTTTTGTGGGGTTTTACTTCCGAAAACCAGTTCTGATTATGAGACACCGTAGTGGAGGGTTCCGGAAATTTCGACCACCTGGTTTTCTTTAACGTGCACTAACATCGCACAGCACACGGGCCTCAACATTTCGCCTCCATCGAAATGCAGCCGCCGCGGTCGGGATTCGATCCCGCGATCCTCGGATCAGCAGCCGAGTACCATAGCCACTAGACCACCCTGGCGGGGCGTGATGTTGAATGGATATGCTCTGTGCTTGCACGCCATCAAATATACTTTTGTTATAACATTTCTTAAATGCCACCTCTGAATTTCCATTAGGTAAAAATAACAACGGCGCGATGCCAAGTGACGAGGACAAAACAAGGGATACGATAATATGCACAGAGAAAAGGAGGTCGGCACACTTGACGCTTAAAAAACTGACAGGTCGACACCACTCCGTTTTGCCGTATAGGTCACATCGTTCTAGCATGCACTTCGAGTCTGAGCAGGTTGAGCGTGTGGAATACTAATTTTCCGTGTGTTCCACGCTTCACTCAAATGTAAATCGCGCATGCAGCCTATGTGCATGCATCAGCACACAATTCAGTTTGCACCGACTGTTTGCGTCACGGAGGAAGGAAACTTAAATGAGGCCTTGCCCAGCCCGTGCACCGACAGAAGTGTGTCGAGGAAGTGTCGTATTAGCGGCCACGTTGACGGGGGGGAATGGCGGTTTTGTTGAGGCCATTCGTGCGCTGCGTGCTGTGTTGCTGCTGCGTGTGCGGTCACTATCTCTCGTATCGTGCCGCGGCAAACTGCAACTGCTCGACAGTACTCATTCTTTGTGCTTCATTCATAACTACACAGTGTTGTCAGCTAGCAGTTCACAGCTAGAGAGCATTGAACGAGCGAGCATCCAGAGGGAGGAAAGAGAGGACGGGGGGGGGGGGGGGTGCGGCGCAAGGACATTTGCAGTGTTCCGCACGAAATCATACCAAAGCACCATCACAAAAGAAACCACTGTCTTGTGCAGCATTTCTGCTTGTGACATAGGACAGCAAGGCATTAACGGGGCCCTGACACCATATTTTACTCGCCGAGTTTTCCATCGGAACGGGTTCTTTGTTTGCCCTTAGGTAAATGCACAAAGAATTTTTGCGATCGATGCGGGGATACCGAAGTCATTTAACTTACAAATTCAAAATAAAAGCAGACGACAGATATCGGCATCGCCTCTCGCAATTCATTCACCCAGAGAGGTGCAATCAAAAAGCAGTTTACATATTGCGGAACCGGAACCGGGCTTCCTACGCAGCAACCACGTGGGACGTACAACGCTCCCGGTGTCACCTACACGAAAACTACAATTATAATGCACAAATTCGTACCTTTTAGTAGCTATAGCAAGCATATAACACATTTGCACCTTAAAATTGACTGCATAGTCAGTAGATTTTAAGCATGTGCGAAGCATATTTTCGTTCAAGCCTGTTCCCTGCCAATCAGAAACAACAGCGTAACCAACACAGGCGCGTCTCATACGCTCCGAGATAATGTTGATGTACTACGCTGCCGTCAGCGCGGGAGCCGACATGTGCAAATCAAAATATAATACGTATTGACGTCACCACTTTCACGGGTGCTACTGTCATCACTGAGGCACACAGAAAACTACGTGCTTAATGTGCGCTTCGGGGCCCCTTCAGAGCATGCTTTCCGTTAGAGGTACCACTTGTGCTTGTGCGTTTGAAAAGCACCTTTGCTGCTTCGCTTACGATCCTCGCACCTCGCAGTTACTCTTGGTATGAGAGCACCAAGCGTGGCCCTGAGAGAGCGAATCAACGCCGCCTCGTTCGCGTGTCAGAGAACGTAGCGAGGCGCGCCACCGTTTTCCACACTGCATGGACGTGGAGCAGGTTGTCGGCAAGCAGCGACAGGCTTGGAAGACGCTCCCTTCGAGGGGTCGACGGCGCGATATATAGGTACCAATGTCCGTCGTTATCTGGGCGGTGTCCGCAGTGCAGTACATAAGCCGCACCTAGCACCTCACCCCTTCTAGCAGGAGTGGTGTCGGCCCCGGGCGGTCGCCGCACACTCGACGCTCCGGCGGCGGAGTCATCCCCGCCGATTAGGCACATCCTGAACTTTCGGGGCGTGCCAACGCCTGACAGCAACCGTATGAAATTCACTTCCACTAAGCTGGTAATCTGCCCCGCCGCGGTGGTACAGTGGTTATGGCACTCGGCTGCTGATCCGAAGGTCGCTGGATCGAATCCCGACCGCGGCGGATACATTTTGAGGGAGGCGAAATGTCGAGGCCCGTGTGTTGTGCGATGTCAGTGCACGTTAAAGAACCCCAGGTGGTCGAAATTTCCGGAGACCTCCAGTACGGCGTCCCTCACAATCAGAGCTGGTTTTGGGACGTTAAACCGCACAAATCAATCAGTCAATCAATATCATCTGCCACGAACAGGGCACGTGTTCGTACTCTAAACCAGCATTATTCGTACGTATGTTTCGTGCTATGGTAAAATCGCCACACATGTCGTTCGCCACGTTTTCCCGCGTGGAACGGATCGTTGGTTTAGGATACTGCGGCGCGCATGCGCCCCGTCAATATGGCGGAAACTCTGTGTATTGCCAATCTCGAAGGCTCTAACGCTGTCTTGACAAGTGGCGTCACGGCCTCGCGATTTATTCCTTCCTCCATAGTTTACGCAATCCTTTATCTAGTTGCATTTCCGGCATCATGAAGGTAATATCAAAGCAGGCATTGTGACTAATGCCATGGCTGGCTTGCCTTTAATTGGCTTTGTCTGTAATCACCTTCTGGTATTCTTTGCTCAATATTCTCTTTTCGTTTGCGCAGACTATTCGTAGCCCACCTTGAACAATGTTTTTCTTTTTCTCTTTATACTTTTTCCCGTGCCCTCGTACTGGGCCGCACTTCCCGTTCTGATAACAAGAGCAAACAACGGGAGATTACAGATAGTGGAGACCACAGCTCTTCACTCCTACGGGTCGCGAAACACCCGATAGCCTCCGCGTATCGACATTCCATCGAAGAAACAGTGGCGGAGGTCTGCTGATTTTAGCGCCACGTATTTGCGGAGAAGGGAAACAGGAAATGGCTAAAAGCCACACACTTGGGCGAGGTGGCGATCATCAACGTTGTCATTCACGTTTCATTTTAAGAACTGCTGACACCCGGTTACATCGATCATACGAGTTTTCGCGGCTTATGACATGTCTGTCATGAATTCACGCCTAAACTTAAATGTGGCTATCACCTCCCAGCTTATTAAAGCCTGGGTTAGTTCTCTTTGTCCTAGTTTCCCGTCCGCGCTGTCACTCGACAACACGCAAGAAATGGTATTTTCTTGCATTTACCATCGCACGGTACGCAAACGTTTACCAATTGAGCACAGTGATGTTCCGTGCAGGGAATTTTCCCTTTTTCAGGGAATTTTCGACCTTCATTTTGGACGAAAGGGAAAAAGGGAATCTTCGCAATACTGCAGGGAATTTCGGAGGTGAAGACATATCCTTAATTCGACGAAAAGCCAGCACTGCAGGACACGGACAAGAGAGAACACACGCATACGCACCACCGGCGTTGGTGCGTATGCGTGTGTTCTCTCTTGTCCGTGTCCTGCAGTGCTGGCTTTTCGTCGAATTAATCATGAACCAACCAGCCCAGCTCTTCACTCTCCTTAAGACATATCCTTATAATGTTCGAAACACTTTTGTTACGGGGCACTTTCGGTTTCTCCAATCGTTCCCGGGGCATGTAGCACGCAAAATCGTCGCCTTTAGGATTTGTTCCTGTTACACGGGGCGTCTTTTTGTTTACTTCGGGCGGTAGGCTCGAAATCCACATATGCGCTATGTATTTACAGCACATGAGCTCCGAGAATGTAGATCGCCATCGTAGCACACCCTGGTGGAAGCCATTATTTTTTCACCAAAAGTTGGCAACTATGTGTGTTACAAGCCAGATGTTTTCAGCAACAAAAACAATAATAGCACATTTTTCATTTTATACAGCTGCCGTGTGTGCACAAATGAGTATGTACAGCACTTCTTCCGCATCGCATACCCCTTAAAGTCAGCTCGAAGGTAGCTTCCGAGTAGTATGAAAAGGCAATGCTTTCAGTTGCGCAGGAGCACCGATACCAAGAACCGGAAACACGTCAGACACGCATATATATGTATATATATATATATTTGTGCAGGGAAATATGCGGGGATCTTTAGCGATGCATGCAGGGAAAAATGCCTGAAATCGGGAATTTTCATGCCTCGGAAAGGGAATTCTTCGGCGCAGGACGGAACATCACTGATTGAGCATTGTCATCATCTTTTCAGCTTATTGCATTGCTCATTTAATTGCTACCACAGAGCGCTTCAACTTTCGAAGAAGTCTAAGCGTTCTGTGGAAACCCTTGCTGCACCGTTTCGCGCAACAGCTGCTATCGGTATTGACTTTGGCACATTGTTTGAGTGAGGAACTGGGAGGAAGAATAAATATCCAGCGCTTTATCTCTCAATTAAGATTCAAAGCTGTATTTCGCGACCTGGCAGAGCTGCTCGCTCTTCACGTAATTTCGTGTTGGAGAGAGCAGAAGATCAACGTCCACATATTTCAAAGCCTTTATCCCTACGCCGCAAGTCTTCTCACTTTGCATCGTAACGCTACCCTCCAACAATCTTCGCTAGGACGCTGCCCTCAGACCTTCTCCCAAATGACGGCTCGCTTACCCAGACCGCGAATACAAATACAAGCGTTCTCGCCTGGTATTCAGGTTTCATGCTTCTTTAACGCGCGTGCGGTTACTTCGAATCACCTTCACCAACACTCACCAGAAAAAAAAAACACGTTTTCGGCTAGAATTCTAGGTAAAAGTTACTTCCGTATAGGTTGCGTACTATGAATTTGGTTGTTGAAGAAGGCCGCCGACCGGCACGAGTACGCTTATTCGAATTAAAACGTTGGAAGTCCATCTTTGCGGTGCCACAAACCTTGAGACGTCAAGTACAGTGCCTACCAGATCGCGTCTCCTCAGCACTTGCCTCAGAAACAGAGAGAGAACACTACACGTACGCCATGTGCATAAAATGATTTTACCATTCCTAGCTATTCTCTAGGTTCATTTTTTTTTTAAAGACCCATACATCTTTTACGTCGACCTGTCAGCGAGACGTCGCTGACGTATGACCTGAGGAACGATGCTATTTGTGTAGCGACATTTTCTAGCTCACGTCTTCTTTTTTTTTTTTTTTCGGCGTGCGCTTGGCTTAAAGAACCAGCGACTGTCTTACGGCGCAGCTAGAAATCATCCTTCACGAACCACGTGAACGAACCCTTCTTCACTTCATTTTTTTTTCCACTTAGGCCGTTGCTTCACCCACCCGTTTGGGCAGACTACAAGGGAACAGGTGCGACCCGTACTGCGCGGTCACAGTTGACGTCAGTGAGTTTAAGCGCCTACGCTGACATATCTATACGGGCGCCGTCGTGCGTAAGCGGCACAGGAGCAGTCGTGATGCGCGTGTCTGCCTCCCTTTCCGTTCTTCACCGAACGTTGTTCGGCACTGCAAGTCGGGCTCATTCTACTTGCATTCGACGCCGAGCGAAAGTAAGTCTTCCAGCTTATCAATAATAATTAATAATAGCCAAGGTAGTATGTGTGAGAACGGCAACATGGTAGTGAGGCACGCCGGTGTTGACGGCTTCGGAAATTTTAACCACCTATGATAGTCAAATACGCCGTGTACATTGCGCCGTCGTCGCGCTGTACACGAGCCTCGAGAATTTTCGGCCCTACGAGAGCGTGACAGCCACGATCGGGATCGAAAGCGCTTATTTTTCTTCTCAGCTTATATCAAAGACGCCTCAGCTGATCTTTACTACGGCAGCGTAGCAATTTGGGCGAGTTAGTGGACCTTCAAAATTTCACTTCATAATCAGCGCTTGCGTCATCAATTTTCTTCTTTTGTCTGCGTGTGTGTGTCGGCGCTGCTTTAAGGTGAAGGTTTACAATAGTTCTATGTTATGTTCCCCAGTAATCTCTAATATCTGATACATTGCTCCACTGCATAAAGGGGTATAAAACATGAACATTGGCTCTGGCCTAAGAAATGCATAAATTTTACGTACGACTATTTATTTATTTATTTATTTATTTATTTATTTATTTATTTATTTATTTATTTACATCTACAATCAGCCCTCCAAATGGCTAAAACAGGAGAGTGTACAACAATATATTGCACGATGTCCAACAATAATTATCAACAAACACAAAGCAGGGAATTGACCGGTTATGTAAAAATAGTGTTAAGAACAATTCATACCACTTGGTGACCACTTTGCAGCACATGGTAAAGTACCGGTAGTTATGACGGATACGATAGATACGATATTTGAAGCATGGATAAGTCAGATACCAGTATGCTCTCTTTCTGTGTTTTCTAGGAATTGTTCTTTCTTGATTTTCGGTATCAACAAGCTTCAGCTCCATCTCAGCTGCGAAGAAGGTTCAAAGGAATTAGGTTCAAAGAAAGGAATTAGGTTCAAAGAGGATAATGTCGAACCTATTTCAACAAGAAATTATGCCCATATAGCGCCTAAAGTGTCCTCCTTCCGCCACTCCATGAAGCACGCCGAACCGAGACTCCACGTAGCTTTAACTGTGCTGCCTACCGTACTACACACATGGACAGCCTTAAACTGTGTTTTGTTAATACACTTCATGGGAGAGACAGGGCTTCGAAATTGTGTAGTATAGTTTCATGCCGATGAATATCACCAACGCACACGATAAGCAATGTCATGTTGGCGTCATCTAAGCGGTATGTGACCGCTTTCTACCGACCACACGCTGTAGCTTCGTCGTACGATGTTCCATTGAGGCCAGGTGGGCGGTGTTTGTTCTGTGACATTCAGCGCCCGGCGCTTGCGTTATTTGCGCTTGCTCTGCCCTACGCTATTTTCTGCAACGTTCCTGCACGGCAGCACGTGCACGGAGTCTTTCACCTTCGTAATGATTTCGTAACGCATTTCGTAGGCGGTTTGTTTGGCATCAAATTTCAACAGCTGAATTGCTTAGAGGCCCGTCATGTCCGTCCCCGTCCGTGACGTCTCTTTTGACGCAGCAAGGAAAGCCTCGTGCCCTATACACACTCTTCACAGTCTTGGCTTAAGCCCGCTGCTACATTAAAATGGTTACACGAAGGTCAACAGATAAAGATAGAACACCTACAAGCCGATCAAGTAAGTTTGTCAGGAGGGAAATGCGACCTCTGTTTCTAGTTCCACAAGATCGCTCTGACTTTCCTACTCGGCAAGCTGGGAAGTTCAACTCAAAGCGCACTAGCACGCCATTTTCACGTCGTCGGTACAGCATGCTGCCTTGCTTTGTCCTTCTCGTCGAAATATCAGCCAGACGCGTTCGTATAGAAACAAATTAACACGTTTATGCTTGACGTGTAGTGTGGAAGACTGGCAAACTTACGCAATAACAAATAGAAAGAAAGAAAGAAAGAAGGAAAGAAAGAAAGAAACAAAGAAAGTAGGAAAGAAAGAAAGAAAGAAACAAAGAAAGTAGGAAAGAAAGAAAGAAAGAAAGAAGAAAGAAAGAAAGAAAGAAAGAAAGAAAGAAAGAAAGAAAGAAGAAAGAAAGAAAGAAAGAAAGAAAGCGTCTTCGTCCGTCTCCTGTCTCCGGTTACAGAGAAAGAAAAAGGGGACCTACCCATGCTCCTGCTCTCAGCCCGCTGCTGTTAATGCGTGTTAGAGCAGGCGATCACAAGAAAAAATTACCGCATCTCCACTAATGTGAATCATGACGAGCGGCCAAGCACCGGTATGTCACTGTACGCCACTCGCGCGTTGCCACTGCTAATGTCAACTGAGTGACAAGGTATATATATATATATATATATATATATACTATCAGAAAGACACAATGACAAACATAGGATGTATTCTGACGTTTCGGCAGGAGGCCAGCCTTTTTCATCTTTGAAAAAGGCTCGCCTCCAGCCGAAACGTCAGAATAAATCCTATGTTTGTCACTGTGTCTTTCTGATAGTATATTTATCCCGATAGCCAGGAAGAACTTTATATATATATATATATATATATATATATATATATATATATATATATATATATATAATTTTTTTGGTTCTGTGTTCACAAATGAAAACCCCATTCCGTCTGACCTTAAATTCACAACTCTCGTGTCAGTCATGGACGATTTAAGTATTTCTCACCAAGGTATTGAACGCGCCATGGAACGCGCCATGGCACCCGGCCCTGGCGGCACCTGCACCAAAATGCTAAAAATAACCAAGCCTGTCACTTCTCACATTCTAGCAGGTGTTTTTCAGCAATCAATTGATAGCGGAAGCGTACCAGATGCCTGGAAAATTGCCCACATCACTCCTATTTTTAAATCAGGTGACCCCTCTATGCTCTGTAACTACAGACCGATTTCACTAACAAGCATACCGTGTAAACTTTTAGAACACATTATATCATCTGCAGTTATGACATATCTCACCACTAACAACTTCTTCTTACCAACTCAGCATGGCTTCCAGCGTGGCCGTTCATGTGAAACCCAACTATTTGAACTTATAACTGATATTCACGAAGCCATACACAATAAAATAGATATTGATGCTCTATTCATCGATTTTGCCAAAGCCTTCGACAAGGTACTCCATAACCGTCTACACATGAAACTCCGTGCCCTGAACATCAACCCCAACATCTCTAATCGGATTGAGAATTTCCTGTCCGATCGCCACCAGTCTGTTTTTATTAATAATACTTTGTCTCCTTTAATAAATGTATAATCAGGTGTTCCGCAAGGTACCGTGCTAGGGCCTATCTTATTTTTAATTTACGTCAACGATATAAGTGATCACCTGTCATCCCCAATCAGACTTTTTGCCGATCATTGCGTAATTTACGGACAAATTACTAACCACATCGATGTGAGGGCACTTCATTCCGACATTAACGAAATCACCCGCTGGTGTCATCAATGGCAAATGGAAATTAATGTCGCGAAAACGAAGTACATTCAGTTCACAAGAATTACAAACCCTGAACTGCATCCCTACACGATCAACAGTATGCTAGTGGAAAATGTATCTGCAATAAAATACTTAGGCGTCCATCTCACGCACAACCTCTCATGGAATGCTCATGTTGAGGCAGTGACTAGTAAAGCTTCAAGAGCTTTAGGATTCATTGAACGTCATTTGCACTCTGCGAACCAGTCCACCAAACTTCTAGTTCCAAACTTCTAGCTCCAAACTTCTAGCACCAAACTTCTAGATCTCCGACCGAGAAGTTTTATGGATCCTCACAGAAAAACAGGAAGCCTGTTTTTTCTATCTTTAACCGTACACTGAAAACAGATATCGGAGCTATGTGATCTTCAAACAATAGATCCTCTAGCGTAGGAAGTCAATGCCGTTAATGAAGACTAGCGTTGACTTCCGACGCTACGCGAAGTTTACAAGTATTTGGCAACTTTCCATGCACAGGCTAGAAGTATATTTTGAAGCGCTGTGTGATTCTGGCGGATCACCTTTACTTGGTTTAGATCTATTGTAAAGTGCAAATTCCGGAAGCGACATACCATCTTTTTCATTACGGAGTCACGGTAAAAAAGCACTCCAGTCTCCACTCCTTCTACTAGCCCTTCAGAAGACATGGGTGACATAAAAAAGAATTCAAGCCAGCTCCCAACCGCAAAAACATTCGGAACGTCTAACCTGTGATTCTGCCGTCAATCGTTACGTAACCGACAAATCTTTCAAGAGATAATTGTGCTAAATGGCAAGGGTGCCCCCGCGGCTCAGAGGATCGAACCTGCAACTTCGAGCTGTACCTTATAGCACAGCAATCTTCGCATAATAACTATCTCGTAGCAGCCCTACTGAAAAGCTCTGTTCTATATTGCAATAATTATATATGTATGCATAAGAGATGCATACAATATCCATTTACACTGTCACATTTTGCCACATATTTACTTGTGAATCTTGCGGAAACATATCGTCTTATTGGCAAGGCCATAGAGAATGTTTCGGTAACCGAATGGGATGAATGCAAGAGTGCTTAAAGCGCAGCAGTAAGTCGAGGGAAAGTGCGGCCCGCTTTTGTCTCGTGCTTGAGGCGCACTGAAAGATAACTGGACGCACGGCAGAGCCACGATCTTCGACATATCCTCCGTGAAAAAATCCTGCAGATCCCGCGAATCGAGGAAATCGGCGCAATGCGAGGCTGTCAGCGACGACAGTGCCCATGCAGTGCGGCTTGGCCTTCAGCCACGTGTTAGAAACTGGAAGAATGCCTTCGTGCAAAAGTGCATGAGTCGGCGTGTGCTTAACGTGGGCTAACCTGGAACGTCGAAAGCAGCGCGGTGACTGAATGGCAGGTCCTGGTACTGCGTAACGATGGCCCTCACGTTAGCGCACAGGCACTTCCTTTGTCGATGAGAAGAGGTATGATGAGCTGATGCGCCTGTCATAAGCGTGGTTCGTTCAAGCATTCCATCGTTGGACAAAAGCTTGCCGAGTGGTTCGTAGAACGTAAGCTTCGTTTATTACATTGCTATGATAGCGCTTAACACACACCGGAGGCGCCAATCACGGTACAGGAGCACCATCATGTGACAGCTGCTGCTGCAGTGGGTTCATTTAATGTATGTACCGTGTGGGAGAAGCACTGCCACAGCTTAGTGGTAGCGTGCTTGCTTGACACTTGGGGGCCTGGTTTTGTTTCCTGCCCGCCTAAAGCTCGGTAGCGTGCCATGGAAGAACGGCACGTTTGTCTGGGCGGTTATTCTATGCATTTCAATCGGACGTTAGCGCAAACGATGTGTCGTTGTTTTCAAGTGTGTTCTAAACATCCGTTAAATGTCTACATTAGCTGGGTACTTCATTTATATAGACTGCATGAAAATCGAACACCTGTGGCGCATACTGGCTTTCCACTGGCCGAGCACCGCTGCTATGAGCCACACCTGATTGCCGTATCGTGAGTCGTGACGCATCAGAGAAGTATATCGTGTTAGTGACGTAAACGTCAGTTATTTGTCTTCGCCATGCGGCGGCTGCATTTCAATGGACGCGAAATTGTTGAGGCCGGTGTTCTGTGCTATGTCCTTGCACGTTATCGAACTCCAGACAGTCTACAATTCCATAGCCCACCATTACGACGTCTCTCAATATCATATCGTAGTCTTGAAACATAAAAGCCCAGAAAGTATTAGTACATTTGTGGGCTAGTTTTTAACATTTGGGAAGACCAGGTGAACGAGACGACCAAGAGAGTACTGAGACGTAGGCGGCTAGATACATGCACAGATAGACACCGTAAAAGCGACTTAAGTTGGCCAAAAAATGTTCCGCATTTAAAAACGTCTTACTACCAATACCAGTGTCCTTGATTTTATTTTTTTAAATTTAAGACACATTACGTATATAGGGTGGCCACGACCAAACTCCGTTTCTAGATACCTAGATGGGTCTCCAAGGGTAAAGCTCCCTGTTGAAATACGTGCGAGCTATTCGTTCTACCTTGTGCAGGATCAGCCGTATCAAGTCATTAAGGTAGTACACATAGTGGCCGCTTGTATACACTCGTGGGAAGACTGGCAGAACGTCCGGTAAGAGTGGGCTCAATTTCACAGTTAGGCCGTAGCTAATAATATGCTCATCAATTGTAGTCATATTGACGCCCGCACAACTAACGGCCGCTATTGAAATACTTTGGCACCTCCTCGAACGTCTCAGACTCAAGACTACTTAACATATCCTGTAGAACGTCTGAAAAGGAGTCATGTGTGGTATATTTGTCACATTTTCTCCTCAAGTTAACACTCAGTAACATTTAAAGGAATGCCAAAGAAACAAATCTAACCATTTTTGTACCGGTAATATAGATCTATAACTCTAGTAAACATTCTCTAATAGTTTCACCATGCAAATATATAATCCAGGTAACTAATGCGATTAGAGCCAATTAGGGACGTGATTAGCGTTAATGCATTCCCCTTAATTCGGCCCTTCCTCTAGGGTCATACCGTCACCGCTCATCGTAATTGTGCAATTAAAACGCGGCTCCGGTGTGAGCAGCCGAACATCGCGCCATTGGTTTACCGTCTGCAAAAACCGAAGCACCATTCTGCGCGAAGAAAACTGCTTCATGATACCGAAGGCAGATGTTCACCGAGAGCGATGACAGATGTGAGCGCGTCGTGACCTTTTCCTTGACGAAGAGCGCGGATCTATGAATAGCGTAGTGTCATGTATCCTCTGCATATACATTGATGCGTACGGGCAAGATAGAGGACGTGGTAGAGCCGCGCCACTCTCGGCGACGGGGGGCAAGAACTTTTCTCTCTTTGAACACAGCCTCTTATACGCTCAGTCCAAAAGCTGTAATTAAGCCGTACCAGGAATGTCAAGTAGTAGTACGCATCATAGCAATGATTATTTGAGTGACGTATGCGTGATCGCGACGTAAGCATAGTCGCTCTGAACATAGCCTCTCAGAACAAATAAACCAGGAATCATATGGACCTGCTTGTGTACATTAAGGAAGCGACCTTCAAACTGAACTTTCGCGTTTTGTACACCGTAGCTGTATGCGCAAACTTTCGGGCGTGTACGAGCCGTCAGGGGGCAATGTACATCACGGTTTATTTTTCATTGCAGACACCGAATTCCCCGTCTGCCTCGTGGGTAGGATAAAGCGAAGCCAGCATGTCTGCGTTCACGGTGACGGTGCGTGACTTCCCCGACCTCAAGGACCGCACTCGTATCCTCCTGGAACAGATGCCACCCAAAGGGTCGCTGTGCTTACGCTGCGGCGACCTGGCGGGACTCGCATGGCGTGCCCTTTGCGGCCACTGCTTCTGCAACGACTGCAAGGACGTCCTGTCGCGGGCGCACGTGCTAACCTGCCCCGTGCACTTCGTGAAGACGCCCGGATCTATGGTGAGCTCATGGACTGCATGCGTGTTGTGTCTTTTTGTTGCTGTTTGTCTGCTATAGCTACGAACTAATAAAAGCAATGGTGACATCAGCTGTGCAAGAAACGAAGCTCCTTACCTAATGGTCAGCGGCATGGTTAGCAGCAAGCTTCCGCTGACCATGCCGTTCAAATACCGAAAAAAAATAATAAGCCAGAAAAGTTGTACGGGGACCTCACTCTACAGTGTATACGAATGCGGTTTTGCTGTTAAGAATGGTAGTATGAGTTGAATTTGTTTAATATGGCATGCCACTGCTGACTCGAAGGTCGCGGCATCTATATGAAGGCGAATTGTTGAGGCCCACGTAATAGTGTGTGATGTCAGTGCATGTTAAAGAACCCCAGATAGTCAAAACTTCCGAAATCCTCTCCTACGGCGTTCTGTCATAAGCATACCGCCATTTTGCAGCGCAAAACCTTAGAAATCACCGCTGTCAAAGAAATGTTAGCCAAAGGAACGAGAAGAGGGATAAAAATGTTGGTAGATACGACACGGACATCTCTGGCTTTTCTACCAATAAAGGCACGTTTAAAGGCACATACTTTTCTGATAAGTGAGGGGGACCTCACATACCTGCTGACTAGAGCATGTGTACTTTAGAAGTGTTTTTGACTGTGTTGCTTGCAATAATATTGTCACAGCTACGACGACGACGAAGAAGTTGGTGTGGGGCACAGGCTAGAGGTGCCCTTACAGCTGGTGCGCTCTGAGCAGTTTTGTCCGGATGACTGTAGGCTGTCCCTCGCCTAATAAATACTCCCCGTAACAATATTTACAGTGAGCCGCATTAGCACTGGTAAAATGTCCAAGCGTGGCTTAACGCTAAATGAATGGTAAACTAGTGGCTGCCTCCTATTAGCACATGCTAAATTTATGAGGCGACATAACGGAGCACTTTAACGCTTTCAGCTCAAGCGGACAGACCAAGGCCTGCAGGATACCAAAAAGTGTACTGCTCGTTGTGCGTGGGACGGATGCACCGAAACTGGAAGCCTTCAGTTCATCCTGGTAAGTCACTCATTCGTACGAAAAGACAGAGGGCCTTGATGGGGGCTGCACCAAGACATTTGGTTTTCCTTACCCTGAAACATTATTCGCATAAAAGTCTTACCCTCTATTTCTGCAAAACAATAAACGAATTTGTTACGTTAGACAACACCGACAAATGGATCTAGAACCATGGCTAAAATTGAGGAGTTTGATGTCCCCATCTCCGCTTCCGGTCTGAGTGATTCAACGGACATTCGAAATGAGGCGCTCCAGTTTCTCGATTTCACCGGCTCGTTTTCAAATGTACAAGAAATAGGCGCGACCAGTTTCATCGCACGATGTGGTTACTGAAGCTGAAAAGATCTTTCGTGACAGAGCACCCGCAGAATTGTAAGCTGCCTAATGAAAACATCGCTATTTGACTAGCGAAACTACGTCCGCTGTCTGCACGGTAGATCAAAAGCGGCTCTTAGCGATGGCATTGTGCAGCCAGCTCCAAGTCTGCTGTACGTAGCAATAACTCTGCCCTCCTGAATTTTTTTTTTGTTAGCATTTATATACGTTTCGCTTTTACCACGGGTGGTAGGTGAGTGTCTTTAAGGCGGAGGCTCTGACGTGGTGTTGTGAAGTACCACAGCTCACGAGAGGGGGTACCCCCACCAATTTCTTATTTCTCTTGCGTTCTGGCTTACGAACGCCGTTTGTGTCTAGGGTAGCGGGACTCGTATCATAAGGGGATATCCCCATGGTGTAGGCTCACTTGATATCGAAGTTTTGTGGTTTTGTGTTAATTTAATGAATGCTTCCAAGAAAACTCCATTGAAGAACGCATTCTAAAAAGCTGCCAACAGCTTCCGTTCAGTCACAGATGGTTTATTTATCGGATTATGAGGAAAATTTTATGGAAAAAAGCGACACTGATTTCATGTTTTGTCAGCAGTTGTTTGTCCTGCATGAGACGGAAGGAACGCTCAGCCATTCGTCTAAAGTATTTACAGGTGGCAGAAAAATAATGTTCATGCTGAATATAGAAGTCGAGAATCGCGGTGCGAAATTGCAAAGTTGCCCGTTCCTGGCACCACCACATTTTTAATTATGCAAATATAAAGCGTTCTTATAGTTTGCATGAAAATCCTCGCCGTTATATGAACGGCAGTTTTTCTTCGAATCTGCTAATCCATACGTTCCCCTTCACTAACTTCGTCTTGCTGCTTGGTTTTGTCCTTGCTGTTGCTGCATGTACGTCTTGTAAAAGGCAAAAGACCTGAGCGGCTTCGTTCGCATATGGTGCGCTTCGTGCAAAATAACAAAAGGTGAGAGACACAAGCGGTACTGAACGCCTGCCGAGACACGTCAAAACGCTTCGTCCATCATAAAAGGACAAAGAAGGGTTGAGATCACTTACAGCGCGTGCACCCTCTAGCCTGCGCCCCTGCTCGGCAGAATGAAGAACGACAGAAAATAATTATGAAGTAGCAGGTCAGAAAATAAGGGTTGTATGCACGTACACAAACTACATATGTTGTGCTTCTTACTTGTAACTAGGAACAAACTGCCACAACCTCACAATTTTCCAGCCGCAGCACCCCCGCATGGTTTCCGACATTCTCACTATTTTCATTAACGTAAAAAAACAAGCAGTTGCTGGATTAGCCCTGCTCCTTCGTTCGTACAATAACATTTGGCTGCAGGAGCAAGGTAGCAATACATCGCAGCCGTTTACAACAGGAATTATTTGCTGCAATTTTATAGTAGAATGAGCTTGCACAGGCGAGTGGAGCACTTAGCAGTTCGATGTGCTATGCAGTGCTGCGATCGTATGCCATGAAATTGAGCGGCTATAATTCTATTCGCATGATACTTCCTTCTTTCGATGCTTTTTGTATCCTTACAAACTTACCTTCCCGTCTTCAACTGCGGGGCAGGAAACCTCAATTTCTCTTCTCGTTAAGAACGATAAATTCCTTCTTTATTTCCTCTCCCTCACACAGTGATTTTGCAAGAGTATTCATCGATAATTAGATTAAATACGCACTAATAGTTTAAGAAGAGTTTAATTTTCTTCATTACACTATTATGGAAGCTAGCATTGCTGGTCTCCTTTCTGCGTTGCTTACCACTTTTCGATTCGCAGAAACACAGCGAAAGTTGCCCAAAGAAGCCTCGGATCCGGCGGAACTATTCTTGGCAATGCTTTGAGGACGAGACGGAGGTAAGAACCATGAGTGACGCTACGGCTGTATACATACTCAGTGATTTCTCGTGACCTCCGCTCCTTGTCACACGCTTCCCTACTCTCAACTATTAAGCCTTATCAACGAAGAGAGATAACGTGCCGTTTCATGACCCTGTACTGAAATTCGGCTACGTGAATCGCACAGCCAGTGTAGTATGTCAGTGAAGTACGTTGCCCAATCGAAAAAGTTTGGCAGATCATGCCGGGGAATCTTTGGTGCTGAGTTCGTCACTGGCAGTAGCCTAGGCTTGGGCCTTTCGCAGTTGAAACCTTGTGAAGTACTTACCCCCTGACCTGCGCAAAGGACGCAGTACCGGAGCCGTGCAAGCTAGACGTTAGTTCATGCCATGTGGTTGTTCTTTCTGAGTCTTCCTCCATTGCTGCTTCTGCTTCCCATCTTCTTCGTCTTCTATTGTCTTCTTTCTCTGCTTCCTCTTTTTTTCGTCGTCTTCTTTTTGATCCTTTTGTTCTTTGTCATGGCCGTTTTTTTCCTTTTTTTCCTCTTTTTACTTTCTTCTCGTCGTCACCTTCTTCCTGTGCTTCATCGGTGTCACACGCTTCCCCTTCTTCTTTCCTCCTCCACCTTCCTCCTCGTCCTCGACGATGACACCCGAACCAGTGGCAATGTCTTGAAACATCAATCCTACCAGGTCTGAACCATGCCTGAGAGCACTTCATATGTGAACATTTTGATGGCGGCGAAATGCCAGAGGCCCGTGTGCTGTGCGATGTCAGTGCACGTTAAAGAACCGCCTGTGGTCGAAATTTCCGGAGCCCTCCACTACGGCGTCTCTCGTAATCAGAGCTGGTTTTGGGACGTTAAACCCCACAAATCAATCAATCATATTTCAACACCATAACTGAACTACGTCCAGTCATACGGTGAAAGTGAGGCATATCTGCAGCCCTGCCCCTATACTTGTTGGGTTGAAATCTGCACAGCTATGGTGTTTTCTCAGTGTAACCGATAGCAGTTACGGACGCGGGCAGCGGTGGATACCATCGCCAGCGATTACGGACGTCGCGACGAGCCCATTGCTGCTTACGCTGTATAAAAGGCATATTCGAGGAAACGGGACGGTGTTCGTCGAACAGCCCAGTGAAGCTCATTCTCGGATGACTGAATCCATCTCGCATGACGGTGGCGGAAACACAAATAGAAGGGACCAAGTTGCTCTACCGCCTCAGTAAACACTCTATCAAGTGCAACAGCGAAAGAACACCTACGCCATCCCTCGCCTTGTAGGGCAACTGCACCAGCCTCGGCACAGCAAGTGCCACCTCATAAAGCCACATTACAGTAGGCGCGAGCGTCGAGTGGGTAAAGAAACATTAGTGGCACTTAAGAGCCGAGAGTCTGCGGTATTCATAACTACTCATACCGCATATTTTTGCGTTTTTAGGACCATTTTGCATGGTTGTTACTTGATACTGCGCGTTTCTTCATTGAGAATTGCCTGTCTAATGCACGTGCTGCTTTTGGCTCAAATTAGGACTATCTGCAACCCACATACCCTTTGCCTTATTCTAGCAGAACGCTAACAAAAACTTCCAGCGCCAGCACTGTACATACGGAACATCGACCAAACACCGCCATTTCGTTGTCCAACAGCCGTGCAGGAAGAGTAGCTTTGCAGTTACTGCATATAGCTGTAAAAAAATGTGGGCATCTTGCACTATTTGGGCAAGGCTGGAGTAACAGCGGAGGTTGTGGCCGGCCTAGCTTATGTCGGCTTCTACAAGGTCCATAAAGCCACGTGATTTGTGACATAACTGATTGTTTCATGGTTTTGACGGGAGCATATCACATGACGTCATGTCACGACTTAAGTGGTTTGGGTCATGCACCTACAATCAAATTCGCTTGGCAGGCAAGGTCATGTCTGATAATCTATTTATTCATTCCCACTTACACACGCGCACATTACAGTGGAACGGTAGATAAAGGTGACGAAGGAAAAGGCCGCAGATGCAATGCTTGAGGCAACCTCACCGCCTTAAGTACAGTATGACTCCATGGCAAGGCACGACGCTTAAAATATAGGAATTATTGTTTACAACGCATAAGGGTTATACAAACGACGAAAAAGAAAGCTCAAATGTACAAGTAGTCACACTGAAATATTTCAGCAATAACAGTAATTAAACAATACGCACTTGATAACATACAAGAATACATACAGAAGATAGCATATAACACTCGTAACGCATTGTGGAGAGGCGAAAGCAACACAGTTTTAGATTTCCCGACTGTTAATTCCTTTAAAATAGAGTCTGCTACGTCATATGAATTTTGTAGTCTTGGTAGTTTATTACAAAATTTTTTATTAGAGTAGTTGCTTCTAAAGCAATAAGCTTTCCATACATCTGCTGTACGAGTGTTATAACGGCATAAATTAATGGACAAATTGGCAAGTTATACACAAAAGGTGTCAATACGCTTAGCGCTAAAGTAATATTCTCGTAAATTTCCGCATTTACAAATGTTATGGGCACTGTCTATAGCATATTTCCTCAACAGGGGTTTTCAGTACGGGCTAAATACATTACCGACGACACGAATTATTTTCTTCTGCATATGAAGTAGCTTATTGAGTTACATTTAATCCTGGTGGCCCATACTAGATGTCCTTGATAATATTAAAACACATATAGAGCATTATAAATAGTTAACTCCCGGAGACAGGCAAAATGTATCCACTACGACATAGAAGAGTTGTTATGCGGCTAATTTTCTGGAATGCCGCGCATACTTGGTCGTCGATTTGCACTGTTCTTGTAAAGTGCATCCATTACAAGTTTACGGTAAGCGCAAGTTCTATATTTCTAGACCTATATGATAATGCCGTGACGTCGTCACCCTTACATCATTCCATCTAACGCTCGCCTCCCTTGCCCACCATTTGCTGTACTACACTTTACATGCCTACAGCCTAGGTTATGGTTCACTCTCTGCCCTCCTCCGTCCCACCCACTTGTTATACTCTACAAGTCTATGCTATGATTTACTCTTTCCATTCCTTCTCACCTTCACTTTCCTTTGTCATGCCTTTGTTATATATACTCTGTAAGGCTCTGCTATGCATTACTCTTTCCCTTCTTCTCCACCCTCAGTTCTCCCCCCCTAGCTATACCGCGCAGTACGAGACTATGCTACGCTTTGCACTGTCCCCTCCTCCTCACACTGGCTTTCCTTTCCCACCCCCTTGCTATACTATACCACACTATGCTGTGCTATGAAACGCATCTTCCTTTATGCATTAATGGGCTGAGTGCATGAGCGAAGGAGATGAGATATGCATGCGTGAAAATGCCGTGGTATTTATAGAAGTGTACGCGCACATATTTAATATTTCATAGTGATGATCACTTTTGCCGAGACCGGACAGGTTAAGCCCTGCATAAAGAGATAAAGAGCTGCACTATTAGTATTTATCAATTAAGCCTTTCAACTCGTGCAGTTTCTTCGTTGTATGAACGTCGCTTACCTACCGGTACATTATCTTATACCTTTGCTTTAAACCAGGACAACCTTCACAGCGGGCTTGTGAAGATCATCAAACCCCCCTCACCATCGTCACCTAAGAGTCAGGTAAGCTTAACTAAACCAGAGCAAACGTGCTTAAAATTATAACCCTATTACTATGTGCACCCAGTGTCTGCTCAACATACAAAAATGCTCAAACTTAGGAGCAAGTTTGAGCATTTACAACTTGCTTTGTTTGATGATTTATAGCAATCATTTACAAACTTTCTCCTATATAGGAGCAAGTTTGTAAATGATTGTTTGTAAAAGCAAGTATCTAGATGTCGTTGTGAATGATCGCACAGCCGGGGCAATGAACTACGCGCAAAATAAAAGCAGCGAGACGCTAACAGATACAGGACAGCGTATTCACGGCAGCATAACGGAGTTTATTTTTAAGGCAGAGAAAGGTAACACTGTGGGCGCGAAGAAAAAAATGGACTGTTTCTTTCGGCGAGCACATATACTCCAAGGAGCTTCGCCATCCCCCCCAGCGCTGCACCTGATGTTTTAAATGGGGTGTTATGACCTAGACCTGCGCCGGAAACCGAAGAAAACCAAACGCGTTCGCAAACAACGGTCTGCAATCACACCTTTGTATATTACAGGCAAAATATCATAGCACAGTGCTTCTATACTGAGGAGGCATTTAAGCACCAATATGATTATTGAAACTGAATGACTAAGCTTAATTGCAGAAATTAACTGTACGCTTGACTAATAGCCTCATTTTATAAGCTTATATGAGCCATACGTAAGAAAAAAAAAGGAAACAACAAAATCGAGCATTACATATGTGGGCAGTTCCCATGAAGTGACGCAAGTTCAAAACCACCGAAGTGCGAGTGCCGCTTATATAAATAGCGATGTCATAGGGTCGGCGACAATATTTTCTTTTATTTATTCACGCTGCTTTCTCTTTTTTACTCGAGGATCGTAATTTATTGCATATTTCTTTTCACGCAGATGTCGCATCCCCTGGAATTTCCTGTCTTTCACCAATTCTCGGCCTCATAGCACCGAAGTCAACTGTGACGTCATTTTAGCGCGTACACCATCCGACGTGATCACAGCTTGTCGACCTGGTTTGTTAGGCCTCCGACTTAGGCTTACGTATGAACGAGTTCCTGTGACTGGCTTCCTCTCAATGATAATTGGCGTGTTCTTACGTGAAAAGCCAAGTGCTTTTACATTCGCTGCAATCTCAATTCCTTAAGGTTTTCCGACAGATATTCAACGTCATCATCGGTGATTATAGTCCTATCGATGCATGTTGTTTGTATGCCTAAATCTCTAAATGATTCAAGGTCCCACAAAGCGGCTGGTTTGCGCAATGCAGGAATTGTCGGGTTTGGTAACTAACATTGCAGATTTATTACCACCAAACCATTGCCAGACAGCCGGAGTCACTGCCTCTCATCATGGTGGCCATCACCATAGATGACGATGTCATCACCTTAAGCCTACAGCATGTTTGGTTGCATCGAACTTATGTTCCTTCTGGCCATCGGTTCGTCTGATGTACATATTTCTTTCACGAATAATGGATCACCAGTAACGTCATTGCACAGCGAACATAAGCACTCTCCCTAACATCTAGCTATCCAATATACGAATTGGTCTCTACCTATAAAAGCCTCTACGGCGCCTCTACAGCCACCTCATGCACTTTCTTTTGGAAGATTCTCAGCGGACATGGAATCAATTTCGCCCGTGCGCTCTCACTACTGCCGGCTATGGAGCACCAGTTGTGTATATGACGCTGTTCGGTGATAGATATTGGAGTCAATAAAACGATAAATAACAGTAAAGAAATTTGCGAGATTGTGTGTTAATTATAATTTTGGAGAGAAGAAAAAAAGTGATTTGCTTCCGACTTTCCGTCTAGGATCACCTCGGGCTCACGCCATATACGAAAAAATGCAACTAAGCAAGAGCAATGCGTCAAAACAACCCCGCGATGGTAGGCGTTGACTGACGGTTTACGGTGACGATGGTAGACGATAGAACGTGGGTCCATGCAAAAAATGCTCGCTCCACAATTGCATTGTGAATGCTACTAAGAAATGGCGGTGGGAATGTAACATTTCCGGAAAGAACAATCGGTCAACTCATATAGCACGGAAGCAAACAGGCACCTGGTACATACGCAAGAAGAGCAGCAGTTTCCCTTTTTTTTTCTTGTGTGTGTGTGTGTGTGTGTGTGTGTGTGTGTGTGTGTGTGTGTGTGTGTGTGTGTGTGTGTGTGTGTGTGTGTGTGTGTGTGTGTGTGTGTCTAAGCGTGCATGCGGACGTGCGAGTGTGCGTGCGTGCGTGTTGGGGGTTCTTGAAGACTACATCTTTCTTAGCGGGTCCCAAACTAGAAGAGAAGCTCAGGGGAAGATGGATGCTTGAATCGATGAACAAATCGCAAGGTACGATTTAAAGCAGGGAATGTCGCGGGAGCCAACGTTTCCACAAGCGGACTTGTCTTCGTCAGGGCCATGTCAAGAAAGCATGTCAAGAGTAGCTTTAGAGGGCCTAGACTCACGAAAGCTTCCTTCGGAGTCTAGGCACTCTAAAGCTACTCTTGACATATGCTTTCCTAGCTCATTATCCCTCATTACATGTATGGGATACATTGTTTTCGCATTCCATGCAAACACCGCTATTTATCGTTTTGAGCCGCTTGTCCCGCTCACTGCATTCAGAGGCCGAATGGAGAAGGGTTCACATGACAGCTCGCATTAAGTTCCTGTCGCACCGCTTCCATGGAAACGTTGCTAATACGCTACACATAACGAATCGCATCCATCTACCATATTATAGGCGGGTAAAAAAAAATAGAGGTTGAAATACCAAATTTTTAGGCTATAAAAAGCCTCCTGTACGCTTCCTGTGTTGGAAAGACACTCGCCACAAAGTAACGTGCACAGGAATCGTATACTTTGACCCGTATCCAAAGGATGCTTAAATGCTTCTGATTGAGACCCATCCTGAGCTCGACTGACCCAGACGTTACTCTGTTATAAGCACAACGAAAGTTTCTGTGATGTCATACCACATTACAGTGACGCTCAATGAGCGGTGACCCACCGTTATGGGCAAGTCTAGGCAGCGTTCTTCTGTATCTTCTCTAATACAGGCGCTTTATCCTCCCTGCGAGTTTCTCGCGAACTGTCGACAGGCCGAAGACAAAGTACATGGCGCCCAGGGCGTTCGAGGTCCCTAAATTCTCTATTACGTGTTGCACTACTGCACCAGCAAACTCAGCTGTAGTGCCCCAACTAACCTGGGCAAGTGCAGCACGCGTGCGAGAGAAGAGACCATCAAGCAGCCTGCGCGGTCCACCTTTGCGGCCAAGCTTTCTAGACAGTGACGTCACTTCCCACTGGGCGCACAGAAACCGAGAATCGTTCACATGAATAATTCCATAATAAATATTTTAGGTAGAATGTATTCCTAGGGAACATACGCTTATCGGAGCTCTCTTGCATGCTAGATCCAGATAATACGACGACGAAGTGACAACCCCACGCGGGCTGTTCTTGCTGTCTGTCCACCGTCATGGCAGTGACTGTAAATACAGTTGCATATAGCCTTCTGTCTGCGTACCAGTATGTCAATATTCCAGTGTTCGCAGTGCTTCCTCTGGCAATGAGCGTGGGCAACAAGGAACACAAAAGCCACAAATTTGACGCCTAACTCATTTAGGCGTCCGAGTCGATTGGAAGGTAGCGAGTGGGGAATTGTTTAGAGGTAGGAACTACCGTACTCTTCTGCCAACCAGGACGACAAACACCAGCTAAGCGTTTTAAATGCGAAGCATTTCTTAGCGAACTTCGGCGAGTTTGAGCGTATCTATCTATCTATCTATCTATCTATCTATCTATCTATCTATCTATCTATCTATCTATCTATCTATCTATCTATCTATCTATCTATCTATCTATCTATCCGCCTACGATTTTGTGCTCTCCTGGCCGTTTCGCTAATCGGATGTTTACGAAAATTGGTATGCCATATCATGACTACATGACGAACATAAATGACAGGTCATAACATGGAAATCATGATACGCATGTCATGTGCGGCATGATTTACATGCCACGGTCTTGGTGCTCTCCTGGCCGTTTCGCTAATGGGATGTATGCGAAAATTGGTATGGCACAGCATGACTGCCTGACGAACATAAGTGGCAGGTCATAACATGAAAATCTTGATATGCATGTCATGAGCGGCATGATTTACATGCCACAGTCTTGGTGCTCTTGTGGCCGTTTCGTTAACTTCATATGTACCAAATTCAGTATAGCGAGACAACAATGCCAATCCATTTTACGTTCCTTATGCGTGCTTCGCATTTCCTTGATTCCCACTGCACGTGGGATCTGCCAACATTTTGTTCCGCTCCATGTTTCATGCCAGTGGTGAGCGCTGCAGCAGCAGTGGCACCCTTGGAAGGAGGGGGAGTAGGCGGACCCTTTATTGGCGCGAGCAGCTGGGCAGATGCGTGTCCGAACACTGGCGCTACATCTTGCTTCACAAGACTCCGCGCTCGGTGTCCTCGTAGCCTTGACCTGTGGCTCTGCTGTACGAAACTAGTGAAACACAGTGTAAGTTGGCTTTCCTGCAGCAGTGCTTTTCAAGCGAATATTCGTTCAAAGAAATATGCTTCTCTCGCTCCATATAAGTACGCACACCGCTCTGCAGTCCAGGGAAGGTGCCAAAGCTACAACGGGTTTTCAAAATGCGCTGCCTCAACGTCACGCCTCATAGTAAATTCTATGATGTACACACAAAAAAATGGTAAACATGAGAAGGTTAGGGGAGTGTTGAATGGAAAATAAGAGAGCTTATACTGGTAGTCTGTGGCATGTGTAGCGGAGGCTACTAGTCTGCAAAATGCGTATGTAAACACGTATGTAAATGCGTAAACACCTTCTTTTAAAACTTACATTCATTTTTCCACCGTAAAAAGTCCACATTTACTGTGGACACGGCAATGGAGATTAGATGAGAGGTTTTATGGCAACCGGACAAATGGGCGACATTTTGAGAAAAAAGAACGGTGTCGAAGGTGCATGACGATAATTTCGCTCCAGGAGGATTTGCTCATTCATTATGAAATAGAAGCGCGCCTATAAGACAATGCCCGAGGACGGTAAGCGTACGGGCAGACCAACGTGGTCCCGCAGCTCAGCATAGGTTGCAAAGGAATCTACGTTTGTATGCAAACTGGAGCACGGCACGGGCCGTGATTTTCGGCCCGGGCCCGGCCCGAGCCCGCCACTCGCTGAAATTTACCCGCCCGAGCCCGGCTCGGTGAATAAATGTGAGGCCTGTACCTGGCCCGAGCCCGGAAAAAAACCCAACCTACCCGACCCGGCCCGGCCCGACTGCAATTCAGGCCCGACCGAGGCCCGAGCATGAAATTTCGAGCAAGAAATTTTGAGAAGCAATAATAGGCGTTTCTTTGTCGGATGCTTAGTTAAGAAGTACATTTTAACCTTCAGTTATTCAGTCGAAAAACGACTTAATGGGGAAATATTTTGAGCAACGATAACGGGGGCAAAGATTTATTGATCAGGGGTATACTGTACCTATTTCTTCGCATATTCAGATAGAAATCATCAAGAGAGTTGGGTCATTCCACGCGAAACGACCCAAACATTGCGCTCGACCCTCTCCAGTTTATTGTAAAAAATTGTGGACATTCATATCGGCGCACTATTTGCCTTGGGGAATGTATTTTCTGGAAAAAAAGATGTTCTTGTCTATTACAGTGATTTGTATATTGCCGTAGTGGGTGAAACCTAGGTTGCGAAAAAATATTCTAAAAAATGCAATACTTCACGGAACACCTTAAATATCTGCTATTTGCTTGAAAAGGAATGACCGTGTCTTATTATCACCCATTTACGACCACTGCTATGTCTCACGATGTGCTTTGTGGTGAAGCAATGCTGCAATTCTGCGCCCATTTTGATGATCGGTTAAAAATTATACAAATATTACAGACACAATTGGACTACATAGTATGGCTGGCCAGTTGGCAGTAAGCGTGTCGAAAAAGTATTGAAGTCGATGACCGAGTAGTTTCGAAGTGGAAGGGGCACAAACATAGAAAAATGTGTGAAATGCCCCATGTTCAGGAATATGTAGAATAGTGATGTGGTCCAAGTAAAAATGTACGCTTGGTCTCATTTGGAAGAGTAAACAAAGAAGATTTATCTGTGAAAGTTTAATCGGAGTAATATTTCTTTCAGGTGAGAAATAAAAATTTATGTTGAGGGTTCGCGGCGTGCCTAGGCGCGGGCCCGTAAGTCCGCTTCACTGCGCCGCCACACTTCCTTGGGGCAACGGAAATATGCGGCGCCCACGCGCATGGCGAGATTGTGTGCTGCTGTCAGCACACTACACTGTTCTAGAAGTTCGTGTTTTTATTGCATCCTCTATCAAAAAAGCATGTCTACCAACAATCACACACCCTTCTAGATATTTGACACCAGTCCTCAGTACAGTACTAGCTTGCCTTAACATGAAAAAGATGAAATTCAAATTGATGAACGGTGTATTGAATGCACAAACTTCGATTATAACTATACGAAACTAAGTTTTTTTTATATAGTCATCAGTCCACCTGTCGAGTGCCATTGAACAATGCACATCCTCCATCGCTCCCTTCATTACTGGCCTCAGCGTTTCTCGTAAAGAACCGGCGACTTCGGCTGCCTTGCGGGACATGTCGTGGGATGTGGAAGTAATTCCACAACCCCGGGCACCGTCGGCGGGCACCGTCGGGCAGCGTCGGCGACACCGGGCACCGTCGTCCACCGGGCACCGTCGGCGAAAAATTCATCAGCAATTTTCAAAAATCCTTCATCTCGCCCGACATCGGAGGGCCTCACATCTTTAGCGCACCATCGGACGCACGAAGTCGTCAAGCTTTAAACCGGAAGGAATCGCGGCCTTCTTTTCAGAAAAGAAGTCAAGACAGCAGATCCTCCCGTTGACTTGCACTCGTGCCTGTTCAGCTGAGGCGGCGTTCCGGTCTTACCGGTATCAAAGCCCTGAAATGTTTTGCACTGTTTGCATTGCACGCGTCCTGCTGGAGACAAAGTGTTTGAATCAACTACCAAAAGAAACCTCTTCGAAACGTCGCTTTTTGGGGAGTGCTTTGACACAAGCTTCAGTTTCCCGGAAGAAATGCCATCGTTCAAGCCTGCGGTCATTGTCCCCAGCATGCACGTAAAATTGCCCATTGCTCTTACACTCTCCTAATGATCATGTAGTTCTGGTTCGGAGGCGAGAAAATTGCTAAAGTGGTGCAGTTCGTTTATTTAGCACCTACCACGTGCTGTCCCACAATGCCCCTTCCCCTTCTAATACGTTATGAACAGTTTCTTGCCGCGCTCCTTTTTTTCTCCTGTAATAGTGCATGCCTTCCTAATGTGTTTATCGCTAGCAGGTGGCCATTCCTCCACAGTGGTAGCTCAGCAGGTACCCGAGGACACGATTTCGATTCCACGGCCCCGTCGGCGCGCGTTTTGATGCGCGCAAATTGCAAGAACTCCTGTGCACGTGGATTTAGGTGCACGGCAAAGAATCCCAGGTGGTCGAAATTAATTATGGATGCCCCACTATGCATGACTTATGGTCATATCGTAGTTTCGGCACTTAAAAATCCAACAATTATTAGCGGGTAGCCTGTGAGTTTACGCGGAAAGGACTATATAGCATGAGATGACCGAAAATATGTCTATTTTTCGGCTTCGTTCCTGTTTGGTGATTACGGCGCCGCAAAGCTCTCTGCACTTAACCATTGGGTGCATGTTATTCAAGGCAACGGGACTTCTTTTACACGCAAATTGTAACCACCTTTTTCAAGCCAGAGATCTGATCAAGGGAATACACTTCGGAATACGCTTATCTTAATAACAGTAGAGTCGAACCCGGGTATATCGAACTCGCCAAAAACCGTTTATTAGTTCGATATATGGCATAATTCCATATAGGCCCGCTATAGGATTTGATGACACAAAGGCGCATACCAATAAGAAAAGTACTTTATTAATATGGTGGCTTACTTGTGTGCCCCCCTTTGGAACGAAATAGTCCTGGATTTTCTTCTGTTTCAACGAATTCGCTGCCTGCGCCAGCACGCACGCCTCCACGTTGTCCAACGAGTCGGAGCAGCTGAGGCCACAATCTTCCATATTCACGCAATAGCGCCGGACCAACGCAAGTGCGCTAATCACTTCTGAGGATGCAGGCAACGGGCCATCGTCAATTTCCTTATTGCTGTCGCTTTGGCTCATGGTCGGCACGACGTCTGCAACGTAGTTCTCATGTTGTAGCTGGCCCATATGGCGACATCATCGTCCGCACTGACGAACTCGTCGAGTGTCAATCCATCGATAGCACCAGGGAACTCTGCCAGCTAGCTCCAAACTTTGGCGGAAACACCTGCGGTGTCTTCAGCGCTGTCATCGGAATTTGGGGTATCATCACCAGGCAGGCGGCATCACCAGGCATGCTTCGACATCTTCGTACACAGCAGTGCGCACACGTCGGGCGCCACGGGCACCTGGCCTTTTGTCCGACTTGGCCCTGATGTCTGCCTTGTTCTTCAGGATAGTACTCAAGGTGCTCCTTGGAATCTTGTACGCGGCGGCGACGTCAGACTTCTCACCGCGCTCGACTCGATTTATGATTTCGAGTTTCGCGGCGAAAGGCAAATTCTGTCTCAGCACAAGCCATGACGACAGCGCGCCAAGAAAGTTCACAGAGCGCCAACAGGCAACACCGCCAGCACGGACCGCGCTGAATGAGCACTCGAGGAAAAGAGGCTGCAGCACGCACACAAGCATAAAGAAAGAAAAAAAATGGCGCTCACTTGTACCGCCTCCGCGCTATAATGCCTAGAATATACTGGCTATATCTGCGCCGTCCGTGTCTTGGAGAAAGCACGACGGCCTCTGATTGGCTGTAAGCGCTGCGAGCAGGCCAGGATCATTTTTTGCAGGGGGTTGTTCACCCGTGCACAGCCGGGTCTAAATCATTTTTTCTAGGGTGGCGCCGGCAGTTTTCCCCGCCACCGCGAGGAAAAGCCAACTTGCTGGGGCACTTTTGAGGCACATGGAGTTTGATATATCGGTTATCGTTGCTATTTTCGTTCGATGTAACAGTAACATTTGCTATATATTCTCAATGTAAATTTACCGTGTTTAGAAATTGTTCGATATACAGGATAATTTGATATAAACGGGTTCGATATAGTCGGGCCCGACTGTATACTATTTCTGCACGTTGCAACACTGTTACGGCGATAACATTGTGCTCTCGCAACTTATATATTGCGGAATAAGACCACAGCACAGGTTGGAAAACCTTTTTCTTGTTTTTTTCTTTTCGAATTGCATGAAACATAACTGTGGTGTTTAGCTTCTCAGAGATTTTTCCTGCGCTAACCACTTCTTTCCGTTTTTTCATTCCTTAATCACCTGATTTGCTTTCCTGCCTTTCCTTCCTTCCCTCCTTCTTCTGTAGGCCTACAGGGTAGCTATCCGCGCGCGTCCAACCCGCACCACTACAGAAATAGAAGCCGCGATTGATCCACGGAAAAAAGCTTTTTCCCTTTATTAGTTCTTTGTATTGAGACTGCGTAGATCTTCTGATTTGGGGATGACTAGAACTTTCACCATCTTCCCCCCTTTGCAGTTCTGTCATTGCTCTTGAGAGGATGAATTGTAAATATCACTATTTTATTAATTTCATTACTGCGATTACGAGATAACATTTGGAATATAATATAACTTACGCAAATAAAATCACAGAACTAATCATTAGATGTTATCGATACAAGTACCTGATCCATTTACTTCTAGGCAGAGTTGCCAGATGCTGCTGAGTTAACAAGCAAATAACCATCGCAAAATAAGCCCCCCAAAAAAAGCGGCGTGGCTTCCGTGAAAAAGCCCAAAGGAAATGGAAATTTAATGAATTTTCCCATTCTTGTAAACATTTTATTTCATAAGAAATGTCACGCAAATGCGAAGGGGAGTTGAAAAATTCGCTAATTATTTTGCACAGCGAAAATATACGCAACTATAAACGAAAGCGCATATTTGCTTTTTAACATTGTCTCCATTCGGCTGCATGCACGTGTACGAGCGCATGATTAACATTACTTGTTCGTTCTCCCAGCGTATGTTTGACTTCAACACTCAACCACTCAGTCATAGACAAACGCACTATTCGTTAACTTGATGATCACTAAATTAACCATATTTGCTAGGAAAATGTAAACAAGCCCCAAAAAAGGCGACAAGTGACTGGGACATTATACAAGCGACACGTCGAAAAAAGAAGCGCAAATGCACTTGTTGTAAGCGGAACTGGCAACTCTGCTTCTAGGTCACTCGCTCCTCATAAATCAAGTACCCACACGAAGCAAGCGAAATTCAGTATTTCAGAAAAACCTTCACAGAGCTCGTTCCACATGAAAGCCGTAAAGTTCATAACATGTAGAAAGTATATGTGTACACAAAGCATGTGGAACCAATGCACCAAAGAGCAAGCCCGGCCCGACCCGATCCCGTAACCTCACACCCCGGCCCCAACCCTAAGCCCGGAGCTCCAGGCGCGACCCCGGCCCGGGCCCGCCGGGAAAACTGCTTTACCAGGCCCGGCCCACGGGCCGGTCCGGGCCCGGGTTTTCGGGCAGGCCCGAGCCCGTGCAGTGCTTTAATGCAAACCCAGCACTAGTGGTAGTGCCAACCGCGTGCCCTCCACCCGCCTATTCCTTGGACGCACTATGGCACCGCCTGTCGAAAACCACGCATCCGGACACCCGCGCCTGGTTCTCGGGTAGACTCCAAAATGCGTCAGAGAATTATTTCGTAGCGCCGAACTGTATAAGCAAACAAAAGAGGACGCAAAAGGAAAACGAAGTTTCTTTATGGAAGCGGTGAGGCTTTTGCGTTTACGTCTCTTTTCCAATGGCTAACGATTTCAATGAATATTTTATGTACCAGGTGTCAATCAAGAAAATGACATGAAGAGTGAGCCGAGATTCCAGTTGTGCACGGAGATGTCGGTTTCCTAAGGGCTGTATCTGTGTCCGTTTTCTTCACCGGCATCCCTACATTTATCAT
Source organism: Hyalomma asiaticum (assembly GCA_013339685.2). Taxonomy (NCBI): domain Eukaryota; kingdom Metazoa; phylum Arthropoda; class Arachnida; order Ixodida; family Ixodidae; genus Hyalomma; species Hyalomma asiaticum. The sequence goes on along the minus strand of CM023482.1, from coordinate 43,632,256 downwards.
TGAGTTCTTCGTGCACTATAGGGGTCAAGCGCTTACTCAGCTTCCCCAGATTTGTGAACATTACCTGCGTGCATAAGTTGTTGACTTTTAGAGGAAGATATGACGCGTATTTGTCACTAAACAAGTCGAAAATGAAGGCCCGCGAGATGTAGGACATTGGGCTTGATGCTAGCCGTCCTCCACTAAAAAAACGCAGTTCTTGTAATGCTGCACGATGAAATGAACAAATATCAGCTGCAGTCCTATCGATCACAAGTGCTTCCATTGTTATATCTGAAGTTGAAACACCGACGCTTATATCTTAGAAGGCTCTATGCCAGGTTCTTGCGTGGGCTGCCTGAATCCGCGCTACTCTAGAGTGTGGTCACACGCCCTTCGCACCCACCATTTTGTGTCACAGTACGTACAGGCACCCCTAATATAATCTGTGAGTTTTTTTATCATTCGTTTAAAGCTTATTGTATTTGCATCTTCAAGCGCCTCTCTTTTTCCCGTTTACCCGTAACTTTAAGAAGAGGCGACGACGACAAAAACGACTTCGGCCCAATATGACACTCACTTGCAAAGAGCGTATCATCACCCTACTCCAGGAGGAGGCAGCACTGATATCGTGGCCCGCTATTGTTGCGCGCTTTCGGCTTTTTTCTTTGGGGCTTTTTTCCCAGGTCGGGCTATGCCTCATCGTATCGCCAATTCTCAAGTGGTCTTTGTGGTCTTTCTCAAGGTGTAATTAGAAAGAACGCACCTAGAAATCGTCGGCGACGCATTTTTGGTGTATCAAACGGCTCTCTTATTTAGGTTATTCTTGGCATCTATGGTAAGCGAACCAAGATGCCTTGAAGGGTAGAAATTCCCCATTGCACTTGAGACAAACAAACTTCATGGAGAACGTCCTAAAACAAATTTTAATAAAGAACAGGATGCAATTATCTAAATCTTGTAGAAATTACCACAATAGAGCACATAAATAGTGCGTTATATGTTTACATCAAGCTCCAAATTTTAAACGCGGAATGATGAAGATGGCTGACGCACACATCTTTACTATTAGATAAGCGTTTGATAAATGAGAGATTCTATGCAAGCATAAGAGTGAGGAAACGCGCCTAATAGTAGAGGCCTGCATTTCGACGATAGCGGAAGAGCATCGTTTAGGAAGGAATAATAGGAAGGGCGTCAGTAATGGGAGTGCATGTCATTTTATATACCACCATTCCTGAGACCTAGATGCGAGCAATTGCAGATATAATGGCAGTAAAGAGGTTGAGCAAATTAATCAAGTGATGGTGAACAGCAAGTGTATAGAAACTACCCAAATGAATATCAAAACATCAGCCATGTTACAAATGGAACCTGAAATAACGGCATTTAGCACGCAGTGGTACAATACGACACCATTCTTGCCTAAGTATGTATGAGTGAAATTTGCTCTGTTATCATAATAGTGGGCATCGTGGCGTACATCCATCTTATTTTACATTTCTTACACAAACACCACCTTATTATATGCACAAATGTAGTATGAATGTCTAGTACACTACCAGCATTGTACACCTCGGGCCGGTATGGGTATAAAATTTACTTTACATGCCGGCTGTTTTGCCCAGTATACCAAAGTTTAACTCGGTGGGTGTATCCACCTTTTGAAGAAGCATCGCATATGTAACCTACTTAGTTATGTAAAAGAATTCACAATCTGTCTCCTGATATGAAGACATTGCACGTATTACGCTAGAAGTATGAATATCCCGTGAATTGTGAACAATGTTCATCTGTTGCATGACCGAAAACTGTTGCGTTCCCTATTCCTGCTCTTTCTTTAAATTTGGTTGTATCTTACTTCAAAGAAAATTTATATGAACAGCAAGTGAACTTTCAGGATTCCGTAGTTGTGACTATGTTTTAGGGGTGTCAGTGCGCTCTTGTTGCATTACTATCGCAAATACACTGTCAGGACAGCGTCATTCAGGCAGTTTGTCTGGTTGCGCTGTCTGGTTAATGCGGTCGCGCAGTATAGAGAGATAATACCTTTGGGTAAGTGAATAGGATAATCTGACTGTCTCTGATGACGCATGAATTCTATAAGACACGGGGAATGGCTCCTGTAATTTTAGCAGGTAGACATTTAACGACATAGGCAAAGCGGTGTGTCCTTTGATACATAGTGAAATTTTGTCAACATCCTTCTGGTGTGCCACGCTTGCCCGACAGTTGTGATTTTTCTGGTGATGATGACAAGTATAGTTCTAATTTATTTAGTGTTTCTTTCTCCTTTCGTAATGTAGTATTGGCTCTCACTCTTTGTTGTGCATCAAGATTCATTAAGGCAGTTATACTTGTGGAACAAGCATGGGTAACCTTATGTGTGTGTGTGTGTTTTTTTTTTCACGACCCCACTAACAAAAGCGCAATTGACGTGACACAGGCACAGGCGCTGGGACGAGTATGCATGTCAACCGTGTATTCTTGATGGCACAGTAGCCCAATGTGACGAAAAAAATTATATTCCATGCATGAATAAAAAAAACCCCATCGCAACGGTTCACTTACGAAATGATTTAATTGTTCTTTAAATAGGAAAGGCGTAGAAAACGCCCAGCAGCAAATGGCTGAAACAGTGGTCGTCATTGTTATACTAGACACCGTCAACGTCGCCAAAGGTAGAGCACGCATATTGCAACACGCTGCTTCGAGGTACGACATCAAGATTTCGCTTGTTCCTGGCGACTTTCTGTAGAGCACACCGCACCGCCGTGTTCGTACTGTGGATTAAAAACACCTCCACTTCTCTGAAACTCGAGAAAAGTGCTCAACACGGGCAGCACGGCCATTCCCGTTTTGCGCCGGCGAAGCTCCGTTCGGAGGAGAAATCGTGTTCTCGCAGAGGCGGTGGCGCCATCTCTAGCGCGTCGAGGCTTTCGGTGGGACGTTTCAGAAGCGTTTTTCACATATTTTAGTCAATTTTTTTGGTTAACTGTACGTTCCTGCTGGTATAGTATGTCACACCTTGTTGGTTTATTTTGTCCTTGTTTTAAGCTGTTTGATCCCTGTTTTAAGCCTTGTTCTCCAACTTTCATTGACTGCGATCACGCTACAGGAGACAGCTTGTTACTAATGCCACAGGAGACGGTCGTCAACAAGGCGGGCCACTACAGTGCTTCGCACTTCAAGGTAGACGCGGCTTGGTGGCTTAGTAAATAAGCTGTCGGAGTAATAATCTCGAGGACGTGAGTGCGGTTGCTAACCCTGGCAGCCGGGTTACGGCGGGGTGAACAAATGCGACTAATTCTTCTGTCATAGGAATCAATGTAACATCAGAGTTAAACCTGTCTTCGGGAAGCTGCGCAGTACACAAGCGGCAATCTGCCGAATCGAGGAACAGGAGATGGGTTGAGTACTCTGGACATGTGAACCCGTGCAGTGTAGACATCAGCGGCACCTCGACACTGCACAGGGATACTGGACAGTTGCACCGAAGCGATAGTTCGAATGACTCACATTTCTCCGTAAACACTGCATTGCACGCGCCGGAGCCCTGCGCAAACTTGCCATAAACCAGGAGCGTCCGCAAACTGTAAAACCTTGCAAGCGAAACATAATTCTTAGTGGATCATTTTGTGAAAACACAGCCCGCTGCTGCGAAAGGCGCTATTTGTTTGTTGACGGCCGCCTTCGTGGTCCTAGAGCGTAACGCGTTGCAACACAACTCGCTACCATATACGCCACACAAGAAAAATTATGTCGCCGCGGTTGTACCTTGGCCAAGCAATGCGCCGGCAGGGAGCCGAAACCTCCCCTGCGATAGAGGCGCTGTGACTACCTAAGCGAAACGTGTCTTCGGGAACACTTTTCAACAACACTTTTTCTTGTATTTCAGTTGTTTCTATGAATTTTGTTTTACCTTACTACAAAGAAACTTGCCATGAACACCAAGTGAATTTTCAAGATTCCGTAGCTGTGTCTGCGTTTTAGAGACATCAGTTCGCTCATGTCGTGATACTATAGCAAATACACTGTGAGGACTGCGTTATTCTGGCCGTGCGCACCCACACTGTGAGAGGACATGCACACGCACACGCCAGTGTTTGCACAAGTGAACCATTTTCCCGATAAGAGGAAGTGCCACCCACTAAACAACATGACGGAGCCCAGGAGAAGAGACGTCTATACTGCAGCCCCATGTATGTCAACTTCTCAATGCCCCATCTTGCGACAGGAAGTGCAAAATGTCTGATTACTAGCTCAGGCTTCGTTATCTTTCAGCACTTTATGGCACTCAAAAAGGAAAGACACGTAGGTGATTGAAATGAAGTCTTCATGATATTATCTGTCGGGACTCAGCTTACCCTAACTGGGCAAATTGTTGGTAAGAATGTGTAACGTGGCGCTCTCTCAAATTCGACAGAGAAGAAAGACGATTCTCGGAAGAGATACGCCCTTCACGCTTCCGAGAGAGGCACCGCAAACTGCTCATGGCAAGTGTGCTGATAGGCGGGTCATTGGCATTGTAACGACTTAGCGATATTCGATTGATAAAAATAAGCTGCCCTAGTATGTCGGATTGCGCGTTCAGCTGTTTTTCAAGCAAGACGTATGGGGTGCCTTTGACCTAGGCAGCCTTATCTCCAGATTCCATAGATTTCTGCATTCCACGGTGGTATCGTTGACCTGCTGTCATCCGTGAAGCTCGGATAAGACGCGCAAACGAGAATGTAACACAGATTGATTATTTGTGGGGTTTAACGTCCCAAAACTAGCCCGGATTATGAGAGACGCCATAGATCTCCGGAAATTTCGACCACCTGGGGTTCTTTAACGTTCACTGACATCGCACAGCACACGGGCCTCAACATTTCGCCTCCATCGAAATGCAGCCGCGGTGGCTGGGATTCGATCCCGTGACCTTCGGATCTGCAGCCGAGTGCCATAACCACTAGACCACCGAGGCGGGGCGAGAATGTAACACAGAGTCAAAAATATTTGAATGTATACCAAGCAATCGATGTTAAATATGCCGCCTAAATATACGACGCGTAAACAGCCATATAACGGGTTTTTTCGTATCTTCAATGTCCGGTATATTTACATAGAATAATCCATTACGCTTTCCTGTTGAAGTGCAGTCGTAGACGCTGCAGATAATGGCCCCACGTTCCGCTTGGACCTCTTGGAGACAAACAATATTGTTTATGCTCGACAACAAGGAGATGTCTAGATAACATAGTGTTCGAGAACTACTAAATAATGCTGACTCGTCGTGGTTAACACTGGCTAACACTTGGCAATGCTTGCTACGCGTTGGCTCCTGTTGCTAACCTTGGCTGACATGTGTACTGGTGACGAACAGTCGCTTAGTGATGGGATAGTGCTCATTGATTCTGCCTAGTACTAGTTATAAAGCCGATTAACTTTTGGCAAGTGTTACCTTGTTTTGGCTCCGATGGCGTAGCCCTGGCAATGATTAACATTTGGCAAGTGTTACCTTGTATTGGCTCCGATCTCGTAGCCCTGGCTACACTCTCTGATAGCAACAAAAATAATGTTATTTGTGCACCACTACGACTCTGTCACTTCTCCCTTAGCGTCGTTAGACCCTGCAGAAATGCAGCAACGAAATGTGCTTGTGATAAGCACGTCTGTGCGATGCAGCGCATATAGTTTTTCGATGAAGCTGACCTCTCATTACAAGGCGCGTGCTAATTTTACATCAGAGTGTACATGAATACTTAAGCGCGATCGTTTTAGTAAGCCAGCATGAGGCTGAGAATGCTGGTTTTACACAAAGGCTTCAGTCCGCCGCGTTGCACGTCCCTATAAGTTCCACATACAATCTGCCGAATAGCCAGGTCACTTGCTTGTCCTTAGTGTAATTAATTACTGGTTTCTGGGGTTTTACGTCCCAAAACCACGATTTCATTATTAGAGACTGCGTAGTGGAGGGCTCCGCAAATGTCAACCACATGGGGTTCTTTAATGTGCACTGACATCGCATCGCACAGCACACGAGGAGGAGGAGGAGGAGGAGGAGGAAGGAGGGAGGAAAGACAGGGAGGTTAGCCAGTGCTGAGACCGGCTGGCTACCCTGTGGTACCCTCCACAGCTGGCTACCCTCCAAGTAGAGCCGCCGCGGCCGGGATTCGATCCCATGACCTTCGGATCAGCAGCCGAGTACCGTAGCCACTAGACCACCGAGGCGGGGCAAATCCTTAGCGCATAACTGCTTAGCAAAGGGCGTAGGATTGCGTTGGATTTCGATCAGATATATACAGATTTGTACGCTTATGTAACCATCCTGTGAGAACTTCATTGCTGGGCGAGTTAGTGCAAGTTTTAGTAGGGAAATATTGCGCAAATGTACTCATGGTCGCAGGGGAAAAAATGAAAGAAGCAGGCAGAGAAAGCGCAAACTATAAACTTTGTTTATTCGTTCTTGAATCAGCGTATGTATGTTCAAACCTCAGATAAAAAGAAAAGGGGTAAGAGGGAGAAAAGCATGCAAATCAGGGCTACCTGAAGTCAACAAAACCTGCGCAGAAAATTGCTGTCAGAATTATACGAAGCAAGAGAAGTAGAACGTAATTTGAGCCACACTAATGGCAAGGTTGGCCCGCACCATGGTGTCGAAGTACAGAATACTGTAAGCTGGTGCGAGCGCTAGAATACGTGCAAATGATCTTCTTCAGTCACCAGTGGCTTAAAAATGCGCTTTTGGGTGGTTCAGACAACGCACTGAAAACACACACACGATAGAGATTTTCCTTATATCCTTCTTTCCATGACATCCATAACATATCAAATAGGCAACAAAGATCGCAAACAAACATGATATTCCAACTGTATTATCAGCACCCCCACATCTCCCAGGGCTATGCAAAAAAGACAATAATACAAAATAAAGAAAAGAAGAAAACAGGCCGCAAGGCAACTGTTCTTCAAAGTGAAGAAAAGTTGTGTACAGTATACTGCTGACATGCGGAAAAGAATATGCTGGGCAAACCTCAAGACGCGTCGACACAAGACTTAGGGAGCGCAGGTATAATTGGAACTCGTAACCCACACTGGAGCATCTAATCTCTACTGTGTGTGCCTTAGTTGCATTACTTTTCTTTATTCAGCGCTAGCTGGATTGTATAACATTTCGCTGATGATGTCAATATATGCGTTATCTCACCTTTTTGTCAACAAAACTCGCCCATTCTGTTGACAAAAGAGGGGGAAAGAAGAAATAAGGGAAAGGAAAAAAAATGAAAAAGAAAGTGCTGCATTGCCTTATGTATTCAATGTTTGTAAATTCCTATTTTCCTTCTATGTTCTCCCCGATATACTGTTTCTGTTTTTAAGCTTCTTCTGTTGCTTTCTTGCTTTTGGAAATGTATTCTCAAGTGTATCTGTTACTCACTCCTGCCTACAATTTCGCATAGAAGTCAGCAGTGTCGAATAAATAAATAAATAAATAAATAAATAAATAAATAAATAAATAAATAAATAAATCTAGCCAGCCATTCTAAACATGTAGTACATGCGCATCTGAGTTTAAAAGAACAACCGTTGAATATGACGCGCATAAAAGGCGACACAGAGAGAATAATTTACGAGGCGGTAATTATGACATCTCTGGGAACTGAAAAATGCGTCACCACAGCTTCAACAAAATTATCTCCTGCGGAAATAGTTGTTGTGACGGATGTCACACAGGCGGGGATACTTTCGTTTTCCCGTGTCACGTGCTCTTTGTATTGTTTGTTTTTTTTGTGCATGTCGACAAATCGTGCAGAATTAAATCAGTTGAAGTTTCTACTGTGTCCTGTTAAGTCTGCGTGTCGTGCGTGTTTTTAGTGTATTGTGCGAACCACCCCAGATCAGAATTGCTAAACGATCATGAACCAACTCGCACCGTTCGTCGCACTGCTTCGGTCTGCAGACTCCTGCGTCTCGAACTACCTCCCTACTGCTCGCCGCATATACATGAACGGCTCGTCAGAGTTCTGCAAAGGACGAAAACCCTTTCCTGGACGCACGTGCTGGTAGAGCATGACCAGCGCCTCCCCTGGGCGCCCCGGGCCGGTGTTTATCCTGCATTTGTACACCAGACCAGGATGAATTTTGGGTTACTTAAAAAGCTTTTATTTCTGAGAAATCCATATGGATATCTTGTAGCCTTGTGCAACGAACAGGTGGACGGTAGTGTTGCCTTCAGAAACGCTGCTCCACCTTGTGAGTTCCTGCAAAATCAATTTCAGGAATTTGTCATACACAGGACAATGTTACCTTTAATATAATCATGCGATTATGGACAAATGGATGGGTCTTTTTTCATTTAAGTGTGACCACTTACAAACCTGGCATTGGCAATGGCAGGACACAAAAGCCGAGATATCAAAACACTCCTTGAGCAAGAGAGAAGCCAGGTATTGCAGTTAAGCGCCAAGTATGTGGAAGATGAGCAGGTACTATTCAGAGGCGAGAAACGGTTCGACCTCGTAATCTGGTATTTAGTATTATTTATGTTTTTCAATTAGAGAAGCCTGTGAATCGCTGATCTCGTCTTGCAAATAGAACAGAAGAGATGAGTGTTGACGCATGACGTGGCGCACGCATCTAGTCAAGATCTCGATGCATAGTTCAATACCGTCCTACTACTCACTTCCAGGGTTTTTGTTCGAGACACTTTTGCAAGCTATCGCTTTTCTTTCAAGCCACATTGAGCATGCCGGCCCTTCAAAGCACAGGAACATAAGGTTTCGATATATATCGAGCTACATTCATGTTGGGTAACGCCCACTATTGTCAAACAAGGAGGCATACTGTTTGCGTAAGGCGTATGGGAGCCGCTAGGTCAAAGTGTGCCTTCATTTGGTGTATTACATGGTTCTCATATCAGTGCTTGCTCACCCGTAATAAAATCGACGGACCAAGGCAATTTCATAAAAAGCGAACGCGCGAGATAGCCTCAAGCGGGGATTGTGAAACTAAGTGCTGTTGCCTGTATCAGCGTCAATAGGGCACCCCATCCCGCTTGCCGCGATTGATAGCGCCGCATATAGTGCACATACGGGAAATAGGAGGTTCCGCAACTGCTTTCGACTGCAAAGCGTGCGCCGCCACACACGACGATAAGAGCGAAGTACCAAGCGCAGCGCTTCATTCGCGAATCGCTTGTCAAGAGTTCGCCACCGCTCATGCCATGAAACACCTCCTAGAAACGACGCAATAACGGATGGCAAATGATAACGGCCTTTATAATCGAAGTGCAAACCTCCGTGGACTCTTATTGCAAGAGCGTGAAACACGTAGACCGCAATGGCACGTGAGGCTTTGTTGCTCGTCTTGTTCCTGTTCTCTCCGTTAACAGGTAAGATTCCGCATTGTCACGGGCAAACTTGACTGATTTGTGATTGATTTGTGGGGTTTAACGTCCCAAAACGAGCTCTTATTATGAGAGACGCCGTAGTAGAGGTCTCCCAAAATTTCGACCACGTGGGGTTCTTTAACGTGCACTGACATCGCACAGCACACGGCTCTCAACATTTCGTCTCCATCGAAATGCAGCCGCCGCGGCCGGGATTCGATCCCGCGACCTCCGGATCAGCAGCCGAGTGCCATAACCACTAGACCACCATGGCGGGGCACGGTAAATTGTTAACGGGTAAAATGTCTGTGCTGTTAGGCTGCAGTATTCTTCAATGAGATTGCCATGTACCAAAACGTATAGTTGTCTTCGAATGATAACTGTTGTAATCTGTACGCACTTCACAGACAAAAGTCAGGACTCTAGCATCGAGAAGTTCAATCCGATAAAACTTTATTTTTTTTTCAACCTGAAGACGAATGAGGATTAACTGCTTTTGATGTCAGTACTTACTTCTACGTAGTTTCTTACAAAACTGGAAAATTTTGTTCTTGTTTTTTTGTTGCTGAATAAATTAGTCAATTTCTGAAGGCAGCATTTCTACGTTAACGGTGTTAACCGGAAATGAAAGCACCTTACAATGCTAGACATAAAATGTCCCGTTTATTAATTTTTTAAAAGCGATGCTTAATGCATAGTGTTCGGCGGTAGGCTCATTATTGGGGAATCTTATGTAGTCGGTGAAATTACTTATGCCCCTTGTCACAGTTGGTATTTTCCGACAACGCAGCCGTCTCAGATAAACCAGGGAAATATTTACCGAAACGAACGGGCAAGGACGCGCCTAAACTGTTTATTTTAGGCGTCGTACTGCTATGCTGATCCGGTTAAGGTCCGGAACCCACGCGCTTCATTTGTCTCCGCTTCAGTTCCGAGGAACGAAAATTTTGTAAGAGTACGTTAAGCGGTTCGCAATGGTAAACCCGTCGAGAGACCTGTTCCGCGCGGTATCATTGATATTTTACGGACTGAACAGTGCTATTGACTTAAATGCGCTAATCCGAAATTCAAGGTATCCCAGTTTCAGTGAAGCAGTCGTAGGTTCACCGAGATCCGAATTCCCGAATTCACGAGAAGACATGCTACGCTAGAATACTTAGTGAGACAAAAATTCAAGAATTTCTTGTCGATATGTCACAGTTAGCTGATCAATGACCGCGATCGCATACGAACCATAAGTTTTCTCAATTCCGCCTCAGATGCCTCAATTCGTCATTTTCTATATAAATTCATTTTCTCTTGCAATCGTGTGTTCCGAGATCGTGGTACCGCAAGCATTTTCAGACAGGCTGAGTGGCCAGATCAGAACTCGCGATCAATTTTTGAGGTGTTCTAAGTCGAGCCTGCGCCCTCCGATGACCGATGTCTCGCAGGAGGGAAAAGGGGACCAGCTCAAGCCACCTGAGCCCAGTACTGCATAGCGGCACACTTTACCATGGTGGTGGTTTGGAAGTGGAGAACCACTCCCATACTATATAGTATGGTGGTGGTACCTAGAAGGCGGCATTCGTAAAGGTAGGGGGGGGGGGGGGGGCACATGTTGCGAGTTCCGCATCCGCGCTATCAGTTGTCGCCACCATCGAGGCTACGATGGCACACCGCCGACACCAGCAATCGAAGAGCCACCTGAGCCTTTAAATTGCCTACTTTATATGTAAAACTTCAAATCAATTCGCATGAAAAAGGAGTTGCTCGTTAATTTTAACGGGAAGCGTATTGAGCACGAACGCTGAAATGTTTTAAATAATGAAACTTCTTGAATGGGTGACGACGAGCCAGAGTGGGCAGTGAGTACCAGAAGACTGACAGTCGCGCATGCACCATTCGACACCTGTGAAAGTTACGCGGTTATGTTCAAATTAAGCTGCAAGATACTGGTACAGTGAACAGAGTCGCACGACATCATCGCACAAGTGCACGTACTTCAGTGGCACACTCTGTTGACACGGATTCGTGCAGTTCTATGTATATTTTCCTTCAGCGGTGGACAGCTGTACTCTGGATATCTGTGGTGGGGCTGTATATAGCTCGGGCCTTTTTGCATATCAGCGAGTATGAACGATACTCGCCGGTGCATCTCGTAAAACACTACTCACTTGCCCCTCATTTCATGCAAGCACCGATGTCATTAAAATAAAGCGGTTTACTTGCCGCTAGTTTGTATTTGTGGCTCTGCTCGTCCTTACGGCAGCAGTAACCTTCCAAGTAAGTATGCAACATGCTTGTAAGTCTCTAATATCGAAACAGGATGCAATTACATTATGCAAACGAGAGAAATTTTGGGGGTACCTGCCTGTAGCGACCGAGGGAGCATCCGCGATACACGAGCAGACGACGACGGCATGTCGTCTGTTTTTGCCACGACCTACTGTACTCCTGACCTGACCAGCTCGCGGCGTTCTACGGAGACGCCTGCGCCGCCTCTCGTTCCAGACTTCGCCGCTAAGATGGCGCTCGAGTTACCCCACCTGAGCGTCGACGGGTGCATGGGTGCAGAACAACAAGCACTGTGCGAGTACTTTGCTTGTGCGCAGTTCTCGGAAATTTGAGCATATATGCGAACTGTTGCACTGTATCTAATAGCAGGAATGTTCATATGGTACTTCGGCCAACGTTTCAGAGTCTATTTACCAAGGAACCAACAGCACTGTTGCGCCACTGAGATAATCGGTACTAGCTTTTCTTTTCCTGTTATTTCGGTCGCTCAAGCGACAGTTGGTTTAATTTGTGAGTCAATAACTTGTACAACCTTACCGAGCGAAAGCATAGTCGCGAATTCAGCTAATTAGTCATACAAAACGTACGTATTTGTTTACTAAGTGTATAGGAACATTTTTGCGCATGCCAATATTAGACATTTCTCACCTTTTCTACAGACTACCATGGTATGGCTCACGCGGGCGCGTTTCTGGGAACTACACTGTACTGTCATAGCTGAATTACCTCAATCGAAGCAGTTTTGCAAATGTTTTCTTCGCTCCGCAGAGTGCCTGCCCGCACAGGCGTCTCGGCTCAACGCGAGCAGACGACCGCCTAGAAGTGATGTGGGTGGGGTAACTGGTGGCGCCAAAATCCGCCGCCAAAAGGCCCCTAGCGGTAGAAAGAGGAGCTAGCACATGCGCGCTGGCATTCTGCTCGCCGGGCAGGTCAGGAGTACAGTAGGTCGTGGTTTTTGCCGGTCTCCAGCCGCCATTTTGGCGCTTCGAAAGCTTCATTGCAATTTTAAAACGCATTTAACTTTCTAAGCAGTTATGAATTATACAAACAAAAGTTACAGTTCAGAATCTTGAATTGCGAGCATAAAATAGCCAAAACTGTTCAAAGAGTTACCAAAACGACATTTTTATGTGTTCGTGCGAGTGCCTTCAACAGCTAGACGGCGCTGCAATCGCTTCTAAAAATCGTCCCCATTGCTGCTACGGAAATGTCCTGCCCTTGGCATTCGTGCGCGCACTCCTTTCGTCTCTCGCGCTCAACCAACTCGTGCCCTCAGCGCACTGCTACACGATGTTGGGCCGATCTCGAAGACAGTGCACCCTGTGAGCTGCAGTTAACTGCAGGGACTGTAGAGAGTGAGTGTGGGAGTGTGCGTGTAGTTGTGTGTGCGCACGTGAGTTTGTTTAAATCGAAGATGCGGGTTCGATTACAACAGCGGCGTCTGCATTTGCATACCGCAAAATGCAAAGAAAGAAAGAAAGAAAGAAAGAAAGAAAGAAAGAAAGAAAGAAAGAAAGAAAGAAAGAAAGAAAGAAAGAAAGAAAGAAAGAAAGAAAGAAAGAAAGGACTACCTCTTTGGGAAGAGCCTCTCGGCGTGACTTAACGCAGTATCGCTGTTTGACCATCTGCATGGAGCGGAAAGAGCATTGGGATAGGCCCACAAAGGTATGCCGGATTAATACTGAAAACTACAGCAGACAGCCAGATATACACCGTCATACTAGGCATAATCTGTTGAAAGGTTTGCCAGTGCGGCCCTTCATCTTTGATCTCTGTCTTTGTCGTGCCGCTTTGAATTGCCCCGTGCGCAGAAAACAGCTGGAACAACGAATATTAGTTGTGTTCGGATTGTTGGTTTTTATGTGCGAATGTCAGACGACGAACAGGACCTTCGAATCGAGTGGAGGGAAATCGAGTTTATACGACATAAAACTCCTTACGGAGATTGGAAATATGTAGCCAACGCGCGATACGACAGGAATACGGTGAAGAATTTTTTTTTTGTATAATACCCATTACGTCTGAAGTGTGTATGTGTCGTGTGCACTGCTCATTGAGCATCCTCCGCCGTCTTTCATGAGCACAGACATGGTCAGATATTGGCATGCGACTTGATTGCTTTCATTATCATTGTCATTGCCTCTATCAGGAGCTCTAGCACAGTCCTGCGTGCACAATGCCGGCGGAAAGTCCTTCGATAACACGGCAAATGTAGTAACAAAGCTTCGTGTCGCACAAGCTAGTCGGATTGATGGGGCGCAGAACGCGGATCACTTTTCTCGTAAATACGGCGAGTCTGGTTAAATGACAGCGTTCGGGATATCTCCCCCTCCTCTTTCATATCTGGGCGACATTTGTGAAGGTATGAGTAAATCGGCCCAGTTCGTTCGAATGGCTTAGGGCCGGTCCCCACTAGCGTCAAAAACGCGCGCGAGACGCGGCGAGCGCGTACGCGGCACGCGCGCGTCAAGTCCCCACTCGCGTTTTGCGACAAGCGGCCACGAGGCAGTCAAGAACAACCTGACACCGCGACAGCTCCTGTTCCATTCGAAAGGTCTCGCCAAAACGTGAGCTCCAATCAGACGATTTAGTCTTTCGTCGACTATGTATGTCTTTCTAGCGCTACGGCAGGTCATAAATCAAGTTATCGTTACTCAGAAGTCCTTAGCAATGATTGAAAAATGTCTGAATATGTTATAAATTTGTGCTTGTGTATTTTTATGTGTTCGTTAGCAGTGTTTATTGACTTCTTTACAAATGTTTGAAGAATGCCTGCAATCGCTATGAACTTGTATGTGCTGAAATGCCTGTAGACTTGCATGTATACCCACCTGTCAAGATCTGGTAAAAGATCGCAGTACCTATGAATAAATAAATAAATAAATAAATAAATAAATAAATAATAAATAAATAGTGGTTGAATATTGCGATATGGGCCCAAGTCAAGTATCGGGATCACCGCATGATGACACATGTAAGTTTAGCGCACACTGAGCTGCGGCGCCACGCACGCATATCAATACTCCTCCTTTAGGTAGTTCTTTATTAAGGGTAGGGAACATTCTGTAAGCACGATGGAGAAAACCTGTCGCAAAAGCCCTTCTGCTTGCCGGAGGGACGCGGGTTTGATCTGGGGCTTCGCGGTCGAATTTTCGATGGAGGTGAAAATGCTAGAGGGCCATGTGATGTGGTTATTAGTGCACGCTAAGGAACACCAAGTGGTCAAAACTTCCGGAGCCCTCCGGCTTCACAAGCATATTCCTCTTTTCGCATATGAAACCGAAGCCATTATAGCAGCAGAAACTAACGCGTTCATTAGTGCGCTAGTAGGTCTAGAAATTTAGAAGCCCGTCTCCTATAGGCAAAATGGAAGCAGGTGAAGCTCGGCGTGCGCGTTCCCTCTTTCTTTCTTTCTTTCTTCTTTCTTTCGTTTCTTTCTTCTTCTTTTCTTCTTTCTTTCTTTCTTCCTTTCTTTCTTTCTTTCCTGCTTGCTTGCGTGCATTACCTGGCGCTGCGTCTACTCAGATGTAAGGCTGCGCGTCTACGTAGTACCACGATGATTGTTCTTTTAGAACGCCACAAGTTTCACAAGCCAGCCAATACACGCTTCGCTTTAATATCGCGATCCCGGCCTTTTATCTGACAATTAGGTCTCATATTGCTCGTACGCGACCGCCCATTTTGTACTTAGTGCCCTCTGTTAAAACAACATTATTGGGAATTATGTTGATTGTTAGCGCCGCGGTTTCCCAGAAAGCTTGTAACACCCTCGCACTCATTGTGAAGAAGTTTCACTGATGTAAATATCTGAATTACCCATTCAGTTTCACTGCCTTAACTTTGCAGATGCAGCATTTATACAAGACGAATGCCTAGACGAAGCCTTCATGAACTGCATGATGAAAAAGTATATGGACATGGGGATGGCCCTGGGTATAGCAGGAATCGATAAGGCTTATCAAGTCATTTGCACGTAAGTATTATATTAATGTCCTGCATTTAGGAAGGTTCCGCGCACCTTTTTGAAAATGATGCGCAATCACCATCTGTGCAACTCCTTACGGTGTCTTTGTCAAACGCAATCACCCACTTTGGGCCACTTTGGGATTTTGGGCCCTTTATTATTTTTATTATATATAAATGATTTACTGCGTTGCCTTAACTATTCTTCTTGTTTACTTTACGCTGATGACACGACTCTTTTTTCTGAGCACTCGGATTCTGCGACACTCGTGTCCAGACTTAAAGCTGGCCTTAATTCACTTGTTGAGTGGTGCAACAGTAACAGACTATTGATTAATCTTTACAAAACTTGTTTCATGCTTTTTCATTCACCCAACAAAAAATTACCGTTCATTCCCCACCTCTTTGTCAGCTCAGAAGTCATTCCTTTGAGTGATCATACATCATTTTTAGGAGTTATAGTTGACACACATTTGAAATTTCACCAACATATTAATTCTGTTTGTAAAAACATTTCATATGGTATCAGGGCATTGATCAAGTCACATAGCATTTTAGCATCGAAACACTGAAGGCACTGTATTATGCATTCATACACAGCCATCTCAGTTATTGCATTACATCATGGGGTAATTCATATTCAGTGCACATCTGGCCCTTAAAGGTACTGCAAAAGCAAGCAGTGCGACTCATAACTTTCGCCTCACGTCAGACGCCATCACATCCTATTTTTTTTTCAACTTGATATACTACCCGTCTCCGAACAGTATGTTTATAATCTGTGTGTTTTCTTTTTTAAGGTTTTTCACCGCACCCTCGTTATCGACATATTTCCTTCTGTCTTGTTGTGTAATCCAAATAGAACTACATTTGCGGTCTCTAATAACCTCTTGTTACCCAAAGTTCGCACTAATTATGCAAAAATGAGCATTGTTTTTTCATCAATTTCATTACGGAATTCACTATCACGCGATTTGAAAGATATAATGCCCATTCATGATTTTAAAGGATAATTAAAAATGTGTTTATTCATTGTATAACAGCTGCATTTCATTAATTTCGTGAAATTGCTTTCTATATAACCTGAAAGTTCAGTGATGTTCCTGTCACTTGTTATTCCTTGTTCTTAATTGAGTTTTTTCTATTTTATTAGCATAGGAGGTCCCGCCTGCGGTTTGTAACCTTGGGACCTCCTCCTGCATATTTACCTGCATTGTGTTACACTTTTTGTCGCGACTAATAAATATTGATTGATTGATTGATTGATTGATTGACGAGAAATGATCTATATTTACACGCGGATGCGTTTTCCTTTCTTTCACAGCGACTGTCCTTCCCGCTGTCTGTTATGCATGCTATCAGACAGCTCAGTCTGCGCCCTAGCATACCTGAAGATTCTGTAATATTTCCGAGCATTCCACTAACTTCGCCTGCACGACGCGTACAGTTGAGTGCATTGGCGATTGTATGCCAGCAGCAGCAGTAACACTATGTTGCTGTTTTGTGGGGTTTAATGTCCCAAAACCAGCTCTGATTATGAGAGACGCCGTAGTGGAGGGCTCCGGAAATTTCGACCACCTGGGGTTCTTTAACGTGCACTGACATCGCACAGCACACGGGCCTCAACATTTCGCATCCATCGAAATGCAGCCGCCGCGGCCAGGATTCGATCGCGCGACCCTCGGATCAGCAGCCGAGTACCATAGCCACTAGACCACCGTGGCGGGGGCTCTAGAAAGTACCTTGATGTATGTGTACACGCCGAAGCATGTGTCCGCTTATCAGTTTTATCGACGGCGTGCGATTGTACCCGCATTATGTCGTGATATTTGCTTATTCTCTCACCATGGTATTGCCTCATAAAGAGCCAAGCCTACGTCATCCAGAACACATCGACGCCAACGCTGAGCAGAGAGGTACCCGCAGGCTGCAAGGATTACCGCCAGTGTACGGGCAGTAACCCGATGAGACCCAGACGACCAAAGAAAGTCATGAGCGCGGCGGCTACCATGATGGCAAACCCGCTACAGTGGTCTAGTGGCTATGGCACTTCGCCGCAGACACAGATGTCGCAGGACTGAATCCCGGCCATGGCGGCTGCATTTCGATTGGAGCGATATGCCAGAGGCCTGCCGATTTTTCGATGCCTGTGCACATAAGAAACACCAGGTGGACAAATGTTGAGAGGCCCTTCACTGCAGCGTCTCTCATAATCATATAATGGTTTTGAGAGATAAGATCCCAGTTATTATTTTTATTGCAATGACAACTTCCTCACCATCGTCTCCGATCGCGATGTACGAACACAGGGAGCCGCAAATTTCGTTCTTGTGCCCATCATCATAGCGCATCGCTCTTTTTTCTGTTTCCTACTGTGCAGGGAAGCAGGGTAGAGTGCAGTTGCTCAGCCCGATCTCTCTCCCATCCAATGAATTCTATCTATCTATCTATCTATCTATCTATCTATCTATCTATCTATCTATCTATCTATCTATCTATCTATCTATCTATCTCTCACTATATATCAGGCAGCCACCGAATTTTCGCGATTGGCTTTCAGAAGAGTCCACACACTGCCTGGAGACTAATGAGTCATGACTGCTAGCCAGTCTCAACGAACGATACAGCAAACATGAGCTGAGCCACGCCTGCTTCGCCCTTCAAGACAGCGCAGTGATGTGGTTCACTGCCCAAGATTCCACCGTAGGGTCGTCGCACGCTTTTCGCACCAGGTTCTTCGCCACCTTCTAGAACACCATTCGCAAGGAGCGAGCTGAAGCACTTCAGGAAAGCCTCGCACGACTCCCAAAACCATCACGACTTACAGAGGAGGTGACTCGCTCCATCCGGAAAGCGTGCCCCCGAATTTCTCCACTTAAAAAAAGTGAACTTCCTTATTCGAACAGAGAAGCAAAAGCTGTTCGCCCGTCTGATACAGAATTCACCAATAACCGTACAAGACCTTCTCTTGGAAGCGGGCACGATCGATAACACACCTCACATGAGCAGCTGGCAAGACAGTCGCCGTTCGACTCCACCGACGCCCACAACCAAGGATCCTGCTCTGACGACTTGCGAAAAACCTCTCATGCCGATGGTGTGGGAGGAGCTACGAGAGCTGGTACCGCTGTCAAGTGGCTTGTATTGCCGGTACCGTAGGCTAGGAAGTCCACCAGACCCTCCGGCTTGCTGAACCACAGCAGCGGCACCTAGAAGCGATGAGCTACGCCGCTGCTGCGCGCCGAGCTACCGCCCGTCCGCGGCCGCGCCGGGACTAGAGGTAGACAGAACGGCCAACTTTAGCGAGCAGTATCGTGCGACTCCATTCACCGAGATAAATCAATTCAGTGGAGCGGCTCACCGATTCACTTAAATGTCTGGCCTTCCGTATGCATTGTATAATGAAGTTTTTTCCGTACATTACGCATTGCATAGTCATATGGCACAGGTTCTCAGACCTGGTTTTTCGGCGTCTCAGCTCGACTATCCTCAGGCAAGACGAACATTTCCATACGCATAGAAACGGTGCATGCGTGTGGGCGTGCATTGCGCTTGATGACTTACTGATAGCCCATTCTGGCAGAAAATTACAGAATAGTGTCGTTATGAGCGGTGTGCTGAAAATCTTTCGGTATGTAGACGGTCTTGTTTCTTTTTCTATGGTAATTCCGCTGACCACTGCGGCAGAGTCCATCAGTTCTCTGTGCATGTTTGCAAGAACTGTAACAGATTATGGTTCACCAAGAGCTGTCTAAGGACGATCAACTACGCCTCCACGACCTCGAGATAGTTAAGAGTGCTGAGCAAGCCTACTGGGAAAACGGGCCTCGATCGAAGAAAGACCTCCGTCTATCTACATCGCATTATTCCATGTTCGTAAACTTTGCCGTCACATCCAACGAAGAACGCCGTCATCATGTCATGCCCACATTAAGCTGCTTCAAGCTTCACCGGCCAAGTTACAGATCACTGAAGCCTGCTTTTACAAAGAATTCATGTCAGGTTTGACTGAGGTGATCCTATGAGAGGATGGTAAGGGGAGCACACCCTACCCAGACAATGGAAGGGGCAATTCTATTTATGCGATCTCACACACAGAGAAAAGAAGACTGCTGTACTTGCCAGTGTCGGACTTGTTTCCTCGGCATCAATAAACTAAGGGTCTGTTTGGAGAAGAGTGAGTGCTTCTCGCCCTGAGAGCAGGTTTTCAAGAAAGAACATGAAACCCACTTCGTCTCGTGCAATACTCACGTCTTGTGCGCGCCTCTACGTGCGAAAGACGGGTCGTTAAATTAATGACCGTCTGCAACGGCACAGTAACAGCCTTGGAAGGAAAACAGGAAGCAACTTGTTATTACATTGTGCTAACTATTCAAGACAAGACACTCATTATGCGCACATACTGTTACTACAGCGCCTGAGAAGTCTATGACACTTTAGCGATTCACTCCTTTGGGTCTTCCAGAGTAAGCGCACTATCCATGACACCGCTTGACAAGAAGGTTGATTATGTTAGCAAAGGAATATTGCACAGTGATAGGATGAATGAAAAGCATGCGCTTGGGGGCAATGTCCCTCCTCATTTTTTATTCCCTTGTCTAGGAAGCGGTAATACTTGAGCATTCAAGAATAATGCCGTATGTTGGCAGTCAGTGCGAAATCAAGTCTACTTTTGTTATTTCGTGCGTTAACGCCGTTTATTGCAAGAGAATCTCACTTCACGAACGGTACCAATGCTCTGCCTAAATGAATATAGGTAGCGGATGGTGTTTCCAGCGGTTGTTGAGTTGCCTGCGCATTCACATGTGCGCATTGCTTTGATGTTGTTCTCCCCCTCCCATCCCACCCAATTATTTTCTTTCGCTAATAATCTCAAATCTGTATGCTCGTTTTCTTAATTGAGGGCGGAACTCTCTGGACTTAGCGCAATCTGTCCCGTCTGCACAAAAATCATTATCACGAAATCTACAAAATATGGGCGCGTCCACTTTATCGCTGAAGTGGACGGCATTTTCGTGCTCACTTCTCTTGCACTCATGCCTTAGCGTCCTACTAAATAAAGGAGGATGCGTTTCACAGTATGGCAAGGGAGGGGAAAAGAAAAGTGAGGGTAAGGAGGAGGGGACTGAGTAAAGCCTTGAATAGTGTAATTTACCAAGGGGGGGTGTGCAAGGGGACTTAGGGTGCGCATGACGGGAGAGGGTAGCATCCCTTGCAAAAATGCCTGTTAACATTGAGTAGACCACCTATTAGCTTTCTATTGACCGTACTGACAGTCTACACACATTCACACTGTAGTAACACTTGTGCGTATAAAATCTGAAGACCTACTCCTTACTTCAGTATAAAGAATTTTTTAGCTAGAATGTCTCAGGACTTCTGTCTTACTTCTGTGTAAAGAATATTCTAACTACACTGTCTGAAGCCTTCCTTCTTACTTCTGTATAAAGAACTTTTTAGCCACCAAATATCAACACTTCCTTCTTAATTCTATATAAAGAACGTTTTAAATACATCGTTGTCATCAAACCCGTGCTATGATGTACGGGACGCGATCGCCGGAAATAATTCCAAGAACCAACGTCTTGGTTCCCCGAAACAGATCCCACGAAAGCTTGGACAATAAGATTTTTGGTCCCCTTTAGCACACTAGCAAAACGCCAGTAGTGGTTCAAAGACCGAGTCAGAGTCAAGGGTGGTCAAACAATACAAATATATTTTCATCAAATAGGCAGTCACACAAACGTACACAACACGGCTTTCACAAACTCAAAAACAGATGGGTCGCAAAGTTACACAAGGCCAACCAACACGAACAAGCTCATGCACTGCAACAAAGAACAAAACACAAAGGGTCCTATTCACCAAGACACTCGGCGTCTTCTCACTCGAAGCTTGCAGGCGGCCTGTCAGCTGGCTCGGCGTCTGAGTCACGCACGACTTCTTGCTTCTTTTTTTTACTTGCAATTCTTCTACTCTGTCTTTGTCTCTTCTCTACCCCTTGCGCGGCCCGTGTCCGACCGCTTATATAGCCCTGGGAAAGGGCACTAGAATGTTCCGTAGGGCCACGTGACCCAAAGCACACACACAGTTGGGAACCTTCTCGCCCACTCTCGAACCTTCTTCGTTGGGGCGGCGCCTCTTTCTATCTCTCACTGTGCGAGGAGCGTCGGTGTGTACTCTCCGCCTCTGCCTCTCTCCTTACGTCTGTCCCACGCGCGCGCTCGCCGCGATAAAGAAAGCTTCCACAATATTCCCGCTTTTTGTAGACGCGGCGTGACTTTTGAGTGCCTCCTCCGAGCGCCGCTTTTCTTGTTGTTGTTTTGGGCTTTCGACGCCCGGTTTTACTTCGAAATAGGCACTATTTTGTGACACTGCCCCCCACTTTAAGAATATTATGAAATAATATTCAAGGACACACAAAATAGTGCACACACAAGTAAATATACCACACAGAGTTCCACGAGTCTCTCCGACAGTCCATAGTACATAAGTCCACATGAGCGTTTAAACACATAAGTCCACGCACGGAACGTCGCGACACTTTCACAATGAATCGCGCACACACACGTCACATAAAAATACATCACTTGAAGGCTTCACAACTCATCGCGTACACACACGCGTTAATACAATAACACTGAATACATGCATTTTCTCCAAGTTTACAAAACATCTAAGTGCAACACACACACATCGATACATGAGAATTTTGTTTCACTCAACATGAACAACCACAACACATGCAGTTTCACCCTGCGAAAGGACAGTTAAATTCAGGATCTCGAGACTGCCTTTCTCTTACGTCGCTGTTTGTTCTTTTTCTTCCGTGTGAATCTTGGCGTTAGCTGTTGTGGTGAACGCACCTTATCCACTTCTTCGCAACGATGTGCTGGCTCCGATGCGATTTGCAGTTCTTTCTGATCTCTGTCGATATTCGGAGTTTCCTTGCACAGTGTCTGATTCCCATTCTCCGAACTTGCATCAGAAGTTGCGCTGTTAGTGCGCACCCCATCTGACTGTACTTCACTCCACGGTGTCACGGTAGTGGCAGCATCTCGCCATTCGCGAGTGTCCTTCGCTTCGAATGAACCGCGTGTCCACTTCCTTTCAGAGTCCGGCATTACGGAACGCTCAACAGGCTTCCCTTGGAATTGAGCTCGAACTGCAGCTGCTGGTGGTTCCCGATGAGGTTCATTCTTCGGCTCTTCACATCGAGGCTTCGGATCGTTAGGGCCTCGTGCACCTTTGATATTTCCCACGATCAGATCATAAAGTGGGTTCTCCATACACAGAGCCGTAACCATCCCACTCTAGTAGGGGGTTTCCACCTTGATCCTCGCTTCAGGGAGCCTCCTCGCTGTACCATCAATTAGGCAAACAATACCTTTCGCGTCTGTGAGCTCGTGGTTCCGGACCGAATTCCTTCGCACAATGACTGTGCTCCTACAAGTATCCCGTAACACGCTTACACGCTTTCCTGCTACTTTTCCAAAAAGTACTGGCATATTCTTATACAGTGCTCAGGGGCGTGTAGTCGTTATGGCACCAACGATTGGAACTTTCTTTCCGTCTTTAAGTTCCAAGAAGCCTTGGACGTTTTCATCCTCTTCCTGTTTCGGCGGGGCATACACACACGACACCTGTTGAACCTCTTTCACTTCAGTGCTCTAAATGCGGGCAGACCGGTCACAAAGCGTATCAGCTTTGTGACCGGTCTGCCCGCATTTAAAGCACTTCACACTGGGGCGAGAAAAATTTGTTCGGCAGTCACTAGCACGATGTCCCAGCCGATTGCACAGGAAACACCTCGTAACAGGCTTCGGAGGTTTTCTTCTTTCATCAGGTGTCGATGACTTCACGTCTTCCATTCCCTCCCTTCTGATCTTGCCAAGGTTGGTGCCTCCTTGCGCTTCCAAGAATTGGTCTGCTAAATCCAGCATGTCACTGAGAGACTCGGCTTTCCTCAGATAAAGATACAGGCTCGGGTGGCAACTGACGAGAAATTGCTCCTTAATGAAAAGCTCTCTAAGCGCACCGTACTCCTGTTCAATTCCTGAAAGTTCAGTCCACCGATCAAAATAGTGGCTGAGTCGCGCAGCATACTGCGTAGCAGTCTTTCCATCGGCGGGCTTTCCCAACCTGAACTTGTCTCGGAAGCCTTCTACAGTAAATCTGGATCGTTTCAGCAAAGCGGCTTTAACCCTTGCATAGTTGGAGGCATCCGCAGGCGTCAACCTGCCGTACACACTGAGCGCTCCGCCGCTCAAACAAGTACTCAACGCCGCTGCCCATTGCTCTTCCGGCCAATTCTGACTTCTAGCAACAGTTTCAAATCTGCGCAAGTAGCCGTCTAAATCATCCTTTCTCTCATTGAACGCCACAAGCTGCTTGCTTGGATTCAGTCGGAACGAGCACTCTTCTCTTTCCGTGCTGTCGACTCGAACAGGCGCGTCAACGCGCTGTTGCAGTCGGAGACGTTCAAGCTCCAACTCATGCTGCCTTTGCCTTTCTCTCTCAGCCATCTCCGCTTCTCTTTGTCTTTCCCTCTCAGCCATCTCCGCGGCGATCTGACGTTCCTTCGCCTCTCTTTCTTTCATTTGTCTCTCCATCGCTACCCTTTCTCTTTCTTTCGCTCTTTCAGCAGCTTGTCTTCCTCTTTCCGCAGCTTCTTTTTCTTTCTGACTAACCCATTTCCGTAACTCAGCTCCGGTTAGACCCATCTTTTCACCAAGGGCAATCAATTTCTCAAGATCCATGGTGCCCTTCCACAATATCTAGCCGCGTGCACAAACAAATATCCGCCTATACCTCAACTCTCAAAATATTCTCTGCACACAGGTTAGCGAGAACGTGGTGCAACACACAATATCGTATACGCCAGCACGTACACAACCCAAGGCTCGTCCTCCGTACTTTGAACACACTTAAGCGCCAAAGAAGTCCTAGTCGCGGACGCCAGAAATATTGTCACCAAACCCGTGCTATGATGTACGGGACGCGATCGCCGGAAATAATTCCAAGAACCAACGTCTTGGTTCCCCGAAAAAGATCCCACGAAAGCTTGGACAATAAGATTTTTGGTCCCCTTTAGCACACTAGCAAAACGCCAGCAGTGGTTCAAAGACCGAGTCAGAGCCAATGGTGGTCAAACAAAACAAATATATTTTCATCAAATAGACAGTCACACAAACGTACACAACACGGCTTTCACAAACTCAAAAACAGATGGGTCGGAAAGTTACACAAGGCCAACCAACACGAACAAGCTCATGCACTGCAACAAAGAACAAAACACAAAGGGTCCTATTCACCAAGACCACGGAGAAAGAAGTGACCAAGACACTCGGCGTCTTCTCACTCGAAGCTTGCAGGTGGCCTGTCAGCTGGCTCGGTGTCTGAGTCACGCGCGGCTTCTTGCTTCTTCTTTTTACTTGCAATTCTTCTACTCTCTCTTCGTCTCTTCTCTACCCCTTGTGCGGCCCGTGTCCGACCGCTTATATAGCCCTGGGAAAGGGCACTAGAAGGTTCCGTAGGGCCACGTGACCCAAAGCACACACACAGTTGGGAACCTTCTCGCCCACTCTCGAACCTTCTTCGTTGGGGCGGCGCCTCTTTCTATCTCTCACTGTGCGAGGAGCGTCGGTGTGTACTCTCCGCCTCTCCTCTCTCCTTACGTCTGTCCCGCGCGCGCGCTCGCCGCGATAAGAAAGCATCCACAATCAGCTTCAATATTCCTGCTTTTTGTAGACGCGGCGTGACTTTTGAGTGCCTCCTCCGAGCACCGCTTTTCTTGTTGTTGTTTTGGGCTTTCGACGCCCGGTTTTACTTCGAAATAGGCACTATTTTGTGACAATTGTCAAATGGCTTCATTCTTACTTCTATATAAGGACTATTTTAAATGCACCGTCAAATTGCTTCAGTCTTTTTTTATAAATAATTTAAGCACACCATCAAATTACCTCCTTCGGACTTTCGCATAAAGAACTTTCTTTATCTAAAAGTAAAAAGTCATAGAACTTTTAACCTGTACACTGAGCGATTCTTTGATATTTCCCGCAGGACATCTTGATGATTGCAGCTGCACGTTGCCAGAACACGAAATACACGTCACCTACAAGTGCACCTGAGCTAACTTGTTCGCAACCCCTAGTGTAAGCTGCCTTTGCACTTAAAAATAACATGCGAGATTGTAATCAAACTTCCATCTGTCATGATAACTAGTATAATTGAGAGAGCCCGCAAGCATTGTTCTAGTGGGAACTTCCAACGTCTTTCCAGACTTTCACCTTCACGTATACTCTCTTTGACCTGCAGTTCAAACTAACAGATGACACACTTTGATACGGCCGTCTTGCACAAAGATTCAGCACT
The DNA here is from genome assembly GCA_013339685.2 of Hyalomma asiaticum. NCBI lineage: Eukaryota > Metazoa > Arthropoda > Arachnida > Ixodida > Ixodidae > Hyalomma > Hyalomma asiaticum. The sequence goes on along the minus strand of CM023482.1, from coordinate 43,606,293 downwards.
CACCCCAAAATGGTCCGAGCTGACCCCTAAACGTTCGGTTTTTTTTGCGTTTCAAGTAAAAAAAAAGAAAAGAAGAAGGGGCCTACGCTGGTGCCATCTCGTTTCAACACTAACATTGTTTTGCTTAACCAGACAGATTTGTGGCATCTCTTAACGTTTAATATGTGCTTTGCTTGCTGGAAAAAAAAAAGAAAGAACAACATAAAACAGGAACCACAGTTCATATTGCTACCAGCACAGAGCAGTGAATTGCTATTGCACATAACATGGCACATTCTCGTAATGAGTTAATTGCGCGGCTTTCATATTTCTCTAATTCCCGCGGATTCCCTTTTCGTAACCACTGCCACATGTTTAATGCTTAATGTAATAATGTTTAAAGCTTTGTGCAGACTGAATTTTTCCGAGCGTTTGCTTTGTGGCTCCCACGCTCATAAAATACATGGCTAGCTCTTTTCCTTGTGTGTGCGCGTAAATAAACGCATGCGTGTAGCCGTCAAGCGTGGCAAGCGCACTTGTTTCAAAGATGTCAAATAATTCTGCCTTCTCAGAGTGAGAATGCCGAATTATAGTAATGGTAGCAGCAGCAGTAATACTGCATGTGAAGCAAAAGAAAAAAAAACGCGCATCGAAGACTTCGCGGATGTTAGTTTTCCACAGCAATGGTAAAACCACGGTCCTTCAAAACGACCTTCCAAACCATGCTGAAAGGCACGCCACGCTGGCACCTGCTGCTTGCACGAAAGTCCTGAACCAGCCCTACTAGTTTGCAAGAGGGAGCATGTCTGGCCGTCCCCCCCCCCCAATGCGGTTCCTAGATTATCCATTGTGCTAAAGCTCTCCATCCACTGTTGGCGCGCAGCGAGGAAAGGGGTGTTGAGAGAGGGAGAACTGCGTGCCCGTGCTATGTCACTGGTCTGGCAGTTTTCCGTCGACATGCTGAATGCGCCGTGTGTCGGGGATGCCGGCCCAAGCCGTCGAATTTTTCGACATGTGTGAGCTCCTGGATATATTCTTCGACATGTGTGAGTGCCTTGATATGAGTGGCCCAAAACTATGCGGTGTGGCCCAAAGGCGAAGCCATTAGGATGTGCTTTAGGCAAGAAAACGGACACGTGGCACAAGCCCTCCACTGTTTCAGTTTGAGTTTATTCAACCACGTGACAAGTACATGAAAAACACATTGTATACGCGGTTTGGCGCAAAGGGAAAAAAGCTGCATGTCACAGCTTGACTGGCCCCTTCACCCAGAAAAAAAACCTAATTACAATATTAGAAAATATTACAGGCAGCGAAAAGTGACAATACTAAAATGACGCGCATGTGGCCCATGGCAGCAAATAATAAAATGGTAACTCCGCAATACATACAAAAACTATTCATAACAAAGCAATGTATTACCGAATGAAACTAAAGAACCATAACAGAAATCATTCAACATTCATGAACAACACAATCAGCACATCCAATTTAACATATCGGTTTTAGACAATATACGCAGATTATCAATTGTTAATTTCCATTTGTTCATCACACTTGGAAGACGGTAATGTAGCGTTTCAAATCCATAGTTAGTGCGAGGACATGGTACATGCCAAGCCTCCGTATACCGAGTGACTCGACTGGCAGGATTAGGTTGCAAGGCGGCCAATGTGCGTAAAAGGGTACTTCCTCTGCGTATTTCTGATTTAAAAGTTGATAGAAGCTGGTATTCGTAGTAACTAGCGATTCTTAAAATTCTATACCTTGCAAATATTGGAGCAGTGTGTGCGTTATAGGATACACCTTCAATACATCGCAAGGCATTTTTTTGTAGCACGACCAGGTCATTTAATGATGCTTTAGAGCCTGTAGACCAGACCAGATGACAGTAATGTAAATGGGATGAAAAAAGAGCATTGTATACTAAGATTTTTTGTTTCACAGGTAGTATATTCTGGCATCGACGCATCACGCCTAAATCTTTACAAAGTTTGTGACTGATGTGCTCGGTATGGTGATTCCATGCCATATGTTCATGAAAATGGACGCCGAGAGCTTTAACTGTTTGAGAAAGTTTAATTTCGGCGTTATTAAGTATTAGTTCGTGAGACTTTTCAAATGATTTGGACTTCGCACGGAACAGTACAGCCTTGCTTTTAGAGCAATTAATATGTAGAGAATTTTCCACAGTCCAGGCATATATTTTATTTAGTATTTCATTAGCAGAAACTATGAGGTCATCAGCAGCTTCTCCAGAAACAAATATACTTGTATCGTCCACATAGATTACATATTCTACAGAGCTGTCAACACGTACAATATCATTGATAAAAATATTAAATAATAGAGGTCCCAAAATGCTACCTTGAGGTACACCATTCCTAACGTTCGTGGCTGATGATAGCTGTCGGTTTATTGATACACATTGTGTCCATTTGATAAGCAGCTTCTTATTAAAGCTAAAACTGTACCGCGAACGCCATAACAGTGAAGTTTTTCTAGCATAATATCATGGTTTATCCTATCAAATGCTTTGGAGAAATCTAGGAATATTCCTAGCGTAAGTTTTTTTGCTTCTATATTTCTTAGAATCAACTTCTTTTGGTATAGTAAGGCACTTTCAGTTGAGAGGCCGTGCTGAAAACCGAACTGTGACGACGTAATAATGTTGTGTTTGTTAAAGAAATTAGACAGTCGAGCGAAATTAAGTTTTTCACACCCCTTAGAGAAGATTGGCAAAATTGAGATCGGTTGGTAATTTCCTAAATTGCTTTTGTCCCCACCCTTATATATAACTGTTACTTTAGCGTTTTTCATCCTCTGAGGAAACAGCCCAGTCGTGAACACGAGATTGTAAATATGGACTAAGCACGTGCTTGCGAGGTCTAAGATATGTATTATCGGTTCTAATTTTAAGCCATCTATGTCCTCACTTTTACTCATCTTGAAATGCTGAAAAACGCTGATGACCTCTTGCGTGTCTGTAGGATTAGCAAACACAGAATTATCTGATGGAGGAGGCAAATAACCTAATGAATCACAATTATGACTGCTGTCAACTAGTGAGGTAAAGTACTCATTAAATTTGTTTGCTAGTACTGCACCTTTGCATATTTCATTATTGATCACCAACTCACTAATATCATTAGTCACTTGTTTGGTAGATATAATAGCATTTAGTTTGTTCCATAACTGCTTGCAATCGGTGACACCGTCGAACATCTCGAAGTGATGATCGCGTTTAGCTTGCTTTTGTAGTTTTGTGAGTTTATTTCTGTATACCTTAAAAGCTTTAAATTTATCCGGGTCTCGCTTTATCAGAAACTCTTGATACAACCTATTTTTTTCTTTTATCATATTGAGTATGGCGGAAGAAATCCAAGGTTTACGAGCTCGTTTTGGTCTCTTTAAATCCTTGTAAGTAAAATGTTTTTTATACACAGAACATAGTGTATCAATAAAAATATCATAAGCAAAATAGGCAGAAGAACTAGATAGGACGTTGTTCCAACTTAGAGTGCTGATTTCACCTCTAAAAGAAGATAGCGTTTGTGGACTAATTTGTTGAACGTGAACGGCAGGAAGGATTTCACTCCTTACATTGAATGTATTTTCCAGAATGAGATATATGGGCAAATGATCACTTATTGGAGCCCGTAGGACGCCTGTTTGTATCGTATTGCTTGTATTATTTGTGATAAACAAGTCTAATAGAGTAGAAGTGGTATCAGTAATACGTGTTGGAATGGTAATTACATTTTTAAAGAAAAAGGAAGCAAGCAGGTCTGAAAATCTCTTCTGTTTATGTGTGTTGCTACACATATCTGTGTTAAGATCACCTCCCAGCACTAATGTGTAATTAAATTGGTTGACAAGGGTAAATATGTTTTCTAAATATTGAATAATTCATTCAATATTGCTACTTGGAGGCCTGTACATTACAACAAAAATACAGCTTTGATACTGTAAGGTTAACGCCTCAAGGTCATTGGTGCACAGAGACAAATCTTCATGATACTCATACGTTATTCCAGCTTTGACATGTAAACATACACCACCACCAATTTTCGATTTTCTATTTTGGTATACAGCATTATAACCGTCGATACGAAAGACGCCTGTTTCACTACGGTACCAAGTTTCTGTCATCATAATAACGGAGAACAAGAAATTGAACTCATCAAGAAATAAGAGAAAGTTTTCTTCTTTGGGACGAGCTGACTGCATGTTAATGTGAAGAAACGTCAGGGGCTGCCTATGGCGGCCACTTACATACGAGTTCAATTCAGATACACTGGAATACATGGCCATTACTCACAGCAGAAATATAGGTCTACTATTAAGCTAGACTACTTTAGCCAGATCCGCTTCAGAAGTTACATGCAAAACAGGTGTCCTGTCTGCTTTCCGCATCAAGATTCTGCCCTGTGATACATATACATATTTCCATTCCTTTTCACGCCTTGTTTGCCGTGCCTTACTGAGGAGAACCTTCATTTCCATGCACAGGTGTTCATTTATATACACAGGGTTACTGTTTTCAAAGCCGTGACGAGTACTGTTTTAGGCCAAGATCACTGCAACCTGCATACAGCAAAGACAAGGCCAAGTGGAACTACTTCTGCGTCTCGTTGGACTTTTCTTATATCTTCTGACCACGCATGAACTATTTCCCGTCTTCTTGTATGTTCTGTTAGTGTGATGCGCTTGAATATTTTCTTTTGCTCACATATTTCTATTTGTTTTCAATCGAAGATGCTCACGTGGTAAGTTTTCCTACATAATTCCTCGTATAATTCTCTTCGTTGATATACCTTCACCCTAGCAGTATGCACGCGTGTATCTCGAAATGCTGATTTCGAAGCCTACCTGACAGCACATATTGCTTATGATACAGTGCCACATGTCTGTAGTTGGTAGTAAATTGCTACCGGAATGAAGTTTCAAGTTAAATGACACTGTCTTTTTGTCTTCTCTTCTATCAATTAATGAAATTTCTTACAGTTGAAGTACTCGTGAACAAATCATACTTCTATGCGAATGTCTCTGTGAGGCTAAAGCATATCTGCTTATTTTAATCATCTATTTACCTAGCCACCTCGTGCTAAGTAGAGGCTGCTTTACGTTGCCTATTTTAAAGGTTACTACCTAATGCGCTTGTCTATTGTTCTTACTGCTGTGTACCAAGAATAATAGATTATTCATTTTGCTACACCTTCATATGTATTTTGTTTACGCTTGGTTGTACAACTTGTTCACACATGTCGACACAAGCTGTGACGGGGTAACATATCTTGGTAGACCATTCTGATAACCTGAACAGTGTGTGCATGAACATGCCTCACTAGATATATTAACCAATTGTTAAAAGAGTATACTGAGACAAATGCTAGTAGAAGATCCACAGAAAGCCTACAAACATACATGCTTTTGGCAGTATGTTCCTAAAGCGTCAAAAGAAAAATGTTCATAGGGCACTCGTAAGAAGTAAGCAGACAGCCTATGAAGAAGGATGGTCATGTGGGCGAGTTGGAACTGAATAGGCATATTGATGGTCAGCGCGCAACACCAGGACAAAAAGAAGGAAGGGACACAAACCACAGCGCTGTCTCACAACTAACTTTTATTTAGGAACACACACATATTTAACAGCACTGACCACACGCACGTGATCCCATGACGCAGATGGAAAAGTGTGCAACAGAATATGAATAACGTCGTTAGAACCAAAACAACATAAGCTACGTGATGAACTGATTCAAAAATGAAATTTCCCTGTCATGCAGGTTATTCATATTCTGTTGCACACTTTTCCATCTGCGTCATGGGATCACGTGGGTGTGGTCAGTGCTGTTAAATATGTGTGTGTTCCTAAATAAAAGTTAGTTGTGAGACAGCGCTGTGGTTTGTGTCCCTTCCTTCTTTTTGTCCTCGTGTTTCGCGCTGACCATCAATAAGCCTATGAAGACGCGTCTATGTTCCAGAACGCCAAGAAGCAGTCGGTAAAGAAGTACACAGACCTTTGGTAGACATTCTGTTGGTTGTTGGTAGGTTCTAGTAACAATTGTCTGTAGACAGCCAAGTTAATGTTTCTATAATTTTGTGTAAGGGATACCGCATGTTGTGGGCACGATGATTGTGGTTCGGTTAAGGCAGTCGCACGAATTTCAGCAGCTCATGTAAGGAGCACGGCTCAGCGTCCGTTATGATACGGGAAAGGGAGTGAAAGGTATAGAAACGAGAAAAAAGCCGTAGCGCAGCGCTATGGAAATTTTTTACCACCTGGAGTTCTTTAACGTGCACTGACAACACACTGTACTCGGGCCTCTGACAATTTTTCCTCCATCTAAAATGCGACCGCCGCGGCTGGGATCTAACTCGCCTCTTTGGGTGGCCGCCAAGCGCCATAACTACTACACCGCCCCGGCGGCGGGCAGGTATAGTGTAGCAGAGGATGGGAAAGGCAGGTGACGGTCAGGAGGATGGGACCCAAATCTCGTAACGTGACGTCACAACTAGTCACGTATCATGCTACTGGAAAAGCCATGTAATAGCCAGTGACGTTACAAATCACATGACTTTGTTGAACTTGTAGAAGCCGGACGAATCTAGGCAGGCCCACAACCTCCCCTCTTCGTCCATCCTTCCGCCACTAGGCAACATGCCCACATTTTCTACGGCCTGCTTCTTCTGGAGTATTCCCCATTTAGAGCATTTTCATTTACACCTATTGCCTTGTTTAACATGCACTGTTCTTAAATTATTATATGCCTATTTTATGAAATCTTTCTACATTTCCTTATACGTAAAATTTCTATCAAGTTCCCCTCCATCAACTCTCATGTGACCATGTATGGTACTTTAAAATAAGCAAATAAATAAATAAATAAATAAATAAATAAATGAGCTTAAGTTCCAACTTTTTTTAATTTCAATGTTATTTGTAAGCCACTGTTCTTCATCATTTAATGCAGGAGACGCTACCTCCAAATTTCATTATTCTGCAAGTTTCCTTCTCGCGATCGCTGTCCCCATGTGTGGCGGGTCTATACACAGACTACCCCGAAATCCGGGCGTCCTCGCTGAAAATGGGCCGTTCCGCATACAAATAATTTCATATCTTCCATACGAAGTCTCCACGTTTTCCATATATTTGCAGTATAAATTCCATACCTTTCTATATGGGTCTTGCGGATACATATGGAATTATTGGAAGGACCATACGGAACGTTTCAGTAGGGGTCAGCGGCAAATTCTCGCTATCTTACCTCGTTATTGAATATTTATTTTCCATTTTGTATTTATTCATTACTGGCACCTTTCGTATTGCTCCGTAAAGCCCCTCGGTGAATTGCTCTAGTTAATCTTCAGCGTACACTGCTGATAAATTCCCACAGCCCGGCAGACGAGAATTTCCGCTTGGTTATTGCATGCTGCTGATATATAAGTAGATAATTATTAATGTTTCAATATGAATTATGGGGCAAAAGTAAATTAAAGGTGGATATCCCAGGCTAATTTGCTATACAACTCTGCCACTTGTGACGTATTCTACAAACCTTTTTTGCTAGGCGTACATCTTATGAAGTGTACACTTCCCGGGTGAGAATCAACATCTAGGATGAAGGAGCGTACCCTAACCATTTGGTAAAATGCGTTTTCTTTTATCCCGATTACCTTGAGCATATCGTTCTTCATTTTGAACTTGTTTAATGTCATGCGACCTTGTTACACTTCTTTATTTTTGAGATCGTTCTTGAGCAAAATGTTTTGTGTGCATAATATAAGGTGCGTAGCCTTTCTATCCTTCCTCTTTGCAACCTGGCTTCGGTCAGCGTATAACATATGCACATAAATGCGCTAAAAAAGCCTTTGTAAGGTGTTTCGAGCTGTTTAGCTCATCCAATATTGCGGAACTACGCTGTTGAAAATAAACTGCATTCACTTAATAGAAATGTATAAGAAACAAGGAATGCGGAGGACGATTACTGCATTCATCCAGAATTTGCAATGCGGACATACTTATACCGGGCGTGTCCATTTATCTCTGGTTCCTCTCGTGGTAGGAGAGTGTTCTTACCAAAGTTTAAGTCATTATGAGCTCATCAACAAAAATTGTGAAGGAACCTCTACGGCCTATGTGTATTCAGCTCGCAAAAAGAAGGAATGGGAACGATACGTTGATACATGTATATGACTGCAGGGGGAATAAACAACGTTGCGCCGTCATGAACCCTCTCCCAAACTGTCCCCAGGAGAAGAAAATGGCACTAGAGTTTGCAGAGAGTTCCACGGCGGCAGCATTCGACATCGTGTGCGAGAACCAGGGAGAACTTTTGAAGCGTAAGTAATAATGTCTTCATTGGTAGCTTGTTTATAGTGATTAGCTGTAACATATACGTCGTAGCCAACAGAATCATACTTTCGTCATTGGCTTCTGCATTTTTCGCTTCCGAATGTCCCTCCATCTGGCTTTCACAGGAAGGATCTTATGAAGATGGGACACGGATCAATCCTCCAACTTCCGTTTTTATCCAACCTATGTTTGTATTTGCGCGTATTTGCAACGAAGACCGAGTCTCCTGTGCCATTTGCTGCAATATACGAGGACACCTTGAAGTTTTTTTTGACGACTACCTGCTTTCAGGGCACATTATAACGCCCAATAAAGAAAAAAACCAGCGTTTGACTAGGTCTTTCGAAGAGCAGCAATGTTCCCACCCTCCTGCGTCAGTAGCGTTGTACTTTACCTGTGTTTCAAATTTATTACCATATTTCATGCTTAGCTAGCCCCGCTCCAGCTGGACAACGTATTCATGCGACCTAAAGGCTTTGCTATCTTTCCTACGCAAGCGGCATAGTCGCTCTGCTTTGACTAGTTATGTCCTTATCTTCTCCTTCTTCAGGAATTGCTTGTGTGCGTCATGATCGTAACTTTCAAAATTTAGAATGAAATATGCCTTTATTGGATCCACAATGCTGTATTCCAAGGGTCACCTTGGCTTATAGTAGCGTATTCTGTGAGGTCGTGTGAAACTGTGCGTTATTGCACCGAAAGTCAAGGGATTGACTCCAAAGGGCTAGATAGTCTCATATGTTTGTGTTCTTGTTACAAATGTGACCCACTTGTAATTTCTCCTTCCTTATCGCCCTCTTGACCCACCCACATGCCGGCAGCGCTGGCCTCTATGCTTCTAATCGTAACCGCGATGCCTTACTAGCGACCCTCCGCAATCTCTTCGCGTCTTCTAGAGTACTGTGGCACTTCGATCCCAATGGATCTACCCAAGTTGACGCGTGTACCAAAGGCATCGGCCGTGTGTCACTCTCGTTCAAGACAAAGACGGCGGTGACAAGTGTGTTATTGCATGTCTTAGCACTTCACTGACACAGGCTGAGGTAAATTAATCCTTGACTGAGTAGGAATGTTTTGCTTGGCACTTATATGATTCCTAGGCATTTCGATATTTACTTTGATGGGCTACAGTTTCAAAGCGCAACTGACGTACTTGTTGAAAGACTCGACTGGACGCCTCCCTCGGCTGACACGCCTATTAGAATGCGAAATTTCCCCTTGTGAGGCAAAAAAATCAGGTGTTAATATTGTGTATAATTTTCGGACGAATTCTTATTCTATTTACGTGACAACTTCCCCGTATGATTCTATATCTCAGCATCACCGCAATGCCCACCAAAGAGTGCAATGAAAACTGTATAGCTTGTATGCTTGCAGTTTGATCTCATCACGTACCTCAGTCAACCGAAGCTCTCTTTGTACCTAGCACAATTATCGTCCCTTCGTGAAGTCTTGTGCGGGTTAAAATACTTAACCACTGCCGTATTCGGTTGCCCTTTGACTCCCGTCATCTGCGTTCGTACATGTACATTGCGCTCCACTTTGATGGTAGTGAGTTCAAGGTATGCAGGGCCCACGTGGTGTTGGTGGTGCGTGAGAATACTTCAAAGCGCAGAACGATTCCCAGTACCACGGTGTACCATTGCCGAAAACTAGGAACAGATGCCGGCTCCGCGGAAAAGAAGCACAGAAGAGCCCACGCAGGCCAGCGGGGGCGCTGTCGGGGGACAGTGCAGCCTCCGCGCTGGTAAAAAAAGAAAGGAGGAAATAAAGAGTTGAATGGGAAGCGAGCCGTGTAGAGAGAGCGAAGCGACGCACGACGCCCGGCATCAGTCACAGCTTGACATCAGTACGCGTCCTTTTCTGCCGCTCCGCCAGATGCGACCGAAGGATGCTTTTGTGTGCAACCGCATTCGGGTTACAATTATGGTTCTCGAAGCGTGGAGGGTTTTGGCGACGAAGGTCGTTAAAATGAAAGGATGATGACAGGCCGAGATGAAAACTGACATATCTTTACTGGACAATATTCTCACGCGGCAAATATTCTCACGGCTGTGTGGCGGGTTCTGGAAAGAGACGTGGTGCGCAGGTAGGATAGCTCGAGCAGGGCCTGCAGCGCCGGCGGTCGTCTGGGCTAAGACACAGGCGACAACGTAGAGAGAGAGGGAAATGACGTGTGTTGCGCGGTGAGCCTATCCCCTCGGGTGTTGTAGATTGTGACGTATGTTTGACCAATGCCGTGTGTGTCGTAAAAGTGTTTGTGCGATTGGTTTGTGTGATGCCAACCCCCAAGTGTGATTGGTTTGTTGGGGGACTCTTTGTCGAACCGAGGGTTGAAGTGACGACGCCTGGGATGTGAGGAGAGAGCGGAGGTTCGGGCTTGGACCCGGGCAGACGCCTGAGCGTGCAATAAAGCTTCTCTTTACCGGGCAACGGCTCCTCCTTCGCGCTACCATCGAGTACTCGAGCCATCGAGGGGCGCCGATTCGAACCTTCAAACACCTTCCCTCCTCAGCTAGTGTTGAAGCTAGTGGAGTTTGGGGAAAGGAAATCAACTATGGTTATTGAAGACACACGCTTCTTTCTTCGCCATAGATGTTAGTGGGACAGGGTGAGTCTATATTTTGCCATGTCTTCGATCATTCCCAACGTGTCGATGCCAGATTACAACCCTAGAGGGTACGGCTTGTCCTCTACTACCTCTACTGTTCCCTGTAAGATATTTCGACTGTGTTCAGCTCAATTTTCCATTTTTGGTAACAGCGCCCTTACTGATCTGCGTTGAAGTCCGCACAGGCACGCATCTCTTTTTACACTGAGGCTGATAGCGGCTACGGACATTGGCGCTGGAAACAATCGCCACCAAGTTTGGTCACGGTGGCTAGCCCATAACAGCTTACGTTGTAAAACAAAGCATGTAAGGTTACTCGACGGGTCCCGAAGGAAGAAGTGAGAGCCGCTGAACCCTGAAGCCTCGCCTGTGCTGTTGTCACGTTGAAAGTACGAGCTAGCGTGCCGGCCTCCTTGTTCTTCGCCGCACGCCGTGGCCGCGGATGACAAGGCCCTCGAGAAGCATGCCGTCTAAACCATCAACAGAAATTCCAGCTTTGTTCCTAACAGCGGAGTTTGGGGACTAGCAATGTACAATGTCGTATATGACGGTCACACAAGATGAGAAACGAACCCACCATTGCCATGGGCCCACTACCCGCAGTCTTGCCCTCAGCACACTCTACATTATAGTGAGTATGCGAAGGACAATACAGAAGGAAAGAATATCACTATCACTATCGCACTGTTCTCGAGAGTGGTAATGATATTTGTGCATGATAGCTATAGTGAACTTGACATCCCTGCCAGTTACGTCACAATTAACGATAAAGGCACAGTTCGCTCTTCCCATACTGTTCACAACGTGCAACTGCAGCTGAATTTTTAGTAACATTAACACCGGTGAACAGTGGTGCTACTCTTTCAGTTATGAGAGCTGATTTTAAAGTCCCTTCACGCCGTAAAGTCGTACTATTGTGGGCGCTAAGGCGACAGCGTTCTGTAGGCGTGAATGGCGACTCGTATGCCGTTGTAGCAGTTGGTTTTGTTGTCCAAACATATACGGGCCCGCGCCCACAAGGTGGCTTAGGTCAAGAGTTGACTAAGTTTAATTATTACTTCTTATTTCGGAATGTCTGATAATAGCTGACAGTAAAAAAAAAAGACAGGCCGCCCTGTGCTCTTTTCCCGCTTTTGTATGTTTACTATTTCATGAACAGCCCCGGCACGGTGGTCTAGTGGCTGTGGTACTCGGCTGCTGATCCGAGGGTCGCGGGATCGAATCCTGGCCGCGGCGGCTGAATTTCGATGTAGGCGAAATGTTGAGGCCCATGTGCTGTGCGATGTCAGTGCACGTTAAAGAACCCCAGGTGGTTGAAATTTGCGGAGCCCTCCACTACGGCATCTCTCATAATCAGAGCTGGTTTTGGGACATTAAACCCCACATAAAATAGCATATTTCATGTACACATTTGCATGGTTAGCTTTTGCATGTACAGACAGGTATTCACCGTTTCTTTAAACCAGCCCTCAGAAAAACGCGTTTTCTGAGGCTGCCGTTGATCGCTAATAACGAGTAAAAATGGATATCAGATATTCTTGCGAATTAAGTTTTGGAGCGCATTTTAATATAGAGTTATGAGTGTTCGCGACTTGTTGGCTTCTCTTTCAGTGTTCTTGTAGCAAATGCTGTCTTCCTAAGTTACATGCGTCATTGGAGGGCCCTTTTAGGGTTCCCTACGGGGAATCTCAGCTAGGTCTGTGTCTAAATTGTCGAAGTGGTGAACGTAAACCACAGCTTTGCTGCACACCCATCTGATACATACCGCCTCCACAAAAATATGCGTTGCGTGCAGTGTCTAATATGGTAACTAGTGTACTGTAATTATCTTTGTACGTATCCAGCGGGTTTTTTAGGGGCGAAGCTCCTTGTACCGTGGGTCTGTCCATCCTCCGTTTGCAGTAGCCACCTCTAGTTCGTGAAGTGCTCACTAGATGGCGTGATGCCACTGCGGTGCTCGCTTCATTCATATATATGGGAACGCGTAGTATGGGAGTCTGTCTGTCTGTCCACCCGTCCGTCCGTACGTCCGTTCGTCTGTCTGTCTGTCTGTCTGTCTGTCTGTCTGTCTGTCTGTCTGTCTGTCTGTCTGTGCGTCCGTCCGTCCGTCGGAGCGCTGCGGTGCTGCTTAGCTAGTACGTGAACTGATCAATAGATGGCGCGGAGGCGCTCGCAGCGTGCTCTAGTGTGATAGGAGAGCGCTAGATGGCGACACACAGTGTTTGTCACGTCTTTGATGATGTACTGGGCAAGATTCACGGAAGATTCACGGTTTTTACCGATGAACATCCGGAGATTCGCACACTCATCATCATTCACTGCGTGGATATGCGTGGATTTTTTTTACAACGCCGTCGTTAGCGTTCACTTTTTTTATTATTATGGGATGCTGTCTTGTAGAGGAATTTTATGTTACATGTAGGTATTACTGCGGTGCGAATTCTTAAAATGGCTGGTAAATGTGTGCGCTGCTTACATTCACTGTTTCCATTTATCAAACGTCCCGTTTTTGGAAATTAAACAGGCGATATGCTTCATAAAAATCATATGTGAGCGCTGGGATAGAAAATGATGCTGTGACTGCGCATCACAGAGATTTGTTGTTGTTTTTTTCGAGTTGCTACCTTCAGTACTGTCACAAAGGGTCCAGTAGATGAGCAATACGGACGCATAAGAAAGTATTTGAAGATCCTTTGAGATAATCTGCCGTATGCGCAAAAACCTGGATATGAGATGTCCCGGGAAGAGTTGTAGCATAAAAAAGGCAACATAACGCAAAAATATATTTTTCAAGTAGGCCGTACCACAGTAACAAGAGCATCAACTGACTCCAAAAAATGCGCCACGTGCCACCACAAATGCAAGAGACGAGACAGGCTGCAATACAGGTTGAGCTGGTGTAGCTGTAAAAACGAAATATCTACGAAGTGAATGCTGATGATGGGGCGAAGCACAATGCATCGGATCACGCATTATCAGTGAAATGACTATTAAACGATTATGATGTTTATTGTTGTTGTTGATAACGCCTTGGATTCCTGTTATTCTTTAGTATAACGGCTCGGTAGTCGGTCAAGACGAGGTCGAGCGGTTCCTCGTCAAGGAGTTGCAGAGGAAAGTTGGCAAAGACTAAGACAATGCACTACCTCTTGTTGGTTGTGGCGTGTTACCTCTGGGAAACGAGCTTTTGGTTATATACGCATTGCCAGTATTTCAGGTTTAGACATCTCCCTCCCCTCCATTCGCCAGATTGCCGCTTATGTATTGATGATGATGATTGTGGTTCGGAAAGGACGCTAATTTCTGCAACCCACGCAGGGAGCACGGCTAAGCGTTCGTGGGAGTGGGGGAAAGGGAGTGAAAGAGATAGAGAGGAGAGAAAGGCCGTAGTGGAGGGCTCCGGAAATTTGCACCACGTGGCGTTCTTTAACGTGCACTGACAACGCACAGTACACGGGCCTCTGGCATTTTCAACTCCATCTAAAATGCGATCGCCGCGGCCGAAATCGAACCCGAGTTTTTTGTGTGACTACCGAGTGCTGTAACCATTAAGCCACCGCGGCGGACCCGCTTATGCATTCAGCAACTTCGTGAATATGTGACACGAGGTGTTACACCGATTCCTATGACAAAGTGATCAACCACATTTCAGGGGCGAAGCACCTTAAGGTTTGGGTCTGTCCGTCCGTTGTAGTAGCGTGTTACTAACTAGAACGCGCTACTAGGAGGGTGCGTGTGGGAGGCGCGCCCTCGGCGCGTGCCTCCCGGCGCGAGAGCTCTCTCACTCTTCCATGTGCTGTCTTGTGAGAGAGAGAGAGAGACAGTGAGAGCGAAAGGCGCGCGTTGACTATGGAAACGCTCTTCTTCGATGCACGCGCTACCAGCTCGCAAAGAAGGACAACGCGCCCTCACCCGCGAGAGACAAGCTTGACGCAGGCAGCGTCTTCTAGCGAGTTTCTTGATTGAGAAATACCGACTGCTCGCGCTGGAGAACCGTTCACCGGCCACCCATATCGCAATGCACGCGAACTATAGGTGGCGCGCAAGTCGAACCAAGATGGCTGTCTGGAGGAGGATAGACTATCCGCATGTCCGTGTGTACGCCGTGTGCCGTGTGTCGTACAGGAGCTTCAACGGGTTTTTCACGGTGTTCGACACAAATTAGCTTCCTTTTCCGAAGCCTATTTCATTAGCGACCACTTTGGAAACTTCTGTAAAGGCAGAGCTCCTCTTCTTACGTGGTGTCTACAAGTCAAAGTCTGCTTATCACCCGCCGAAGAAAGAAGTCTCAGTGAAATGGCAGAAATTTGCGACGGAAAACTTTAAAAGTCACTTGCAGATCCAGAGGGTTGCCGTGCCGCTCTTCGCGTGTATCGCGAAGACACTCTCAGGATCCGTTGAAAATGCACACAAACTGCTTGTTGTCACAAGGACGCAGCTTGTCACTGTAGATTGCAACCGACTGGGTGATGTATTTTTTAACTCTATTGTCTGCACAGTGCAGCTACCAAAGTGAGTAAATATCGGGGTCACACGGGCACATTTTATAGCGACTGGGATCGATCAGGGTTACATTTCTTAATCGCAATCAACGGTAGTCGCTGCTACGTAGTCCAACCTAATCGCGATAAGAGTTTAGCGCTGGCGTCGGCTAAATCGGGAGCTCGGAGCCGAATCGCGAAGCGCAGATGTCGATCGTCTTGAGATCAGTGTATCATGCTTGACCACGATCAACAGTAAGCGCGTACCATCACCTGTTTCTGATAGAGCCTAAACAAAACACGATCGGCGTAGGTCGCGATCAGAAATGCCCGTTTGGCAGCGATGTGAATCGACGTCAGCACTTATTGAAATATAAACATTCGTTGGTGTGTGCGACTGTGTGTAGTATGTGAAAAATGCGAATGCCACGCAAACAAGTAACTTTACGGTTTGGAGTGGTTCGCAGACTTCTCTTACATTTGACTGCCGCGTTGCCATGCTAGCAGGTGCGCGCATCTACAGAAACGGCCTTCTCACTATAAATGCGACCTGACTATAAATGCAGCCTGACCACTGTGCTGTTTAGCCAAAAAGCGAAAGCGATTTCCGCCTGCCCATATTGTTCCAGAAGAAAGTGCCGGGAGTGAAATACGCGCTGCACACTCCCATCAGCGGCGTCACAGGCTTTCCGATGTGAAACATCACTATCCATTCCTTCTTTTGCAGCGGACCTTGCAGGAAGGAATGCAGGCTTATTTCGTTGTGAAGAGCTCGATTTGTGCACTGGGGCACGCAGCACATGCGGTTGCTGTTGTGCTTTTCGGGCATCACGCGCAAATACGTACCCCGCCACGGTGGTCTAGTGGCTAAGGTACTCGGCTGCTGATCCGAGGGTCGCGGGACCGAATCCCGGCCGCGGCGGCTGCATTTCGATGGAGGCGAAATGTTGAGGCCCGTGTGCTGTGCGATGTCAGCGCACGTTAAAGAACCCCAGGTGGTCGAAATTTCCGGAGCCCTCCACTACGGCGTCTCTCATAATTAGAAGTGGTTTTGGGACGTTAAACTCCACAAAACAACAACAACAACAACAACGCGCAAATACGTACACAAATGTGCGGAGGCGACGGACAGTACAGCGAGTCGTCTGCCTATCCTCCTCGTGGCATTTCACTCGGGCGCCGCGGTGCGGCGTAACAGTCTACGGACATTGCGATGACTTGCAATGAAGTGCCGGTGGGAGATTTCACTTGTGCGTAGTTGAACCATAAGGATTCGTAGCGAGCGCGTTAACTAAATTAATCCGGAACTCGGCACGATCTACGATGAACTCCGGAGCTTCGCCCGCTCATCATCATTCACTCCGTGGACATGCTGTGAATTTTTTTTTCAATCAAGAAACTCGCTAGCAGACGCTGCCTGCGTCGGCATTGTCTTTCGCGGGAGAGGGCGCGTTCTCGTTCCTTGCGAGTTGGTAAACCGTTCATCGCAGAAAGAGCGCTTACTTAGGGCGCGCCGTCCGCTCTCTTCCTCATGGGCTGCAGAAATTGGCGTCCTTTCCTAAACCAAACCACAATCACCTCTCATGATCATCTCTCTCACACCAGCAGACGACACTGCCTGGGTGCACTGCCTCCACAACTGGCCCACACCTGTGCTTCCACTGTAGACTACTGCGGACAGGCGGACATTGTGAGAGCGACACACCTCCTGTCTTAGGTGCCTCGCCCCTAAAAGGAATTGCAGAACATGGTTATCGAAAATAACGACTAAAACGACCATCCGGCTGCGCGCGCTTATGAACGATAACAAAAGCCTAAATATTCGGTTAGCGACCATCTTAAATGCGAAGCATTTCGTGTTGAACTTAAGTCACATTGACCGCACCTCTCTATCTACCTATCTATATATCTAGCCATCTCCGTCTCTCTGCTCTCCTGGTAGCCTGGTTCACCTGGTGCACCCAAGCATATTGAAGGTAGAGTGTAAATGTATGACGAAAACGAATGGCTAATATTTACATCACTAATATGATATACTCGCCACGTACTTACGAGTAATGGTACTGCACGAGTAATGATACTGCAGACAGGCGTACTTTTCTGCACTTCACAAGGTGCAGTACCTCCACGGTAGACCCACGTAGTGGACGGTGGCTTCAGGGAGTGAACATCACTTGCCCTCACTCGCGTACGAAATGTGGATAAAACAGGCGCACATACACACATGCAACCTACCATGGGGTAGGGAGATATTGAACACGGGCCCTCAAGGCGCCAATCAGGCACAATACCAGAAGCCTAGGGCGGCGCCTCCGATACGGTTTTATAGAGTAGACAAACTCATTGCACCTGCAACTGTAACGATGGTTTGGTGCTTGTTTATCGTGAATTGCCCTTCTAATGTGGGATAAACGCTGTCATTGCAATACATATTTTCTGCTACCATTCGTTCGGTACTTTGTGCAACTTTTCTCGATACCGTAGGGATACGTCACGAACGTCGCTTATTACAGGACATAAAGACACTTTATAGTGCATTTTCTTCCAGAAAACACACGTCTATGCTTTGGACTAACGTGAGTGAAAACGTTAAGTCCTACCACGAGTTACTAGTTAGTAGCCACGGTGATGTTGACGTTCCTGGTTAGCCCATCTTAAGCATACTCACGAGTGCATACTCACACTTTGGAGAAAAACATTTATCTTGCCCTCAACACTCGGCTGAGTGCCAAGTAATTCGTCAGGCAATTTCCATGCTGACTGCTTAGCATGACGCCGATTCCCACGATGCGTGGGATCCCCATGATTTTTTTTCCCTTATTTGTTCTCGCGCCGCAATTGACAGTTGTTGCATATGGTTGCACATGCTTTTTTGTCAGCTTCTGCCGCTATGTTTCTCCACTTTTGCGCAGAGCTGCTGAATAGCCTCCAGTGCTGGAACCTTGAAGCGTTCAGCAGCTGCCTCCAACGACTCTTAGTGCCGAGTTTGGGCCTGGATTTCACCTCCGCACAGCAGGGACAAGAAAATTTGCAGTATGGATGCGTCATCTTTGTTTTTCTTTTGGCCAATTACGCGTCTACAATAACTGTGGAGTATTTGTAATAGGTGTGCTTTAAAAACGCCTGCATTTTCAGGTTTTAAATGGAAAGCATTTCTTGGCGAAGTCTATCTATCTATCTATCTATCTATCTATCTATCTATCTATCTATCTATCTATCTATCTATCTATCTATCTATCTATCTATCTATCTATCTATCTAATCAAACCGCCTGCCATCTTGGTGCTCTGCTGGTCGTCTCGTTCACTTGCAATACACCAAAATTCTTATAGTAGGGTATCCACGTATGGTGGAGATGAATTGTTCGTCATACTTTCATAACTATGGTGTAGGTAAGCATTACGTCAGAATACAGGAACATATCTACAACGGCTTCACAGCCACCAGAGTCCCCCATAAGAAGAGCAAAGAAATGCCTATAAGGAAGTGCGTGAAACAAGGGGGCGCAGTCTCTCCAACATTACAATGTTATTCACGGCTTGTTTACAAGGTGTACTTAGAACATAGGGCGGGGAACAGATCCATGGGCGTAAGGTTTAACGAGGAATACACCAGCAGCCTCATATTCGTTGGTGACATTGCCCTGCTAAGTAACTCGGGAGACATGATTACTGACGTAGACGGGCAAAATAGAACGGTGGGCCTGAAAATTAATATACGAAAATTAATGTTACGCAGCTTTGGGCGAGCCCTGCGGTTTGAGACAGGTGGCGAGGCACTTGGTAAACTAGTATGTCTGCTTGGGCCGGTTGTGGCGCCTGATGCGAACCATGTGGCCGAGATAATTAGGAGGATAAGAATGGGGTGGAGTGCATTCGGCAAGCATTGTCACATAATGAATGGTAGCTTACATTGCCTCTGAAGAGGAAAGCGTATAACAGCTGCATCTTACCGGTACTCACCTAAGGGGCAGAAACATAGAGGCTAAGAGGGTTGAGCTTAAATTGAGGACGGCGCAGCGAGCAATGGAACGGAAAATGGTAGGTGCAACCTTAAGGGATAAGAAGAGAACGGAGTGGGTTAGGCAACAAACGCGTGTTAAGGACATATTAATAGCAATTAGAAGAAGAAATGGACGGGGGTGGGCATGTATTGCGAAGGCAAGGCTACCGGTGTTCATTAAGGGCGACAGAGTGGATCCCTAGAGAAGGCAAGCGTGCCAGGGGCCCGCAGAAAGTTAGGTGGGCAGGTGAGATGTAGTGTGGTTGGTGTTAGCGCATGACCGGGATAGTTGCAGATCTATGGGAAAAGCTTTGCCCTGCAGTGGACATATATGACGATGATGATGATGATAACGACTTTCATACCCTGTCATAATTGTTTGAGGGTGCTAGAGAATAAAAAAGTTCATGCGCAAGTGTGGCACATTGGACTTGTCATAACCACCGTCGTGTAGTAGTGGGTTGAGGGCATCATCATCATCAGCAGCAGCAGCAGCAGCAGCAGCAGCCTGTTTAGGTCCACTGCAGGACGAAGGCCTCTCCCAACGATTTCCCATCCACCCTATCCTCAGCGAGTTGGTTCCAATTTATGCCCGCAAACTTTTTAATTTAATTGCTCCATCGAACCTTTTGCCTGCCTCGGTTGCGTTTTCCCCCTCTTGGTATCAATTCCGTCGCTCTTACTGTCCATCTGCTATCTTTCCTCCTCATGACATGTCCTGCCCAGGTCCACTTCTTTCTTCTAATTGATATAATAATATCGGCTACTCCTGTCTGTTCTCTGATCCATTCCGCTTGTTTTTATCTGTTAGCGTTACCCCTATCATTTTTCTTTCCATTGCACGTTGCGTGCTCCTTAGTTTCATCTCTAGTTTTTTTCGTTATCCTCCACGTTTCGGCACCGTGCGTTAGTACTTGGAGAATGCAGGGATTGAATACTTTTCGCTTTAGTGAGAGCGGTAAATTTCCAGTCATGACTTCGTAATGCCTTCCGAATGAGGGTAAGCGAGGGTTAAGCAGTGTTGTACACGTTCCTCCAAAACAGGAACGAAAACTCGTTCCTCGTTCCTTCACAACTTTGTAACGCGTTCCCGTTACAAGTTCCTTTAATAAGAAAGGAAGGCGTTCCAGTTCCATTTCAAAAATTGGAACGTGTCGTTACATTAACGTTACATTTGCTTTCTAAAATTGAAGGTACATGTACGATAACGCTGACGCAAAATAGAGTGAAGCTTTTAAATGTTTCAGTCGACCTATGCATATTTTAGAAGTTTTGAAGTCACTAGCTCCATATTATCTGGAGACAAAGAAATATGCAAAGAAACGCTCCTAGACAAACATTTTCAAGGAGCACCGAACATACTACAGATAACTCCACTGCAACTATGGCGCTAGTCAAAGCGCAATTCATATGGCATTTTCCACGTTGGTCTTCAACTGCGTAGTTATAACGATACTGCGCCTCCAATGTGCAAAGTTACTCACATGTATCAATGCACGTGCGTAACTGCGATGCATCTGGCACTAAAAGCTTGTAATAGACCTTCTGATTTATGACAGCATATCAAGGTTCGTGCGTGACCCACGCCATTGCACATAAATACTGCATCTAGATTCCCCAATATATCGTCAGCATTCTTGGTGGAAAATGCTTTTACTCAAATTTGGTAGCATTATAGCGTTTTATTAGTCTAATTGACAATTTCTAATATATTGCTTTTACTTCTAGTTCTCATCATTTTAAAGTTTTTTTGATATGCTGTTATTTTGTTGTTAGTTATGGGCCTGCGCTCAATGCAGGTCGTTGTGAGGAATTTCGACATAGCTTGCGTTTACCGCAGAATTAAGTAACATGGGGCTGTTTTCTGCTTTTATTCGTAGCACATTGGGAACAAGCGTAAATTGCCAGTTCAGTTCATAGGCCCACCGACCTTCACGCAAGGGCGAACTGCTGTTGTGGTGCAGGAAATAAATAGGTAAATGAGTAACCTCCATGCATCATTTGACGGGACGCCAACAGAAATGACGCACCTCACACAAGAATTGTTGACAGGATATTGTCACCAGCAAACGAAGCGGTCCAGTACTGTACGATGTCCGGTGCGTTAAAATATTTGTTTATTCCTGTGCAGTCAACCACTTGGTCTAGTAGCAATGAAGCTATAGTTTTGATTAGATGATGACACATGGGCTTTAGCTTTTATCAGAAACAAACTGAACATCACCGAGCATAATTAACTAGGTCCTGGTCAGAACGATATTGATTTCGCTAAAGCATTACGAACACTCGCGCACGCACCTAAGCATTTTCAGCACACGTTCACGTGAGGACGTCTAGGAGAAGCCTTTCGTTTCTGCTATTTGCCGAGGGCATAGAACTGTTGACGCTAAATTGAAGCGCGTCCCGTTCAGTTACACTAAAGCACTTTGAAGAGATGGACGCATAGAGTGTCTTACAAGTATGGCTATAAGAACGCTCTCAAAAGCATGCCAGTGAGCGGCGATGGTAAGGCGCGCGCTGACAGTGTTTTAGTTCCGAGAGAGCCGTGGCGGTGGGATTATAAGGAGAATTTCGCTGTTGAATGCGGTTGCTCCCGCGTTGCCGCACACACTCCTACAGGGCTACCTGACAGCCGGAAACAAGTGGCCACACTAAGCGGCCAGCGCCAAAGAGTAGCGGGATACCCTGACGTCTTGCGGCCGCAATGAAGAAGGGTAAGCGTCACTCTTGTCGGATATCGAAAGCAGAGATAGAAAAAGAATGGCATTTTTGCACGTGGTTTTCTATGATGCAGCGATCCTGGCGGCAGGAAACGGGGACCCGAGGGTCGCCTTGTTGTAGCCCGGCTTATCCACTCTGCATGATGTGCTTGCGTACGTGCGATCGTCGTGGAGTGGAACGTTTGCAGAAGGAACGTCGTTCCCTTTGCCGTTCCTTCGTAAATGTAACGCGTTACCGTTACAGTTCCACCAACCTTAAATGGAACGATGGCGTTCCTTCGTTCCTCCCAAAAGGAACTCGTTCCAGGAACGTCGTTCCTTGGAACGACGTTCCGTACAACACTGGGGTTAAGCGCAAGACTAAATAACGGCGCACGAAAATGCCGGCGAAAGAGCAAAGAACATGTGGGTGCGCACTGCTTCCGGCGATCGCCGTGGTCACGGGTACTAGACGTTCAGATTAGTTATAGACAGCGCTGCTGTAAGAGACTTTAGGCGACCTTGAAATTCCATTGAAGTACCTTCAATCACGCCTTTTTGAATGCTGAATTGTTGGTTGTTTGGGGTTAACTTAGGTAAATATATTCACGTGTGGCTCATACCCGTACATTCAAAGCGGGTATCACTAACACGTGGCTTTGTTTCTTTCTTCCTTTCTTTCTTTCTTTCCAAGTGCTGCGCATACCCTGGCGAATTCCCTCATACTTTTTTCCTCTGATGAAGCAAGCACAGACTAACTATCTTGACCGTTGATTGGCCGTTATTTTTACTAATCTAATGCTCCGATATAATATGTAGCCTATGCAACTCTTAACTTCAACCTCGTTTTTCTATGAGTTGTATTATATGCGAAGCATTTCTTGGCGAACTTCAGTCACTTTGACCGTATCTATCTGGCCACTTTCGTCTGGGTGCTCTGCTCGTCGTCTCGCTTACTCGAAGCGAAATTAGGATGGTAAGTCGAAAATTCATGATGAATATACGGGGAGATCTTGACATCACTAACATGATGTACTTGTGACATACGTCACGATTAACGATGCTGCAATCGTATACGTGGATGCCTCTATCAAAACAACGACGAAGTAGAATGGACATTGAACATTTAATTAGAACTCACCTAAAGAATGAAAGGCAAACCGTTTATCGTAGATATCGACTGAAATGTAAACATAACAAGCACAGAAGCACAACGAAAGCGTTGTGATCACCAAGCAGTAAGGCAGTAGGAATCGAACCTGGGCTCTTCCGGTGCCAAGCGAGCACGCTACCACTACACCACGGCACTTTTTTTCGGGGCGAAGCTCCTCTTAGTCTGACCTTGTCCTGCGTCAGGCGGAACCGGCGTGCCGGGAGGCACGCGCTCGCCCTCGGCGCGTGCCTTCCGGCGCGTGTCTCTCTCTCTCTCTCACTCTTCCAACTGCTGTCTTGTGAGAGAGAGAGAGAGAGCGAAAGGCGCGCGTTGACTATGGAAACGCTCTTTCTTAGATGAACGCTCTACCAGCTCGCAAAGAAGGAGAACGCGCCCTCACCCGCGAGAGACAACGTTGGCGCAGGCAGCGTCTCCTAGCGAGTTTCTTGATTGAAAAATACCGACTGCTCGAGTTGGAGAACCGTTCACCGGCCACCCATATATATATATAGGCACTGGATCTTGACTTGCAATGAAGTGCCGGTGGGAGATTTCACTTGTGCATAGTTGAACCATAAGGATTCGTAGCGTGCGCGTTAACTAAATTAATCCGGAACTCGGCACGATCTACGATGAACCTCCCGAGCTTCGCCCACTCATCATCATTCACTCCGTGGATATGCTGTAATTTTTTCTCTATTGACTACACTACGCCACCTCGTCCAACAGTGCACGTATAGTAAACCGCCCTATTGCATGAGCAGCTGTGACAAAGGTGCTTGTGTAACATGAACTAGCTTCTAGTGCGTGGCAACTGCACTTGTAGATAGATATACATGTTTACCGCTACACTCAAACACGGATGTAGAAAGAAGAGACAACAGGGGCCAGTAGCAAAACTAGCCCAATTTGACGATCTTCTGATGCACCTATACGAATGTGATACACGCATGTTCTACTATCACGTGGCATGCCTTTGTCAATTTTGCTCAATCCTCTAGGAATATTCCCCTAATGAAGCTTATGATACACACGTCAGCGCACCGTACCGTGACCTTGTCTTCTGCGAAAGACACGTATGTGCACTGGCGTACTTACCGAAGTTACGTAGTTATATTAATTGCCCTTCTGTCTCAACTGTGTTCTCGACGTTCCTGGCTAGCCCACATTATGCGCACAGCTACTCATGTACCTTGCGCAAAACACTGGGTTCAATGTCAAACAATTCGTCATAGGCAATTTCCTCGTTCACTACTTTGCATGACACAGACTGCCGCGATGCGTGAGCTCTGATGGATTTTTATAGAGAGGTTCGTAACCTTGGGGTTCACACCAGTCTTGCTCCCTTGATATATAAGAGAATCGAGTCAACTAGACAACACTTCAAGACTGCGACCGGGTCATTCCAGTGTCCGATTGAGATCAACAAAAGACGTTTCATAACATTCGAGCCAGCTTCCGGTTGGCTGGGGGCGCATTCGTCTATTTTTTTCTTTAGAAACAAAATGTCGTCAGGTGCTAGCGCCATCGAATGTGCTGGTAGTTGTAAGATGAACAAACGGTCGCTAGTCAACGCATTAGGGGAGCGCTCTGTGTAATAAAGGCAAGTTTGATGAATCAATCTCTATCGTGCCCTATAAATCTGGTTGCATCGTTCGCCACGCACCATTCAGCAGCATGTGTGGTTGCTTGCACTTAATTGCGGCGCATTTCTGCAATTTACGCTGAGCAAGTGACGTGCAGTATACTCAACGGAAATTATTCCAAAATTCTCAGGCAAACTTGATGATCCATGTAGGTGATCATAATGGCACAAGCCCTGGAGTTTTGTGAACTTGTCCTTAATTTGATTAGATAGGTGAGCGGAGTAACGTGTGGCCCATACCGGCAAATTGTTCGCGGAGAAAGCAAGCGCTACTTCTTAATCTTCATTCATCATGCATTGGCCGTCATGTTCAGTAAAAGTATGCACTGATATCTAATAATCCCGTACGCGGCCCTCAACTTGAATCATTCGGTTGCTTTTATATAATAATCCATGTATCACTTTTATATTACTGTTCTTTTCTTTATCGGAGTGCGTGCACCCGTTTCCTTCAATTGGTGTATACAAGACGGCAGTGAAATAGGCCACTACGCTGTCGTACAGGACTCTCGATAGTCTAAACAACATCAAGATAAACAGAAGCCGCTTCGCAAGCTATCGACTCAACCTGCGCTCGCCTGTGTTTGCTCCCTTTGCCCCGTGTGTGTTACAGCAAAACATGTCTTTCAGGAATGTCTGCCAACTAGCCAGGCGCGTCGCTCACCTTCAACCTTAACTTCCTTTAGCTCAGGCTGAATTTCACTGCGCTGCTTGAGAAACATAATGGCGCTAGGTTCTACCGAAAGAAGACATGATGATTGATGATGATTGTGGTTTGGTTAGGAAAGGACGCTAATTTCTGCAGCCCATATAGGGAGCACGGCTAAGCGTTCGTGGGGGTGGGGGAAAGGGAGTGAAAGAGATAGAGAGAAAGGCCGTAGTGGAGGGCTCCGGAAATTTAGACCACCTGGGGTTTATTAACGTGCACTGACAACGCACAGTACACGGGCTTCTGGCATTTTCGCCTCCATCGAAAATGCGACCACCGCGGCCGGGATCGAACCCGCGTTTTTTGGGTGGCAGCCGAGTACCGTAACCACTACACCACCGCGGCGGCAATGAATGCTCTATGGTATGCATGAACAATTCTTTCACGGAGGTCTTCTCTGTTTTTTAGATGCAAAGCAGCTCTTTGACTAGCCTGTGTAACGCTGTCCCTCCGTCCGTACGAACGCGCCGCAACGCGCTCCCCTCGCCGCAGGTGTTGGAGCGGTGCCAAGTAGGACGCCGCAGCTGCGCGTTGACGTCACGCTCCCCTCGCAGTGCGCGCTGACGTCACTCTCTCCCTCGCCTGCCGCGCGCTCGCCGCAGCGCCCGCAGCTGCCTCCTGACGATTGATTGATTGATGATTGATTGTGGTTTGGTTAGGAAAGGACGCTAATTTCTGCAGCCCATGTAGGGAGCACGGCTAAGCGTCCGTGGGTGTGGGGGAAAGGGAGTGAAAGAGATAGAGAGGAGAGAAAGGCCGTAGTGGAGGGCTCCGGAAATTTAGACCACCTGGGGTTCTTTAACGTGCACTGACAACGCACAGTACACGGGCCTCTGGCATTTTCGCCGCCATCGAAAATGCGACCGCCGCGGCCGGGATCGAACCGCCTGACGGAAATCTTCGATGAGCGCTTTCCCAGCTCGCAAGGAACGAGAACGCGCCCTCGCCCTCGAGAGACAACGCTGACGCAGGCAGCGTCTGCTAGCGTCAAACTGATGCAAACGCGACACCTAGTCAAACCGATGTAAACGCGTTGTGCACCCCCCATGCTGCTTCGCCTCGCCTCATGGTCCCCTTTAGCGGGAGATGGTGTAATTTTAATTGCTTAGGTGTCCACGCACAGAATAGATTACGTAAGAGACACAATAAACAACTTTATCCGGTAACCGTACGCGTACAGTGTATCTCATCGGCATTTCTTACGGCACATCTGCTTATCCGTTATAGCACGTCCCGATTGCGTGTATGACACTCCCTGCGTTCACCAATCCGTACTGCATGGATTATATGGGGGATTTTTCTTATACCAGTGCGCGCTTGGCCGAAATAATTTAACATAAAAGAGTGTACAAGCAGTTGACCTAATACATGCATGCTTTTTTTTTGTATCATGTGCCCATCGCAGTGCCAAGTATATGTGGAAATCCGTTCACACCCCCTTCGTAGATCAAATCAGCGGCGGCGCGACTTTCACTTCAAGCAGTTATCATTGTTCACCTGTGCATTATGAGCAATATGGTTAAACTTCAGCCGCCTGTTCACACTTTATGAACGCTTACAAATGCTTTCATTGCAGGGTACTGAGGCGAGGGTTTGCACAGTGTGCAAGAGATTCCATGTTCAAGACCGCGCACTGCGAGCAGATCGGCATGCAGCCAGTGGAAAAACTTATGGACGCCTTCATGGAACGCACGGCGCCAGGATACAAGGGTGACGCTCCTAAGCTAGCCGCCTCGTGCACAGCTGCCCTGCTGTCTGTTGTCCTGGCTCTCGTTTTCACTAGGTGGAGCTAGAGCCGCAAGGTTGAAAAGGTGCTCAGGACTGTTCCCTAGTATGCCAATTTTGTGCCCTGTAATCGCACTACGGTTTGGTCGCTCTACCCTAAACAACTTATTTTACAATAAGTTAGCCACAAAATGGCGTCTTTCGAACACATATTCCAAAATTCAAACTTCTGAGAACCTCTCGGGACCATTTACCCAAAAGCAGGTGAAACGCGCTCGTCGAATCCAAACAGCACCAGCAAATTTAGCCCACTGTTTTCGAAATGCACAAAATTAACAGCTTTTTCTGCCCAAACTAATAGTCCAGACCAAGCAAAATGTGGTAGGCCTTCACGACATGGTTATTTCATAGCTGGTTGTGTAAATACAGTACTCTTACTCTCGCTCATCGTATATAAAACGCATAGTTAACTTTTACTTTCCCTTGTCGTCTTCTACTGGTGGCGCAATGGGCCGCACCCATCTTGTGGATCATATTTCTGCGGCCACGTAAACCGGTGCTCTTATTGTAACACCCCTATAGTTCACGAGAAATGATCTGTGAACGGCTGGTTTAAGCGTTGTTGTGTGTGTGCAGCGTGAATGTAAGTACAAAGATAAAGATTAGAAATGTTTTGTGGTTCTTTACCTCACCACCACATCTAGCCATGTCCCGGGCGTCTTTCATGATCCCCTAAAATCTCTGCCTGCTTTTTCATACTTTCGTGCGACACCTCAGATTGCACCGTACCTTTCGAAAGCTGCTTCAACACAAGACATTCCCAGGTCCCCTATTCATCTTTGACACAAATAATTGGCCTAAATTACCGGCCATTGAACCACCCGTAGCGGTCTGAAACGCAATGCAGCAGATGTTACAAAGCTATGGCGAACTTCTGCGTTGCCCTATATTATTCAATCGCTCCAAACTTTATCAGAATGCTTCTAACAGGCCTTCAAAAATTTTAGCGCAATTCCTCGTTTCTTGTAAGAATGATTTAGGCCCACATTGGACGTTTTCACGTGCGTTTCGCACTCATGTATTCTCTATAGTCGCATGTGCATAATGTTATTGAACTTAATGAATATTTTAACTTTTTTTCATCTCTGAAGATTCCTAACATTCCCTTACCACATTGAACTGCATTCCTAACAGTCGAACACAACAACATTTGCGAGTGGTGTTTGCGACGCTTTACATTTGTAAGTTTTAAAACACACGTAAACTACGCCTGCAAACTGTCGCGCCTAAGCAACGCGTAGGTACAGAATTTCGTACTGAACGCGGTATCTCCTAATCATAACTGAAACATATATTCTTTGTGTGTAATAACGTTATGTTATATATGTGTTTGTTTTCGACCATGGTCTTAAATAAAATATTTCACCACGTTTCGTGTTTGCAATATTTCTCTTTCGACCGGAGTTCCTCACCCTTTTTGCCTACCTCAGTCGTCCTGGTGAAGGCTAGCGTAATAATTAAGAACACACCGGCATCACAATAAAGGTTCACATAAAGCATGACATGAAGCTTCCGCAGTGAAGCAGCGTCTCGGTGTTTTTGATGGCTTCGCAGGCGGCCGCGCTTAGAAGGACCCCCAAACGGTTTGGACCATTCTGTACAAGTGTATTGAGCAGGTAGCAGGTACCTTGTCACGAATAGGCAACATTTTGGCTAATGAATGACCAACATTTGCAAAGCCATTGGAAGAAATTTACGTCGAGGTTCATGGAATTGTCTTTTAGTGCGTTCATACTTACAGATGACCTGGGAAGCGCGTTCAGACTTACACGTGTAACAAGAACGTGCTGTCGAAGTTCATGGTTATATCACTTTAAGCATACACCCAGTCATCCTCTTTGCACAAAGATCTTGCGCATACGCGTTAGACTTGGCTAATTGTCAAACAATTGGTCGTAGGCAATTTCATTGCTGAGTGCCTCACTTGACACCGATTCCCACAATCTGTGGTATCTGCCGGATTTTCTTGCTCGGCATAGCTTCCCGCTATAAAGGGTTTGACTGCCAACGTGTTGAATTATTCTGCATCACTCACCGGTAAGACCACGTCGTAATGTTCAAACATACTTTATACCCATATCCGAGGTAAGGTAGATCGGAACTCTGGGTGCATGGCAGAAAGCTCTTGCCAGCTGCATAAGGCTTCTTCTATGTTTGCTTGTAAGGAACTGCCTTAACAAGAGCGACTCGAACATTCAATAAGCAAGCACGTATTCCAA
The DNA here is from genome assembly GCA_013339685.2 of Hyalomma asiaticum. Lineage (NCBI taxonomy): Eukaryota > Metazoa > Arthropoda > Arachnida > Ixodida > Ixodidae > Hyalomma > Hyalomma asiaticum. Next base: position 43,576,651 of record CM023482.1, on the reverse strand, counting down.
ACTTAGTATTGACACGCACAGTTGTTCTGGCTTGTTTCACGGGGATCGCCTTTATCGCTTTCTTGTTACACGTGTCTGTATGAACACGCTGTTCAGGGCGTCTGTCAGTAGGAAAGCAGTAAAAGACAATTCCCGGAACCTCGACATAAATTTCTTACAAAAGAAACGGCTCAGTTGAATGGCTGCAGTCCGCGGGGGCGCCAGAGATCCCAGTCATTCATACGGCGGTTAACCGGAATGGTCCTGCGGAGCGCCGCTTCTCATCGGTCCTCGAGACGCACATGTCTGGCTGAAGTTACCACGGTGGCGCCACTCACCATCACCCTCGAGGTTTCCTAGGGTGCTCCTGTGGGTGCGCAGCGTGTAGCCTGGCCTCAAGACGATCGGGATTTGGCATGGAGTCCGCGGTGGCGCTACTCACCGACACCCGTTACACACAGGACAATCTGGTGCTCCTTCGAAGGCATGTTCCTTCTCTTTTTTGGAAACGGCCATGGTTTGGCTCGGTATAACCCACGGTGTCGCCACTCACCTACAGCCAGGGGTTAGGCCCCTGCTGCGCCTGTGGGCCTTGGACGCCTCGAAGCCAGGCTCGACGTGCGCGCCAGGCTGGGACCGTAGTGTCGCCACTCACTGTCACCAGAGGCATATCGCCTAAGGTGGTCCTGCGGCGTGCCGTTTCAATATCCGAGGGGAAACGCACATTAGCTCGGAATTCGCGGTGTCGCTTCTCACCGACACGTGTACGCTACGACGTGTTCCTGCGATGTTTTGCGATGAGGACCTCGCGTTGCAGGTCCACATTTTTTGGTCGGGCAACCGAGGACACATGCTGCGTTGTAGGCCCCACAAAGTTCAACTACGCTACTCCAGCATCCCTAACTACTAGTCCAGTGCTGTGACGGTGTATGATGGTTAGCGAAGACGTATATATGTATTGCAGTCAATCTGATGAGTCATCTCTCGAGTTCACGGCAGGAAATCGGCACGAAACGAGAAGACAATCTTTCGGCCTTTAGCCGCAATGCGACGTGACCCACTGCGAAAGAAGACAACACACCAATGCGCTTTATCAGATTCTCGAGTAATTTACGCCAACAGTCATAAGATAGGAAACAAGCCCAGCAGAGTTATCACTCGCTACAGGCCTATTTTTATTTTAGGTTCGTTTCTGGTTCTACACATGATAGCGCTCGATACGCCGAGCTTGATGCGGCGGTGTAAGGAACTATGTCGGCTGCAATTATTAAATGCGAAGCATTCCTTTGGAAACCTCAGTCACTTTGACCGTATATATGTATGTATATCTATCTGTCTAGCCACCAACGTCTCGGCGCTCTGTTGATCGTCTCGTTCAGACGGCATACACCAAAATTTGGATGATAGGGTACCAATGCACGACAAACGTGAACGATTGATCTTTACATCCACAAAGTGGCGTACTCGACGTGTACGTCGTGACTGACCGTACTGCAATCATGTGTGCCTCGTACCTGTAGTGCTAGCTAGGCCCACGGCAAGCGGGTACGGGTAAGCGCGACACCTGTTTGAATTTTATGCAGGCTCTGTCAGTGAGTGATATGTGACATTTCACATATCATTGTAACACATCCATACACTAGAAAGGCACATCGTTTGTCATTGTTCACAGTTAGGATGTATAGGAACAGGCACACCCACAGAGACGTATCCGCTGTCATTTTCGAAGGCAACATGCACCACGCTGCAGGGGCTTAGGAATCGAAACCGGGCCGCCTATGTGCCAAGTAAGCACACTACCACTACAATACGGCGGCTTCTCCTACGCGGCAGATATAGTAAATAAACATATTGCAACAGCAGTCGCGATGATGATGCTTGTCTAACTCCCATTGCTCGACTATAGCGTTGTTATGTGGGGTTTAACGTCCCAAAACCAGCTCTGATTATGAGAGACGCCGTAGTGGAGGGCTCCGGAAATTTCGATCACCTGGGGTTCTTTAAATGCACTGACATCGCACAGCACACGGGTCTCAACATTTCGCCTCCATCGAAATGCAGCCGCCTCAGCCGGGATTCGATCCCGCGACCCTCGGATCCGCAGCCGAGTACCATAGCCACAAGACCACCGTGGCGGGGCGGTCTCTCAAAATCTTGCCCAAAATGCCAAAAAAGGTAACACTATAGTCTCGGGTTCTTGGTGAAATCTTGACTCGATCAGAAGTCGCACAAAATGCGTTTTCCCGCATCGACGAGCATTCCTCTACTTATTGCAAGCCTTCCTGAATAAAAATATGGTCTCTCAAAATTTTCCTCAAAATGCCAGGAAAGGTAAGACTATAGTCTTGGGTTTTTTGTGAAATTTTGACTCGATCAGAAGTCGCACAAAATGGGTTTTCCCGCATCGTAGAGCATTCCTCTACTTAATGCGCGCCTTCCTGAATAAAAATACGGTCTCTCAAAATCTTTCCCAAAATGCCAAAAAAGGTAAGACTATAGTACAGGGTTTTTTGTGAAATTTTGACTCGATGAGAAGTCGCTCTAAATACGTTTGGCCGCATCATAGAGCATACCTCTACTTATTGCGCGCCTTCCTGAATAAAAATACGGTCTCTCAAAATTTTTCCCAAAATGCCAAAAAAGGTAAGACTATAGTATTGGGTTTTTTGTGAAATTTTGACTCGATCAAAAGTCGCACAAACTGCGTTTTACCGCATCGTACATCATTCCTCTACTTATTGCGCGCCTTCCTGAATAAAAATACGGTCTCTCAAAATTTTGACACGATCAGAAGTCGCACAAACTGCGTTTTACCGCATCCTAGAGCATTCCTCTACTTATTGCGCGCCTTCCTGAATAAAAATACGGTCTCTCAAAATTTTGCACAAAATACCAAAAAAGGTAAGACTATAGTATTGGGTTTTTTGTGAAATTTTGACTCGATCAGAAGTCGCTCTAAATACGTTTGGCCGCATCGTAGCGCATTCCTCTACTTATAATGCGCGCCTTCCTGAATAAAACTACGGTCTCTCAAAATTTTGCCCAAAATGCAATAAAAGGTAAGACTATAGTATTGGGTTTCTTGTGAAATTT